>JAODKC010000044.1:28992329-29004870 GCA_026777985.1 Mormyrops attenuatus | reverse complement strand
CAACTCTGAGCTATTAGTTAGGTTCTCCCCAAACGAGCTTGATGGGCCGAATGGCCTCCTCTCGTTTGTAAATTTCTAATGTTCTTATGTTCTTAAAACAACTTAGCCTCTCCCCCCATTATGACTACAGACAACAGCCAGAGAGAGAAGCCCTATGGAAGCTGTACAAATGAAGTGAATCTCAATATTCGAATAAAAAAATTGGACTGACTAAAAGACTTTGATGGAAGTTTTTTTTCCCTACCAGATGGTTTCTCTATGGTGTTATTATTTCACATTAGCAAAAAAAAAAAAACAGCAACAGGAAACATACATTCTTTGGCTGGTGCTTCTGTCCAATATAACATACAGGTAGGGGTTACAGAGCAGGCTCAGATAGCTGTGGTGAGCATTTGGCTATGCTGGGTGGGCACAAGTGTTTGAATACTGTTAGAGGTCTTGGGAGACCCTAGTTGACTGGGGTGGGAATGGTGATGATAGAACTTGTCCCTGGGGGGTGGCCTCAGTTACAGTAACAGTTGTCAACCCCCTTGGCAATCCATTGGGTGGGCAGACAATCTGTTTAGATGGGCCCACCCCCTGCAATCCTATAGCCACACCTCTGTCTGTGTCCCTGGAGTAATTGGGATTAAAGGGCCTTTTTCAAGGGCCCAATAGTGACATCACTCTGCCCGCATCAGGATTAGACCAAGCAACATTCAGATCTTTGGCACATGTTCTAACCCCCAGAGCCACACACTACTCCCATGAGTATAATGCCTTACAGATTTCAAATGGAATATTATAGATTCTCAACAGGACCTTAGTCACAAAGAGAATGTGAATTGGCACTGTTTTGAAATGTCTTGGGCTGGATTGGATGCACAATGAGGCTGTGTTTGTGAAAACAAGCCCGTGTCACTAGCGCATTTCTGGAACACTGGCACCGAGCGACCACCTGTGCTACGTGTGGCGGTCTGCATTTTGCAAGACCCTCTGTGTGTGGATGGGCATGAGATGGCCATCTCACTGTGGGCATGGTGCAACCCTGCTGAGAATGAACACTGTCTGTTATCACCCTCAGGATTGTGCTGTTTCTGCAAAGAAATCACACCTTTGCCACTGGACTTCTAACTGTTATATGTTTTTTTATTGGATAATATAAACTGCACAAAGCATGCAGGCTTGATGAAGATTAGGAAACACAAATCTTGCGTTTTAAAAATCTCCAGTTCATATGTGATGCAGACTTTTAGGCCGTTTATGCTAATTTCTAAGCACTGCAGTTTGACTAATATGACATCTTCCCCCCATGTTGGTTCTCAGATACTCAGACAGGAAGCTCAGTACTCCTGACACCCCCACCCTAAGAACAAGGGAATATGTTGATAATTACTTACATGGCTACTGATAACTCTGTTGCTGGCTTGACAGACCTGGGTCTTTATTACCAAGCAGGATTTCTTGTTTAGCCAGATGACTTGTTGGATTTAAGGTACCCTGGTTTTAATGGATTTTATCTTCATTCACTTGCAGGGCTGTAGCCAGGGTTTGAAAAATAGTGAGGTCTGGGACCAGGGGGTGGGAGGTGGGCCTCGACAGTCACATTATTGATACCATCCCCTTCATAAGCTCTTTATTTTTTTAATTAATTAGTTATGTGAAAAGTTAGTTAGCCTAATCAAGCCCATTTTTTATTCAGGGAAATATTTAGCTTCATATTTTATTTTTAGCTTTCAAAAAATTACTGAGGTCCGGACCTCAGTGACCTCAAAGTTTGCTACAGCCGTTTTCACTTGCATTTAGCCCAGACCACCTAAAATCCAACAAGTTACCCAGCTAAGCAAGAAATCCTGCTTCATGATACAGGCCTCTGATTGGATATTGGTTTATTCTGATCTATTGGTTCCTCTCTCAAACTGAATCTGAACCAGAATGGTGGCTAGTTACCAGTTGTTTCACTGGTTGTCATGGTCTTAACCCATGTTAACTCTTATGGGCAATCGTCATACTTATTCTGTCTTTGTGTGGGACTTCTTTCTCAAGACTTAATCAGGATGCGTGTCTTATTTCCAGCCACCATAACTTAACTAAAAGACCACTGGTGTGAGATGCTCAGCAACGGTCTTTTGTGCAGCCTGGTTTTGCCATTAGTTTTGTCTTTCTTTCTCTTATATATTGAATGTGACTGTGCTGAAGGACAGCTTGTCTGTTTGCATGGAGTCATGCGCTAATTGTCCATGAATCAGGAATGTTATCTCCAGCTGACTTATTACAGAGACCTTTGTTGTTGGCCCATCATGGCCCTGGAGTTCACCACTACAGAGAGAAACTTTAGGTAACGACTGTGAGTGTACGGGCATCCTTTATGGGAGTCTGTGGTGATCAGACAGTATTGCACATTGGGTTTAGTGATGGAGACAAGCGACGTTATTTATCATGTGGTGTTAATGAGCTAGCACAATAAGTCTCACTGACAGCCAAAAGGTGTGTACAAAAGAAATAATTGTCAGAAATACCAAGTGACTACTCCCCTATGCAACATTTCATTATAATTTTTATAAGATGTTCCTCAAAACGTCAAACAAATTTAACACGTCACCCCTCCATTACTGACGGTGGTAGTTCTTTAATCAGATATACTTTGAATTGTGGACCTAAAATCACAGACAATGTATAACACCGGGAGTAATCATTTGCAGCTTGAGCTATACACCTTATAAATAGCCCCCCCCTGCCCTCCGTATGCTGTCCTTTCGAAGGCCTCCATGTGCCGCGGTAGAGTACCGCCCCGCCTCCGGTCATCCAGGATGTAAGCGTCTGCACCGACTCCTTAAAACTCACTGTACTTTCCGTTGCCTGCCGCGGCCGGTTAACTCCTTTTCAAAAGGACCTCGCACTAAATACGCAACAAAAGTGGTCTTAATGATTAAAATTTTAAAGGAACAATTCTGATTAAAAAAAACAAACTGATAATCAACTTTGCATTCCATTTAACACTGTGGGAGCGTGGAACATAATCCGATCTGGAGGGCAAATCGTAGGAAAGTGCGGTAATATTTACCATTTAATATTTCATCTCTCTCTGTTGAAACCTTGCATTAACTGTTTGCACGGAGGATATTGGAAGGGCAAGATCAGACGTTTATACGATGGCGGGATGCTGCTGCTTGTCAGCGGAGCAGAGAGAATGTCGAAGAATAAACCAGGAGATTGAGAGACAGCTGAACCGGGACAAGAAGGATTCGCGTCGGGAGCTCAAGCTGCTTCTCTTAGGTGAGTACACTGTCATTAATAATAATAATAATAATAATAATAATAATAATAATAATAATAATAATGTGCAGTGGTGTCAAAAATGTAAGTTATAAAACTTCCTGTACGTCCAGCAAAAGATGAAAAGTGAGCCACACCTCGTCTGCAGGTATCGGAGTGAGAGAGACACTCCAGTCGGAAGATAACAGCTGCCAGTGCACCTTTTATTTACTGCTTCTTCATTTTCATACCACATCAACATCTCGCATAAGTTAGAAATTATATGTGAATTAGGCTACGTTCTGGGATTTTAGTTCGAGTTTGGACGGACTTCAAATTCAAGGAAATGCTATTCTGTGTATGGAAATCAATGAATTTGATGAAATCCCCTAGAGTTCGATTTTCCGTTTGACTTTACGCCTAACACTTCCTTTGCATTTTTTCCGGTTTTCACAAACACCAAAGCCAATAATGTGTTGGACGGGCCAGTGGTGGTTTAATGGCTTTGCATACTGCAGGGCTGCTCCTGTGCAGCTACCACCCTGCACAGCTGATACAGATACTCAGGTTATTCAGTAGCATCTCGCTTATTGGACTCGGCTATGCAGAAGATACACCTGCTCCAAGATTCTGCTGAAAGGCCTGATCCTGTAGAGTGGTAGACCTTCAGGAGCAGGGTCCAGTCCAGAGGTACTTTTGGCCGAGTGTGTCTCAGGGTGCCTATTCTGTTTTGTCTTTATTTATTCTAGAATTTGCTACTTTAATTATGCATGTGGCCGTTAATTAAACCCAGGTGCAGGGCAGCTGAAGCATTCAGGGTGACTGTGACATGACATTAAGTTTGGTTCAGCCTTATTCCTGCTTGCAAATGTATGCAAATGCATAGCAAATGTGTAGCACTCTGTGGACTGTGGGTTCGCAATAGAGGACACCGCAACAGAACGCTTCTCAGTTTTTTTTCCTTCTCATTTTCTCATGTTGCCATGCTCTATGGGATGTTTTGGATATTGAGGAAAATGCTGTAAATGCTACCATTCCGATTTGTGAGTGAGTCTACAATAACGGAGTATGTGACATTATACTATACCGCATAGTGACACAGGTGGGCTGATGCGAGGTGTTCATGTTATCCAGGTTTTCTCCAGGTGGCCTCCTTCTCCAAAGATGTGCCTTTAGTTTGCTTCCAAAAATTCCCCAATGTGTGTGATTGTTTGTACGCGTTTACCCTGTGATGAACTGCCGTCCCAGCTATGATACACCCCAGCCCCCCTGTACTGTGCTGCCTGGGATTGGCTCCATATCCCACCCTCCAGCCTGGACTGGATAAATGACTGGGACATGGATGTACAATGGCACAAACCCAATCCTGGCCAAAACACCATCCTGCAAGCCATCAAACTCTATCAAAGCACCCTGACACATCGTTATCAATCCGTCCAGGTTTTATAATATAGATAGACAGATGTGTAATTAAGCTTGATATGTTTTGTCGTGAAAGTACATCCTAGCATATTTACCTCTTTGTCCTTGGGGATTTAATTAAAATTTTCACAAGGCACATCAGTATTAATGAGGGATGTTTACCGGCTTGGCTTGATGTAGCTCTAACAAATAGCTCTGTCCAGTTTCATGAAATGTGCACATATTATTCTGAGCCAGGAACAGTTTTTTTTTTTTTTTTTTTTTTTTTTTTTAACCTGGCAAAATGTTACCAAAGCTTTGCCAAACAGAACAACAGTCTGGCACATTCTAAGGATTTGGGTATTAAGATCCAACCCACGTTTCATTTTAATTTTAATTTGAAAATTATTTGTACACATTTAGGATTTTGTCAACAGTGCTTATTTTAGAGTTTAAAACACTAAAAGTTTCTAATTGGCTTAAATATGTCATAACAGAGCTAACCTTGAAAGTATTTTGGAGATGCAAAGGTCACCATTGCAGACCAGATGGAGAATTGAGTACTCTGTAGGTCTTAGTCTTAACTTGTCCCTCTTTATTGGATGCTGTGCTGCCTTTACGGTGTAACTTCATAGAGCATTCACACAGTGCTGTAATTTTGTGGAGCGAACAGGTAATACTAAACCGTAATGCCCACAGTAGCATTTCAAGGAAAGCAGCCTTGTCTTGTTAAGATCTGTTTGGGTACTCCACTTCATTTATGTTATTGGACAATGGTAGGAAATCTACTGAAAAGCCAGAAAGACACGATGAACATTCAAACTCCACACACACAGCGTGCAGTGTGTGCCGACCGCAATGCCCACTGTGCCATCTCCCTTCCATCTTATTGCCAAGTAATCAAGAAGGAACTGTGATGCTTTTAAAATAATCGAGTCATTGGGTTTAATCACGTAATAGTGACAACTCTAATCTGGTGGTGTTTCCAAATAATTTTCCGTAATTTTAATGTCTTTGGCTGTTTAAGAATTATTTTATAGACCAATGCAATACTACTTTCGCAATTTTTTTATGACCAGAGCATGATATTTATAAAATGTGAAAAGCAGTTAAATTTAGCATCAAAATAACAATGAAATGTCTCCCTTGGTTTTTCTGGAATAATGCCTTCATCCATTTGAAATAAGTACTCCATTAGCCACGGTAAAACGAGCGCTAAGCCCCCCAGGTCACCACTGCGTACAGCCGAACCGTGTTTTTACTGGTAGCTGGGAGGGAGCAAAACTGTGGACTGTGTGTGGGTCCCCGGGGACTGGGTTGGGGAAACACTGTTGTAGAAGATGAAGGTCAGAGTGTCTTTAGCAAAACAAGTCTGAGTGACAGCTCTCTGTTATGAAGAGTCCCGCTTGGGGATGGAGCCGTTTCTGCAGACAGTATAAAATGCTTCCTGGGGAGGCTTCTCCTGGCCTCCGCACTCATTGCCATGACGATCTAGTGGTATCCCCTGTGCTGGGTGCAGCAGCTCTCAATTCTCAAGGGCCATTACCATAGTTGAGATTTCCACCCCTCTTTTAATGGGTATGGGTCATTCCCAGCATTGTGTTATCCTTTCTGATCTAATATGTTCCCCCTCGGAATTACCACAATTGGACTGGAGCCCCATTTGGGTTACCTTGCTTTGTAATGGAAATACCAGCACAGGCATTCCACACGGATGGAAACGGCACGGCCCCGACTGTATGACACGGATGGAAACGGCACGGCCCCGACTGTATGACACGGATGGAAACAACACAGTCCTGGCCTCCTGCTGCTTAAGAACGATGGGACAGAACATCACAGACGCTGCCGTGTCAACTCGAGGAAGGGTCGAATTATGGCCACGTGTTTTTAAAGGAACCTGCCTTTAAAGAAGCTTGCTTAATATGTTTGGTTTATGGAGAAGGAAAATGTCTTTAAAGAATCTGTACTGCAGATGTTTTGCCTATTGCTGTACTATTGCATAAGGTATTATTTATTTTGATGCTAAGCTGATTCTATCATTCCATCTTAGAGACCCCCCCCCCCGGTGTCTGCTATGCTGTCCAGTCTCCTAGATCTCCAGTCTCACATCTCCTTAATTTTCTTATGGAAACCATCTTGCTGATCATTTCAATTTCACCTCTAAACTAATCCTCATCCCAGCTCCAATTTGTTAAACAAATCCCCCCCCCCCCCTTAGCATTCCAGGGTGTTTTTTTACCCCCTCAGATGTCTTGAGGACTCTTCGGCTTTGTATATAAGTGATCTGTGCCAAAGGTGATAATTGTGTCCAAACAAACGCAAGTTCCTGACGTTCAGCAGGGTTTCATGCTTAGGTCATGAAAACAGCAGCTTGCAGCAAAGAGTCGGAATAATACAGGACTCGACCGCAGTACCAGGATTTGAATGGATTGAAGCTTCTGTGTGCATTTCCTTCACATTAGATTGGTGAGAAAGTTTGTTTAATTTTCTGGTTACACCTGGACAGTTTCACACTCGGGAATAGGGAAGTATCTTTTGTGAACTGGTGACCATTCCTGGAGAGTCACACTGAGACACATTTTCACCTCCGGCCCCGAACCCGGCTCCCCTGCACGCTGTTTATTCTCAGCGACCCTCATCGCTCCTTCAGTTGGCGTTGACCGCTTCATAAACCCAAACACAAACCCAAACACGGTAAATGTTCTCTTTCCAGCCAGGATGGAGAGGAGCGGGGTGCGGGGGAGGGGGATGGATGAGGGGGGGCCAACAAGCAGCCAGGATCCATTTACCTGCCCCCCAGTCTAGGCATAATTTGTGTCCAGCAGATACAGCAGATCCTTTAATATGTGGGGCTGTTCTCCACAAGCACCGGGCTGACCTCCCCCCCGCCTCCCCAAAAGGGCAATATAGTAGAATTAATACTGAATCGTGACTGGGCATGAACAGGAAGCAGTTACTGTAATAAGAGATTTCTGCTCTGGAAAGGATGCAGATCTACGCAAATGATATTGTTTCTCTGGGTTATTTTTTAGCACAATGCAATACTGATGAGATTTTGAATTGGGTACTTCAGTGTTTCCTTTAGTGACAGATCTCTGAAGTGTCATCACTTGCTTTTCCAATGGAATCAAAGCACACAAGGAGATGAGCACAGAGACACAGAAATTCTGTTTTAGTTATTTAAATAGTATGTTGCATGTCGTCTGTAAAGTACTGTAACACCAATCTACTAGAACATACCAGAAACAATGGTAAGCTATGTAATTAAGAGTAGTAATTAATGATGCATAACAATGTAAAATAATCTTAGGTGCTGAGGTTGGCAGGTTAGCATTCGTTCTAAAAACACGCATGCAAATATAACGATAAAAAAAAAATTTGTCCTAAAAGGATGCCCCAACAAAAATGGCATCAACAACTGAAATGCTTTAAAGACAAAGGACCTGGAACTCATTGTTATTGCTGTAACATGCTCATCAGCATGGCTGTAGGATTAGTTTCCACGTTGGTAGGGATCAAATAAGCCCAAAACCTCCCACCCCCCTAAACACGCACAGTACTCCCCCAGTATCGGTGGGGACGTGTCCCTGCCATCCATACCATATACCCCATAGCTGGGGTAACACGATGGCTGGGTCACATGCATGCTGCAGGCACCAACTGGCCTAACTACATGTCTTTGGAGTGCAGGTATAAACCGTAATACCCAGCAGAGGCGATTCTAGGGAGACTGGGGACCCTATGCAAAAAAATTCCATGGGGCCCTCCAACACACCCCACCCCACCCCACCCCACCCCACCCCACCCCACATGGTAAAATTTATAACATTTTAGCGTGAAATCTAAATCAAAAATATCAATAAAGAGAATTTAATAAACACAATTGCTTTATTTTCACTTTACTGTGAAAAACAGAATACACAAATAAAGCAGATTTGTTGTTGCAATGTACTATGTAATCCCCAGGCAGTTACCTGTCTTGCCTGTCCTGTCAGTATGCCTGATACCTGGAGGAAACCTGCAGGACACGGAGAGAACATCTCACCAGAGCAGGGAAGAGATTCAAAATCAAATCCCCAACCCTGAAAGTGTGCAGCATTACAGCTACCCCCTGAGTCACTACATGTCCCTCTTTCTAACACCGTGAGAACAGCAGAGGCTTCTTACAATGAAACTGAATAGTGAAATGACAGCATTCTTTTGAGCACCCAAACTGTGCCGATCATCTTGGTAAATAGAAGCAAACGGCAGGAAATGAACCTCAGATACTTTCTGCCTTTTCTGGAAAATATGCCACAACTCTGAGTATTCTGGCGAAGCGCCTTATGACGGAGCCGCTGTGTGGGAGTACTTTGGAGACGGGTCACTGAGCAGCGGGGTGGGGGGGCATTGTCGGCCTCACATCACAGGATCATAGTACAGTGCTGTAGGAAATCCTCTAAGGCTGAATTTCCTTGACTGGACAGTAGCTTCCTGTCAAGGTTGTGTTTTAAACATTCCGGAGAATCTTGTGGAAGGGTCTCCCAATTGGGTCATGCCAAGATTGAGCCATTTTCCTTAGGCAGTGGTTTTTTTCCAACCCTAAAAGGATAAAAGGATTTCTTTTTCTAAAGGTTATTTTTAAGGTCCATGTGCTAAAGTATGCAGGGGTCTGGGCATCATTTTGGTAACTTTGCAGAGCAGGATGGTAAACACACCATGTGTTTGGCAGTGAGCCTTATATTTCTGAGGTTGACTACAGGTTGACTTGTTATGCCTGAGGATTTGTCTTGGAGGTGAAGCAATCCCATAAAACAAATCAGGCAAACCAATCAAAGCATGAACTAGTTGATGTAGCCAAACATACTTTGAGTGTTGACCAGATGCAATTCCCAGGCACTCCACATGGGGCAGCAATCGGCAGCAACTGGCAGAACATAGTCTATTCCAGAAATGGCTTGAGGCTAGTTTGGCTAGTTTGGAGGGCTTAGTGGAGTGGTTTTTATTGAATTTCTGTGCTCAGTGGTGTAACTTAAGTTATTGTTTGCTCACTAAGGCAGTTGACACAGAGCTTCAGGTGTTATTTACTAGGGATTATTGCTTTCTGTGCTGGGAAATGCCCAACCCTTGGTTTGGGACAATGAAAAAAGCTAGCTTTGCAAACATGTTTTGCATAGTGTACGTGAGCGTAGATGTGCCTGACCTCACATTCTCTGTGACACCAGCAGAAAATGTGCCTTGTACTATTGTCTTCAAAGAAATGTATGATCGCAATGAACAAATAATAAAGTAGAATGATGTTTGCTATTAGCTGTACTCTCATCTCAGTCTTTTCATTACTTTTTAATCTAGATTGATAAATACACACACATAATGTCATATATATATATAGACATTTTATTCTCATCAAAGTGTGCTGCATACATTTCACTTGGCATCTTAAGTACAAAAATCTAACATCCATGTCAGTTTGCAGTATAGGGTCATGGTGAACTCAGATCTTCTTGGCGATGCTGATTGGCTTCATTACTTGCTTTTGGACTGCAGGTGAAAGTTGTACGAATATAGGGCAAATATGCAGACAGGCTCTCTTTCAGCACTCATTCTTGTCACCACTCTGTCAGCGGTGAGACTGTCATTTGAATGGGAAAACATAACTGTATTGCAGCAATGCATTGTGGGGATTTTTGCTTGTTTGCAGGTCCAGCTATGGACAACTGGTTAAGAAGTTTAGAGAATTTGCACACACCGTGGCTCTCTGTGGTTCATCGTAACACATGATGCCTTTTTAGTCATGGTGCTGTTATAAATTAATTAAATGCCATTTATCTATTAACATTGATAATTCTTGTGAAACTTCTAATCAAACTTCTATTACAGGTTTTTATTACATTGTGGGGGATATTGGCCCCCACAATGTAATATAAACCCAGAGTACCCGCGGTCATGGAAAACCTGGAAAAGTTTTGGAATTTTGAAAACATTTTTTCAGGCCCTGGATAAGTTTTGGAATTCTTGGCTAGAGAGGAAAAGTTTTGGAAAAGTTTTGGAAACTAGCCTTGTTCATTTTTGTTTCCCGGAAATGTACGAGCAGAAGTCAATAGTTAACTACCTTGGTAAACATCCGTTTCTGGCACTTTTACCGTGCAGATTTCGCGTATTTGAGATCGCTGCTTTTTTGCTTGTTATTCGAGTTTTTATTCTTTTATTTATTTATTTATTTTGCACGTATTTGAATTTTATTGACCACAGTTTACTGTTTTTGACCCCATTTGCATCTACCAATCATAAGGTACATATAATTATTTTAATATTGGGATTAATTTTCTTAATAATTGAACGCTGTTTGCACATTGGCGAAAGTTGTCCACCATCTGTGTTTATTTGGTTAGCAGATTGGCTGTTATCGTACCGAAAATTGTAGTATTACTATCTGAAACTGCATGATCATCAAATCAAAGCAAACTTGTGGGTTTTGGAAAATTTTCTTATGGTACTGGAAAAGTTTTGGAAAAGTCATGGAAATATATTCTGCCAGAATTGAGGGAACCCTGTAAACCTAATTCACACACACACACACACACACGTTGGTGTGCCTATCTAAATGGGGACCCTCCATTCATTTCTATGGGAAAAACCCTAATCCCAATCACGACCCCCTTAACCTCTACCCATCCCTAACCTTAACCATAAATAACCAACCCAAATACAAGACTTTGGGCATTTTTACTTTTTTGATTGTATTCACAGATTTTTATAAATCTGAGGTTATCCAAATGGGGACCTCAAAAAACGTCCCCAAAAGTAGGGAAATTTTTACTACACTTTGGGGACAATTTGGTCCTCAAATGTGATCTATGCCAACCCACCCACACACACACAGACATATCGGACCAAGATATCAGACAGTCAATACATCAGTCAAATTTATCAAATTTAATTAGAGGATTAACTGTAAATAAACAAACTGATATTCTTTGCAAAACTGCATGAAATTTACTCTGGGATATTAAGTTATATAAAGTTATATAATACACATTTTCCATTTCCTTTTCCTGTGCTTTGAAGTACAGGTTATTCTGGTCTGTGTGTCCCGACCTCCTCCTACAGGAGTTGGGACAATGAAACTGAAACACTTGGTTTTAGACCACAGTAATTTACTAGCATGGTGTAGGGCAGGGGTCACCAACCTTTTTGAAACTGAGAGCTGCTTCACGGGTACTGAGCCATACGAAGGGCTACCAGTTTGAAACGCCCGCCTAAACTTATCTAAACTTCATGTATAATAAACATGTTTTAAATGCTTTTTTTTAGATATTGTCATTTTCAAATCTATATAAATGCAAATGTGATTAAAGAAGAATAGCAGCAGGATAAAATTAAATTTTAGACGCTGCTCACTGGTGAGTTGTGCTATTTTTAGAACAGGTCTGCGGGCGACTCATGTGGTCCTTGGGGGCATCCTGGTGCTTGCGGGCACCATGTTGGTGACCCCTGGGGTAGGGCCTCCTTCTGCAGCCAGTGCAACATCAATTCATCTTAGGAATGACGGATGCAAGTCCTGCACAGTGGCCAGAGGGATTTTGAGCCATTCCTCTTGCATAACAGTGGCCAGGTTACTATGTGATACTGGTGGAGGAAAATGTTTCCTGACTTGCTTCTCCAAAACACCCACAGTAGCTCAATAATAATCTGGTGACTGTGCAGGCCTTGGGAGATGTTCAGTTTCACTATAATGTTCATTAAATCACTCCGTCACCAGTCTTGCTGTGTATATTGGTACATTATCATCCTGATACATGGCACTTTCAGGGTACAGTGTTTGAACCACTGGGAGAACATGGTCTTCCAGAATGGCTTGGTATTCCTTGGCAGTGACACGACCATCTAGAACAAGTAGTGGGCCTAGGGAATGCCATGATGT
>JAODKC010000044.1:28965604-28992229 GCA_026777985.1 Mormyrops attenuatus | reverse complement strand
CTCACAGATGCATCAGCGAGACACACACCAACGATCTGTCCTCTTGAACTCTGATGTGTCTCCCATTATATTGTGTGGATTGCAATATTTCATGTACAGCTGTACTATTGTGCTGCTAATTTAAACTTTACACTCTGCTTTTACTGATGGAATGTGCATCAGTGAAGATTGCCCACCAGGCCACGTATATATAAGCGTGAAACCTCAAACACCAGTTCAGCCAGTGTTTCAGTTTTATTGTCCAACCCCTGTAGCTAGCATGATAATGATCTGTGTTTGGCTCTTCACTTGCCTCACTTGCACTGTATTATTCACTTTCATTTTATTTATTTATGCATTTATTTGCCTATTTCCATTGTGGGTGGGGGATACAGTGTTGGCATTTATGCTGCTGGGCAACAAAAATTTCACCCTTGGAAATCAATAACTTAAATGAAGGTTATCATTGTAAATAAAGTGCACCATGAATGCAGATACTGCATCACAAGATAATTCAGTCCAGTAAACACGTCCAAAATTTTATTAAATGACATGGACACGCTATCCATACAAATGAATTAACAGAATGAGCTAACCAGAAATGACAAACGGCTGGTATTTTATTCACAGTTGTATCTCTCCCACTGATAAACTCAGCAGCAGCCCTTAAAAAGCTCCCTTGCTTCCAGTCTGTTTGAATTGACATTCTGACACTTTAAGTGCACTACAACCACTAAAGTATAGTCAAAATTTAAAACAGGGGTCCAATCTGTTTACACAGAGGACATCAAAACTCCAGTTCCCGGCCTAATGCTTGACACAAACCCTCTCTGGTATAAAAAATTCAGAAGGTTTGCAGGCTTTCAATTTCTGTACTGAGGGATTTTTTTACTTTTATATACTTTTTGCTAAATTTAGAGTTTTTAATCCACCTTTCAGGGGGCACTGATCCATAGTAAGTCGTGACTAGTTGTCTGCTTACCTACTGGGCCACTCTTGCTCAATCCTATAATGCGCAGAAAGTAAAGTGAATGAAGAGATTGTGATACATTCCAGGGAGTTTAATCCAATTGTACTGAGTTAATAACACTTGACTCTTCTCAGAAGTTGCTTTGATTTTTTTGCTTTATTTTGTTTGGTCGTTGGACTTGTAACCATGGAGACCGGAGACATGTGCTTTTCCTAGTATTTGTCGTTACCTAGCAACTGAGATGGCTTTCTGTTTTCTTGTGTATTTACAGTGCTATATTGTACCTCACACACCTACAGATTCTATGTGAATCCCAAACACAGATACATCACACACTGCACTGCACTGCACTGCACTGTCTCTTTGCAGTCCAAAATACCTCACACATATTAATGTACAATGTATTTCACTTATGTTCTTGGCACTGAATGTCTTGCGTGTGTGTCTGTGGGTAGGTGTATGGGGATGTGATTTTATGTTCATGACTGTTTTTGTATTGGCAACATAAGATCATCACATATTGCCTGTCAGTGAGGGAATGTTTGTTGGCAAACATATTAAAACATTCAGAAACCTGAGTCTGGACAAGTCAAGTGTTGAAACTGGGAAAAGTAAATAGCCCCCGCCACTCAGAAGATAACATTGTCTTGTTTTGTGTTTTATGGAGTCAGCCCAGAAGGATTATGCCACCTACAAGAGTAACAGGACAGATGATTTAGTTTGCTTATGCCTTTAGATAATAAAGAGACATGAAGAGTGCCCTCTAGTGGAAGCCAGCATCAACCTTTAGAAGGGAGTAAGCAAGCATCTTATTCCTGCAGGAGATGTATAAGTAATTCCGGTGACATGGTGGCTCAGTGCATGGTGTGTAGTTTGCATATTCTTCTCATTTTGTGCAGCTTCCTTCCACAGTCCTGAAGACTTTTAAGTTAGGTGGATTGTTGCTTGTGTGTGTGCCCAGGATTGGACTGGCGTCGCAGACAAAGTGGTCTAATCCCGTGCCTTGTCTTGCGTGCTGTCTGGTATAGGCTCCAGGGCTCCAGCTAGGAAAAGTGACTGGAATAGGTGGTACTTTAGTAATCCCCATGGGGAAATTCTCTTTTCACTTCACGCTATCTGGCTCTCCATGAGACACACAGGGTTGGCCACTTTTTAGCACGCAGGGACCTGGGGGTTAGGGGCCTTGCTCAAGGGCCCACGGACGTGTCACTGTTCTGCCAAGGCTGAGCTCAAACTGGCGACCTTCCCATCACAGATATAGAGGCGTAGTCAGCTAAGCCACACACCCCCCCCCATATGAAGATGTATAAATAAGCAATTGAGACATTTCCAGTGTCAAAGATTACAGAAATATTTCTGTAGTATAATTCTTTTAAGCACAATCCCAGTGTATAAAATAGATCTCTGTTTTATCAAAGAAATTCTTACAATATTACCCACGAGGTTTAATACTGCACACATCACCTGAGCTTTTAAAATAAAGCAGAACTCTGAAGAATCTAAAGAGATTAATCTTTCATAAATTCTCTCTACATTGTTCTTAAAAATTCCACTTCTAAGCACTAGAACATCTTGACTGGAGTAAAACGGGGAAGAACATTGCTTGTCCAAGGAGAGAAGATTAATGCAACTTGAAGCTTCCTGTTTAAATTATTATAATCATGTTATAGGAATCTTTTGAGAACATTATGGATTGGATGCAAATTATATGGTGGTAAGACTTTACTAAGCAATTATACAATATGTTTAATTAAGGAGGATGTCAGAATGTCCCAAGATTTTTGAAAGTGAAGTCATGCAAGAAAGTACTCATAATTCCTTGCCAAAATCGTTTTCCTGCCAACAGAGTGAGGTTATTATTTGTAAGCTGTGAGGTTCAGCAGCTCCAGTTAACACTTTGGATTATTGTGCTGTTGCTGCATGTTTTGTGTGCCAGTTTGTGAAGATGTAATCAAAGCGGTTTGTAAAATTGATAGCCTCCAGAGCACACACAAGCATACACATACACAAACCAAACGAGGGCCGATGTAGGAAGCAGCTACTTTCAGGAGCGTCTGTACTCATCCGACCTCTTCATGCAGGAACCGGAGAGAGCGGGAAGAGCACATTCATCAAGCAGATGAAGATCATCCATGGCTCAGGCTACTCGGAGGAGGACAAGATGGGCTTTGCCAAGCTGGTTTACCAGAACATCTTCACCTCCATGCAGGCCATGATCCGTGCCATGGACACCCTTAACATCAAGTATGCAAATGACCAGAATGTTGTAAGTCCATACTTATCTTCCTAACCTTCTCTCATTAGACATATTTGCTAAACTATTTCAGCCACCAATGCTCCACATCTGCCCTTCAAAGTCTGTTTTAAGCCTGCCGGAATTGGTTTTAAAAGTATTTTTAAAGATGGAAGAATATTTCATCCAGGTTTTATAACCTTCAATGAGCAAATTGCACATATACATTTGGCTCCAACCATCCATCCATTTTCTGTAACTGCTTGTCCTGTTCAGGGTCACGGGGGGGGGGGGGTCTGGAGCATATCCCAGAGGCTATGGCAGCAAATCGGGGAAAAACCCAGGATGGGGTACTAATATAACTAATATTATAATAATATATGTATAACTGAAGCTGCAGTGCTACAAAGCCTAGCTAAGCTCAAAATAAATAAATCACAGGGCCCCGATGGCATCTTACCTATAGTTTTAAAATTGATGAGGGATATTATTTACTTTACTATTCCAGAAATCGTTATCTGTTGGTGTGGTACCTTCTGATTGGAAGCATGCTAATATAACGCCCATATTCAAAAAAGGGGATTGAAGTAATCCAGCAAACTATAGGCCAGTCAGATTAACTTGCATAACTGGAAAAGTAATGGAAGCTATAATCCAAGCGAAAATGGTTACCTGGATTCAAATAATATTCTGAGGGATAGCCAATATGGATTTAGGTGAGGTAGGTCCTGTTTAACTAATCTACTTGAGTTCTTTGAGGAAGCTACAACAGAAATTGATCACAAAGAGGCCTACGATGTGATCTACTTAGATTTCCAGAAGGCCTTTGATGTTGTCTCCCACAAACAGCTCCTGCTTAAGCTCAAAACTGCAGGAATTTTAGGAACTGTAGCAGCTTGGATCGAAAACTGGTTAATAGATAGGAAGCAGTGGGTAGTTATTAGAGGCACAATGTGACAGTAGGCCTGCATTCAAAGTGGGGTACAGCAGGGTTCAATTTTAGGGCCACTGTTATTCCTGATTAAAGATATTGACAACAATAATTACAGTAAACTGGCTAGATTTTTAGACAACACCAAGGTGGGTGGTGTAGCAGATACTGATCTAGCGGCACAGAGGCTACAGCGGGATCTTGATTTAATTAGTGACTGGTCTGATACCTGGCAGGTGTTGACAAATGTAAGGTAATCCATGAAGGGAGCAAAAATTTAAAGTACAGCTATTTTATGGGTTCCACTGAAATAAAGGTAGCTGATTATGAGAAATACCTTGGTGTGTTGATGTTTACATGTCCCACTCTCGCCAGTGTGGGGAAGCAATTAAAAAGGCCAATAGGTCGTTGGGTTACATCTCTAGGTGTGTGGAGTTTAAGTCAGGGGAGGTGATGCTGAGATTATACAATTCCTTTGTAAGACCCCATCTAGAATATTGTGTACAGGTACCTTAAAAATTGCTGGCTTAGAAAGGCTTCAGCGTAGGGCTACAAGAATGAGTCCTGGTCTTAGAGCAATGTCTTATGAGGAGAGGTTATCTGAGCTGAATCTGTTCAGCCTCGAGCAAAGGAGACTAAGCTGGGACATGATCCAGGTATATAAGATTCTAACAGGTCTGGATGCTGTTCAACCAAATAGTTACTTCAATATTAGTTAAAATACAAGAACTCATGGCCATAAGTGGAAATTAGTGGGAAAACATTTTAAAATGAATTTGAGGAAGCGCTTCTTTACACAGCAGGTAGCGAGAGTATGGAATAGTCTTCCTGCTAGTGTAGCGCAAGCTAAAACCCTGGGTTCCTTTAAATCAGAGCTAGATAGGATTTTAACAACTCTGAGCTATTAGTTAGGTTCTCCCCAAACGAGCTTGATGGGCCGAATGGCCTCCTCTCGTTTGTACATTTCTTATGTTTTCATGTAACCCATCGCAGAGCACACTAACACACCAGTCACTCACACTCACCAGTCACTCACACACCGGTCACTCACACTCACACACCAGTCACTCATACATGCACACCGGTCACTCACACTCACACACCGGTCACTCACACATGCACACCGGTCACTCACACTCACACACCAGTCACTCACACATGCACACCAGTCACTCACACTCACACACCGGTCACTCACACTCACACACCGGTCACTCACACAAGCACACCTATGGAAAATTTGCTAACTCCAAGTAACCTCCGCATGTTTTTGGGCTGTGGGGAGAAATCGGAGAGCTCGGAGGAAACCCCATGACATGGGGAGAACATACAGTCTCCACACACATGGAACCCTGGCAGATACATGAACCCAGCTCTCAGAGGTATAAGGTATACTATTGTGGCACCGTGCCGCCCCCCCCCCCTCCAAATTTGGTTATTAAAGCTAAACCTTACCAAAAGGTTTACATAGTTACGTGTTCCCATCACCTCAGGAATGTGACTGCAAAAGCCAGATTTTTTTTTTGTGAGTCTAGGTGAATGGAGCCACTTTACAGAACACTGAGGTAGGATCTGTTGCTGTCAGGCATAGTAGATTTCATGCACATGGCTTTCCAGAAAGAAGCAGTCTTGGGCCAGCACAAATTTATGGTGTTATAAAGAAGTACAGGTTTACCTGAAACTGGGAACCTGATCACCATTCAGCCCCTGCCCGCATACAATAAGGACAGTACATTCAGTTGGTAGAATCCACTGCTTGGAACCCACAGCACCACGTATTTATTTGAAACAGCAATTAATTAGCCATACAAGAATTTTGATATTGAAATGTTGTATACGGTAAATAGGTAATGACCTATTTAAAAAACCTACTGAATAGTAGCTCTCCAGGACCAGAGTTGGAGACCCCTGTTCTAGTTGCTTTCCCATTGTTTTTTGTCTTTTTTTTTGTGATGTATTTAGAATTTGGTTATTTGAGCTCCCTGCCTAGACTTTGTGACTTTCTGCCTTTGTTTGAACTACAGATTTGGGTCACGGTTGTAATTTGCTTACCTTTGATGGACTCTACCTTATTTTTGACCTGCCAATGTTTGGACTACGATTCCAGAAATAAATTTGTGTTTCCTATGCCAGAGTCCTGTTCAGTCATTACCCCAGGAATGATTCTGAGGTACCTGAAATGCAGAGGGAGACACCAGCTGATAACCTTGCTAACATAAGGAAATAAAATAGCCCCATTGCATTCTGGCTCTTCCAGGGGTTCCCCGCTATGGGCTTGACCAGTAACATATTTGAAACTCACTATATGGCACGTTCACTTGTTTAGTCAGTCGTTCTGAACCATTAATGACACAAGGAAGTATAGCATCATTAATGACACGTGGAGGTACCATGTGTAGCACTGGAGTATCATTAATAACAGGGTGATCAGTACCATGTGTTCCATGAGCCTAGGACCTCAAGGAATAGGATTCTACCTGCAGTCCAAGAACAAGCTGTTAGGTGAATTGGTGTCTCTGAATTTCGTTTAGTGAATTCCGGCCTTGTGCCTTGTTACTTCTGGCATAGGCTATGTTCTGTATTGCATAAGGATTATGGATGGGTGAAACATCGTATTAATAATTAGAATACATTCAGTGGCCCGTGGAAAACATAAAATAGTTCTTGGTTGTAGGTTGTGTGTATGTAGTTCAAAAGAACTCATTCCCACCATTTTAGATATAATTACTGTACATGTGTAAAATCTCAGTATTGACACTATTGCATGTATGTGGTACTATGCGATCTTTACACATGTGCAGTGTACAGGTTCTTTGCAGATCACTGTTCCCCATTTACTATTTTTATTAGCTCACATACAGCTTGTAGTTTCCACACCGCTCAACCTATACGTGAAAAGCAAGAGTTACTGGGTTTCCGTGTTCTGTGTATCATGCAGGAGAGATCCTGCACGGCTGGACTTTAGACCATCATTTGAACCTGAGAGTCAGGTTTGTTATTAACCAATTGATGCCTTTATCATTGTCACTGGAGCCATTGATTGAGTGTGGTGCAATGAAGCATGTCGACTTTCCTGAGAGCCACATGTGTGTAGCAGGTTACTATTGTTCGGCACATCCTGTACCTGCTGTGGTGAACCATAATGCCAAGCGAGGGTTTGGTGTGTGACATTTGTGCAAAGAACAGGGCTAGCGTTACAGTGGAGTCCTGTACAGGCCCATCATCGGCTACCAATAGTACAGTAGACTCATCCCCTGTTTGAAAGGATTTGGTTACTGTTTTGTTTATCATTATAATAAGCTGTTAGGTTTACCAATCAGATTGGAGCACAGTAATAAATAGGTGCTGAGGGGAAACAGGCACATACCACTTTGTTTGCATTGGATATAGAAATAGCTTGCCACTCTCTTCTCTCAACACATAGGCTGTGTGGTCCCATGATCGCATTACGCAGAAGAGATTCGTATAGGCTGCAAACAAGTGGGCCCAGTGTATCTGCACACTCTCTGGGTCAGGCAGAAACAGAGAGCTGGTGGAGATGCACCTCATCCTCCTCGCCTCAAACGGCTTCTCTGTCGTTCTCCAGCAATTCGCCAGCCTCGTCAGTGAGGTGGAGGTGGACAGGGTGACCGCCATGGAGCCGAAGTATGTGGAGGCCGTCCGCAGCCTGTGGACCGACGGCGGACTGCAGGAGTGCTACGACCGCAGGCGGGAGTACCAGCTTTCTGACTCCACCAAATAGTGAGTGCAGGAACTCACGCAGCAAGATCCTTACCCGAAGTCCAACAAGCATTCTGTGCTCATCACCACGCTGAATATTGGGGGCAGTGTGTGGCTCAGTGCTTGTGATTAGAAGGTCACCAGTTCAAGCCCAGCCTTGGTAGAATAGCCATGTCTGTGGGCCCTTGAGCACGGCCCTTCACCCCCAGCCCCATGGGTGCTGTTATGGGTGGCTGTCATGCTTGCTCTCACCTTTATATGTGTCTGTGTGTCATGGAGAGCAAGGTTGGTAGGTAAAAAGAGAATTTCCCCACAGGAATCAATAAAGTTAAGTATACAGGACACTAAGTTAGCATGCGTCCCATTTAGTCCAACAGTAAAAACCAAGATATGAAATAGTGAAAATCAAACGACTCTCAGTTCACCTACTATATATTATTCACGTTATGTTAAATAAATCTACGGTTGTATATTTTTAAAACAACCGGACTGTCTTTACTGAGGTCATTACAGAAATGCCCACATGATTTAAACAGCATCCTGTGTGTCATGTGACCTTGCCCATGTGACCTTACGACATGATGCATCACATACTGGTTTGTAAGCAGTACTTTTACTGTCACTGAGCCAGGGCCATACTTCATCTCTATGGTCCACAGTTACCTGACGGACCTGGATCGCATCTCGGAGCCTTCCTATGTTCCTAACGAGCAGGATGTTTTGAGAGTCCGAGTCGCCACCACGGGGATCATTGAATACCGCTTTGACCTGGAGACTGTCATCTTCAGGTACGTGCTTGAGGTCTGCAGGATTAGAGGACAGATTGGCATACTCTGGGTTTCCCCCGAGACAAGCATCGTCCCACCTCACTCTTCATCAAAGCCAAATACCGGAGGAGATCTGTTTGTTTAGTTCCACCCCCTTACACCGATCTTTTGATAATCTCATGCTCTTCTCATCAGGATGGTGGATGTGGGAGGTCAGAGGTCAGAAAGAAGGAAGTGGATCCATTGTTTTGAGAACGTCACCTCTATCATCTTTCTGGTTGCACTGAGTGAATATGACCAGGTCTTAGCCGAGTGCGATAATGAGGTTAGTGTCATCGTTTTTCACTGTTATATAACAAACAACATAAACAGCATAATTCCTAAGGAGTTGCACTTCAAAGACCCAAAACTCGCTAAGGGAAAACTGCTCCTGTAAGGTATTATATTTGCATTATCCTTTAACTAGAACGTAATCATTTTCAATGGTTTTAATATTAATCGGCACACAAGGATTTAGTAAATGTAAAAAAGGAAAAAAGAAGTATGACTGCAGCTACAGTCATCCATTGACATGCATCCTATCGAGTCACGTGCAGTCCTCCTAACATCCCATAAGAGCCTCAATAAAATTTATTGAGAGACATGTTAAGCAGACATAGTGGATGTTAGTGAGCATATTTTATTCGAAACCGATTGTGCTGCAGCTATAGAGGTTTAGTTAAATGTGCATGATATTGTGTCTTGTGTTGTACAGTATATTTGACCTCTCCACTATAATGATCGAGGTAAAACCACAACAATATGTCCAGATTAACCTACATCCGGGGCCAAACCCGGACATAAGTCGATGGATACCTGCATTGTATTTGCACTAGATTAAAAGTAATGTTAATATAATTATTGCATTCTTGTTTTAAGGACTTACATTTTCATATAATTCAGTACAATCACTTATTTGGTCTTCCGGTCTGGGATTCAAACACCATCTATCAAATTCAACAGCAGGTAACCTGCTGCTTCAGGATATGTGCCACAGGGGGGCAGTATATTCCTCATCTCTTAAACTAATCTATTCTACTCCAGTATAGAATATCCAGCTCATGTACAGGACACATTTTTTAAAATGAAATATCATTTGCAAACATGCATGCAAGATGCAAACATGCATGGCATTTTCACTTTGCATACGTGAAAAAACTGCACCTTAAATAGAAAATTGCGTATTTGCTTTGAAGGATTAACAGGAGATCTGTTGTGGATCAGTGTGCTTTTTTCACTTAAACAGCATGAACTGGCATTGAAATCCCTTTTGTGATATTTACATGCTCTGTCTATGGTTTGATGGAAGAGTAAAAAGTGCCCTGTTATGGCAGCATGTTCCATTTGAATTAAATAAGCTAAGACTGTGACCCACCTCCATGTAAAAGACACATGCAAATTTTATTGCTTGGTGCTCTGCATGTGTGGAGCTTGCAGGTTGTCCCCGTATCTGTGTGCCCCCCTCTTCCCCCAGTCCAAAAACACACTTTAGATGTACTGGTATTTCTACACTGCCCATGGTGCGTGTGCCCTCCAATGGACTGGCATACTGTGCTGTTTGATTTTATTACGTAATTTACATGAAATGGGCGATTTAGTGCAGATTCTTGATGCAACGAACATTAGGAACATGAGAAGAAATTATTACAGTTCAGTCAAATGTACGTTACCAATACTATTCATTGGCAATTAAAATTAAATTCCATTCGTGTGTCCTCTGATGTTACTAAAATGTTATGTTAAAGGAAACCTAAATTATCAAGGATTGTGACCTTATTACAGCTTCCTCATGCCACAGGTCTTTGTGTTTATTTTTATTTTGTCCATTGGTTTTGGGATTGTTGGAGAGGTCACAGGAGTTATGTATATTCTACTAGCGTAACGTTTCACCGAAAGTGGCAGAATGTCATTATGTCTCTAAAATGCATTTGAGTAATAATGTAGCTAATATACCCCAGTAGTTCCTGCTCCACTGAGTTTCAGAGGTTAACAGACTGTTCCTGACTGACTGACTTTGCCTTCTTGATTGCAGAGCCGCATGGAGGAGAGCAAAGCCCTTTTCAAGACCATCATAACCTACCCATGGTTCCAGCAGTCGTCTGTCATTCTCTTCCTCAACAAGACAGACATCTTGGAAGAGAAGATTGCCCACTCACATCTAGTGACTTATTACCCAGAATTCACTGGTGAGATACCTGTGTTATTGCAATCATGCGCACGCTGAGGTTAAATGTGTCAGGCCCATGGAGGACATAGATTTTTGCCCGAATGTTTGGTCAGTTTTATTTTTATATTCATGTACCTAAAAATCATAAAAATCTGCATTCACTGCTAGCTGAACTTTCAATGAACATCTGATTGAACTGTCTAGGAACATCAGTCTTGGTTCTGATTCAGTAATACTATTATTTTGTTTTCCAGGCCCCAAGAGTGACGCGAAGGCAGCGAGAGAGTTCATTCTGAAGATGTACCAGGAGCAGAGCGAGAAAAGCCTCTATTCCCACTTCACCTGTGCCACTGACACGGAGAACATCCGCTTCGTCTTCGCCGCCGTCAAGGACACCATCCTGAGAAACAACCTCAAAGACTTCAACCTGGTGTAGAACAGACTGTAGCTGAGGCCTCTATCTGCCATAAGAGAGGCCAAAGGTTTACTTCAGGGCACAAGCTAGCAAGGGAAGATAATAGAAGATAATAGTTTGCAGAAGAGACTTCTACCTGATGTTAAAACAGCTTGGTATAGAAGAGGTATAGAGCGAGGGAATGAACTCAGTTTATTGCTGAATAGCGAAAAGCGTAGCACTGACAAGCCCAACTATGAGTATAGGGTGTGGATTAACAGCTACTAGTTCAGATATTTAATCAGTCCCCCGAACTGGTGTAAGCTGAAGGTAAGTGATGAGTGACAATTCCTGAATGGGTCAGTTACAGTGTGTGAGAGCCACTGGAGATTTATGGATGTGAGGAAGATGGAAACGGAACTAAAACAGAATACTTCACTTAGAAGGATACTGTGAAGGCTCATTTTTTCTGCTTACATTACTTATTGACATAGTTTGTTTGCATGACATTTCTGTACTATTTGTTTGAAACATGTAAAACAATGCTGAACTTTAGTCATCGTGTAATGACCTTTTTGTGTTATACTCTGGAGAGAGCTGTCACCAGACTTGACAGCTTCATAATGGGTGGGTGAGCTGGTTCAGGGGCTCTGCTATGGTCCTTCCTAAGAGGCTGGACAGCACTGACTGTTGCCACATTTCGATAGGTTCCACATTTTCTCCCAGGAGCAAGGCAGACCCACTGGCTAGTGAACATAAACCACTTATTCATTTGAATATCATCCTGCATTATAAACAAGTTCCTGAAATTAAATAGCTAAATGTTTACTTTTTTAGGTTGGGAAAAAATACTAAAATCTCAGGTGCTGTACTTCCTGTCTGAATCCCAAAATTATAAACATTTAAAAGGTACCAAAGAATCATTTAATTTAATATATGTAAAGGGAAATTTACTGTAAATGTAAATAGTTATTTTCTAACTAAATTATGAAAAGAATTCTATTGGATATTTTCAATAAAATACTTTTTCTATATTGGGCACCATTCCTATGTAATGTCACACTTCAAGAAATTCCTAATAAATGTATTAAATTTATGTGTCTCTTTGCTGCTTTTATGTTATGAATAGTTACAGAAGTCATTCTCATTTTTAGACATTTAATATAACAATTTTACTGTTTTTCCGATACAAGTAGTGAAAAGAGCCAGATATGCGCCATTGAATTTGAGAGGAATTATTATAAATTCGGTCATTTCAATCTTCAATATTTAAAACGATTTTGAATTATTTTGCTTTACAAATAAATACACACATTCATTATCATTATTTTTTAATTCTCTCCTTTCAAAAATTAACCACAAAAAATGGAAGAGAACAACTATTTTAACTTTACTAGTGTTGTATACTGCAGGATGTTTTGGTAATTTGTTCGTTTTTTTAATCATCTGATTATGCATCTACATAAAATTTAAATTGCAGACATAAATTCGGTTTGCAACATGAAATGACATTTTTGGTACAATTTGTTTCAGTGCAGGTACAGTTAGGAAATTTATTTTCAACATCAACAGCTCTCAAATTGTAATAATTATAATTGCTGATATTCATACTGCACCCTCTAAGCATTTGGCCATGTAAACTTTCATCCATCCATCCATCCATCAATCCAGCCTCTAACCACTCATCCATTACCAGATCACAGGGGAAATTAAAAAGTAAAGGGAGTTGATGGCAAATTGCTGATCGGGAACTGAGACTGTGTACTGTCTATGGGCCTTGCCCTCCATACTGGAATTTGTCATACGGAGATAACAAAGTACAACAGCGTAAACAATAGAACTGATGATTGCGTTCCTGTTGAAGAACGAGCTCCTTAATGGACAATGGAAAACAACAAAACAGAAATATCCATGAACCATCTCAAGAGATGACCAACATGATGATTCAGAATCTCTCAGGCCAGCTGTCCATTCTGTCTAAATAGACTGAACATGGACTGTATCCTTTGGCTAGTATTGACAGGTGGCACGGCCTATAGAGGAGGCCTTGGTAATAAGGAGCTGTAAACAGATACTCTGGGCAATCTGTTAGTCAAATAGGATAAGGAATAGAGGGTTAATGAATAGTGGGAGCATGTGAGGCCTAAGGGCCGGCATCATTCTGATTGCCATAATTGTAGTAGTTTCTGCCTCTAACCCTGTGGAAACTAATGAATCATGGCATCCTTCACCATTACTGAACACAGAGGTCTAACTAACCCTGGGGCCCATTTTGGTAGCTCAGCACTGACATGCAGTTCATTCGCCATTTTTGGAGTTGAAAAGCAGAATCTTACCACCAACAATACACACATTCTGCAGTCCAAAAAAAAGTGGATTCTGGGTTGTATAACCCATAATTTATTGGAAAAAAAGAACATGGCTGTGGACCAACAGAAGTACCATCCTTGTGTTCATTAACTCAACGGTTAAGGCAAAGAAACATTCAGCAAGTGAGTGTTATTCACACAGACAGTAAACAGAGAGATGCAACCAAGGCTGAAAGGTTACAGCATCAGCAGCTAGCCCCGCCTTCCCCAGGACCCAGAATGCACCCTCAATCTCCCCCAGGTACCGAACATCAGTATACAAAAACATATGGACTACAGATGTTTCTTACAGGTGCACAGAGCACAGACCACTCTGACATATCAATATATATTTTTCAGATATATTTTATGTACATATTCTTGTATTATATAAGGAGACCTGCCCTGGATAAAATATACAGGGATAACTGTAGTGTAAGATAACAGTTTAGAAAAATAACATGCTCTCATCAACCACAGGTCGGCCTCTGCATGCAAGCCAGCAGGTATGCTGAGTGGATGAGGCAGACTGTCCCTTTTTGTCGAAAGCGCACCTTTGGCCAGAATGGGACAGGGCAGTGAAATGAGTGAACCAGTTAAACCTTGAGCGGTTTGAACCGAGCAGGGGCGAATCAAAGTCACATCAAAAATTCAGACAGGCTACAGTGAGAACCTGCCTCTCCCACCACACATCACAGCAACAGTAACTGGAATTCATAAGAAAAATCACTCCCAATTAGCTTACAAAACGACACACACAAAACAGAAAAAACACTGTGTATGTATAAATTAGAGGACACCTAGCTGGCAGTCATTGTATATTCTGGTTGGTCAGCGGCAACCGATTCAAGGATTACCCTCTGCCTAGCAACTGCATTTTCCATTTGGAAAATGGTTACAACCCCCCCCCCCAAAAAAAAGAAAGGAAAAAGACATGAATGTTGTAAAGGAGCTAAATGGTGATTCGCATCGTGTCATGCAGCACAAAATACTAAAAGGCACTGAGAGACAGGATCGGGGTGGCGAGAGTGTCGACTGCTGGGGTGCATGTTTATTACTTCGGAAGGGTCTCTCTTGCATCTTCCAGTTTAGCAAGAACCCACTGTTGATGGAAGCAACATGTCAGATACATGAAAAAAGCACAAACGCAAACAATGCTCACTTAACTCTCTAAATAATAAAAGCTACTCTTACATTTCTTAATTATTAGTTCAACTATGGTAAATAATATGATGTGATAGGAATGTACCTTGGCAATTTCAGGAGTTTTGAAGTTTATAATCTTCCCAAACTCTTTGGCATGAAACACAGACTTGACTCTCTCCTGCAAAACACCAGGATAGCAACAGTAACACTGAAAATCATGCTATAATTAATCTTTAAAGTCTGAGCAAAGCTACCCGACCAGGATAAAAGCAAAAATAATGAGGGATGGTGATGCCATGTGGGACTGACAGTGCATAGTAATACCACAAATGCCTGAAGAACATGTGCTTTACTGATTGGAACAAAGCCATGCCGACCATGTAAATCTATAGTATGTAATGTCCTCAGGAAAATGCAACATGTACCACTAGAATGAGCAAGACAGTAGGAGTACTGATGTCTTTGAATTTTGATGGCAACGACTATTAAGAATATCATATGAATCAAGAAATTCAAGCAAATAGATTCTTGATCAAACACAAGCTTTCACTTAAAGCCCAAAACAACTTTATTTGGGGCATTGTAGAAGTTCCAATAAACTGGAGAAAATCCTAATGCTTCGAAAAGTTTAAAGCAATGGAGGAAGAGGATGAATAAGAGTAAGACAGATGGACTCAATCACAACAATGAGCAAGCCTTTATGACACCTGAAGAACAAGACAAAAGACAAAACAGAACATCTATATGGTCTCTAGGAGTCATCTAATTATAATAATAGCTGTAACGATGGCTAAATGTGTCCCTCACACATTTGAAAGACAGCCAGCCAATATGACTAATTTTTATAATGGGACTTTTAGAACTTTCATGACTGTCTCAAAATTATGTCTTTCCCTCTTTCTCCCATGCTGAATGGTTTTCTATCAATATAGAATTTAGTTTCTGCATACCTTCGCTTCAATTCGCAGCCTTCTGCCTTCCACAATTATTGGCTCTTTTGTAAACTCTTCAAAACAATACTGCCACTCGCAGGTCAACTGTCCAAAGGTTCCTTTTGTTACAAAAAATATACAGCTGCAAAAGACAAGACAAAGCATGTGATTATGGAAATATTAACAGAAAAAAAACATTTAACACATTTTACATTAATCCATCCATCCATCCATCATCTCCCGCTTCATCCGAGGTCGGGTCGCGGGGGCAGCAGCCTCAGCAGGGAGAGCGAGACTTCCCTCTCCCCGGCCACTTCATCCAGCTCCTCCGGGGGGATCCCGAGGCGCTCCCAGGCCAACCGAGAGACATAGTCCCTCCAGCGTGTCCTGGGTCTTCCCCGGGGCCTCCCCCCAGTGAGACACGATTTCCCTTGCCCAGACGCGGGTCACCGGGGCCCCCCCCTGGAGCCAGGCCTGGGGGGGGGCTCGATGGCGAGCGCCTGGTGGCCAGGCCTGTACCCATGGGACCTGGTCGGGCACAGCCCGAAGAGGGTACGTGGGTCCCCCCTCCAATGGGCTCACCACCCGTAGGAGGGGCCAGAGGGGTCGGGTGCAATGTAAGTTGGGCAGTGGCCAAAGGCGGGGACCTTGGCAGTCCGATCCTCGGCTACATTAATGGCACCTTCATAATGCATTCATAGAACATTCATAAGCATGAGTGTAAGTCTACCTTAACATACTAACATACATGAACATCTTTAATATACATTAATAACATTATATTACATGACTAGTGTTTATTATCATATATATTTATTAAAGTATATTAATATTGTTACTGAATGTTCTATGGATAAAGTGATTATATCGGTGCAGTTAATGTAAAACTTGACCAATCATTTGGCTGAACTATCACATTTCACATAAAGGAATGAAAATATTTCTAAATTCCTACCTTTTTGTAATCATCAGAAAATCTGACTCATTCACCTTGGCATGAGCAAAATATTTGTACTTGGCGAATCGTCCATTTTCAATTTTCTGAGAGAGGAAAAAGAAATTCACCTTCACGTTAGAAGAAGTTCACGCGCAGTGTTCTCTGCTTCCTCAGTTCAGGAACAGCTTGACTACTCAAGAAGAACTGCCTGCAGTTCTGCAGTTACTAGTGCATGTGTGAGGGTTTTACAGCAGACCACACAACATCACTCCCCTTCTTCTCAAGGACCAAGCTTTTGTACCCCAGAGTGAAAATCTCCCAGTGCAGTCTGGTTCAATTAATCACAGAGAAAGTGGCTAATATCTAATATGGTGTCCTGCACAAGTACTAATAGGAGAGAACTAATTGATGTTCTAAGCACCCATAGGCACACTGATTTCATCGGGTACTGTAGAACTCTGAGTGACCTTCACCACAGAAGAGCACTGAGCTGACCTAGGGCTGACATAGGGCTGACATAGGGCTGACCTAGGGCTGACCTAGGGCTGACATAGCCCTAGCTTTACCAACCAGAAAGCCTAATAAAGCAAACAAAGGCATAACATGCAAGGAACTGTTCATATCACAAATGCTGTTGAGGATCCTGTAAATGGATGATGGCAGGATGATTCAATCTGATCTGCAAATGTCCAGTGGGACCAGTTTCCAGTCCTGATTACTTTGTACCTTTAATATCTTGCAAAAAGGCTAATTTGAGCTCCTGTAGAAGAAACTCACTAGAGAATTTCCCAGTAGTCGGGCATAGCTGAATACAAAGAAAGCATCCATTAAGGTAGAGTATTTTATGTAAATAGCCTTGTTAGATGAAAAAGCTGTTCAAAGAGTATATTTCAGACATTCCTGTAGTCATACTGAACAAATATTAATATATCTTTTCAATAAGTCTAAAGGTGGTGTATTACCAAATTAGCATACTTTTAAAATCCCTTACACAGGAAAAATAATGATGTGGGGTAATAAAATTTTATAACAGAAATAAATGGCAGATGGGGATATGGGTCTATCTTAATATCCTTGGCAACATGTTTATGAAAAGTTAGCTGACAAAAGAGAAAACAGGAATGTTAAACTGCCAGAATGGCAACATTGATCATTAACGTAAAAAATTCTCCTTATGACAAATAACACAGAATATCTGTGATTGGACACATGCTTGCGGTAGGCATTTGAGAGCAGATGCAAAAACAACAAACAATGGAAAAGCGATGCCAGAAAATGATTTTAATGATTTTATTATATTAATCAATGATGTGATTTAGAGGTGGACGTGTGTGAGGGAATAAACGACATAGGCAAAGCAGACCCAAATAAAACAAGGATGGGATCTCATGCATAATCACCTGAGAGGTGTGATCATGCATGAAGAGAATACAAAGGTGTTCTTTAAACAATGAGGACATGGTAATTCAATAATAAAAGCAGGGAATAAAGATTCAAACAATTGAAAAGTGTTTTACAAGAACCATCTTTCTTCCATTAAAAGAACAGAGCTAATTTAAAAGGGACCCTTTGTATTATTTGCAGGAGTAAGCAGTCTTAAGGGCTGGAATCGAAGGTAGCTGGAGTTCTTTTTTCAATTTCTTGAAGATGTTTCACCTCTCATCCTAAAGGCTTCTTCAGTTCTAACAATCTGATGGGGAGTTCCAGGTATTTATCCTCAATCCTCACTGAACAGAGCTGGAGGCTTAAGACATCAGTTATCAGCCCACCTATAACGCAGTCTTCAGATTCTTCCCAGGTTATTTATATGTGAAGGGCAACCACCTGTAAATGGTTCACACCTTGGCTCAGGTGGAACCAAAGTTTCGCACCTTGATCCACACCTTGCCCCAAGTGACCCTAACGACCCGCTGGACAGCAGGGTGTGTCAACGACCACTTTCAAGCTGAGAACCTCACTAGAGGATAAATACCTGGAACTCCCCATCAGACTTTTCGATCTGAAGCAGCCTTCAGGATGAGAGTTGAAACGTCTTCAAGAAACTGAAAAAAGAAATCCAGTTGCCTTCGATTCAAGCCCTTAAGATTATCATGTCCTGGATGACTGAGAACCATCACAGACATACAGAAGTAAGCAGAATAACATGTTAAAATGTAAAAAAAAAAAAATTGAATTAAAAAGAGTGCTACTCTATACTGAAGACATGTGTGACTGGCACTTTAGCAATGTCATTTTAGCTGTCATCATCATCATCATCATCATCACTGTCAGTCCTATTCCATTCAGTGCAGTCCCTTCTTTTCTGTGGATATGACAAGAGAAAAGAAGATCCAAGTCGAGGTTAGACACGCAAGCTAGGCAGTAAATCCGGCTCTTCTCTGAAGGTTGCACTTGATTCATCAGCCAGTTACACTTTACTTCATTTCAGATTTCGCTTTGTATTCTGTCCTTCAAAAAAATGTGATTTTGCTACAGTAGACGGCTTCTTTTGTAAATGTTCAAGGCTCAAAATTCTCATGCTGTGCAGAGCCAAACTATTTTATCATCTTCAAAATCAGCTTTTTAAAACCAATTTGATAAACCATGCAGCAACATCAAGATGAAGCAAATAATGTTAAATTTTATAGTTAATCTATAATTTTTTATAATTTGTTTCCGACAAGCTGTCTGAATTCCAGCTGCTGACTGCTGGCACTGACATGCTAAATGCTAAGCTCCATGGGAAAAGATGCTGCTGTTTCTTGTGCAATCTGCTCTGTTAAGGAAAAGCTGAGCTTTTCACTACTCAGTCCTGCCTTGGGCAGTGAACATGGGCGGTGGGGTTCTTGCAGCCTGAAGAACCACTTTCCAAATGTGGTTCGTAACACATTGTAACACATTGGTTAACACATTGGATCGTAACACATTGGTTAAAAGCATGTGTTTTTCAAAGCTAAACCTTTAATAAATAAGGCAAAACAACCACATAACTGAGAAACTTCCACAGTAAGCTAATGATGACACTAAAGTGGGGACTGATCACCAAGCACATGGATTTTAACATAAGCTGCTCCTTCATCATTAAAGACAATGATTATATAAGGTTACTGCACGACACGCCATGCAATATGTTTTTTAAACGCACAGTCGCGGAGGCAAAGCCACCCAGCAACAGTGGAGGGGGTTTAAACGGCTTGGAGAACATCATCCCGCTTAGCCCATGGCTGCTAGCCACTTGGCTTAGACACTAGTACCTAAAGAAATTATTGTCACTTTAACGAGACAAAACCGCACATATTAGCAGAGCTACATTTTTCTAGCAATGATGAGATATTTTGCTTAGATACGATCCAAGCTGCCACCGTTAATTCGAAAATTGTTGCGAAAACTCTCAGCCAGTTGTTGGTTCGAAAAAATCCATTGCTAAGCCCACAAGCCAGTTAGTTGTTTTAAGTAATGTTAGTCCACTTTAGTTGGAGTTTAAGATTATAACAGCGCCTCAGTTTACTTATGTGATTCATCTGGCTGTTATTACATGTACAGTTATACAAACTTTATCTACACCTATCTGACAAATCACATTCCAGAAACAGTACTGTGGTATAAATTAATTATTATAACTATTCACGGTGTCATAAATAGAAGTCAATTACAGATTGAGAGAGCAGGTATTTAAATTTAATACGGAAAACATAATTTATACTGAAATAGCCTAGCAAAAAATACAATGTACACCTAATTGTGTTAAAAATCTAATTGGTATTATTGTTGTTGGTCTTGTTAATAATAATAAAAATAATAATAATATTAAAGATTTTTAGGGTTACGATAAGAGAATCCCTTGGGATAAAACAGATATCGGCACCACAGACTATGAAAGGTAACACCGTAATAAGAGCATCCCAAATGCACAGAGAAAGGGGTTCAAACAGCAGACGCAAGATGGTGCGACCATGGGCAGCAAGATGAGGCGAAAAGATGGCATGGGGGTGAAATTCCCAGTGGGGGGAGACCAGAGCATCAGAAAAGAGATGTCACCTGTAACATCTGGCTGCCTATGCCCTCCATCTCCCTGTAAGGGCGGATGACTCCGTCTTCGTGAAAGAAGCGGGGTGGACGTAAGCTCTCCACATCCTGAGACGTCTCCGTTGCCCTGACAGCAAGATTTCGTGAGAACTCTTCAACAGTTTTTTCAAAAAGCAGATAAGAACGAAACATTGGGACTGAAATCAGAAGGCACAATATAAGAAGCCATTTTGGATCATACCTCTTGATTCCTTGGAAGGTACTGCTGGCCATATCGATGATGCCCCCAGTTGGTCGAGTCACCGCACCAACAAGACCCTTCCCCATGCCCTTAAAGAAGCCTGCTGCCCCCTCCTTTTGTGCACCTGCCCAGAAGAAAAGACCCAGGCCCGGTGTACCTCATTACAGCCAACCTGGAGTATTCGGACAGCATCAATGCTGCATGCATACTAACACAGCTGAGCTCTGAACCACAAAACCGGCTCAGCTGCTTGCAGAGTAATTCACCCCGGTGTACACGTGATACCTTTAATGGGCTTGGTGACAATCCCTGTGATACCGCTTACAAAGCCCTAAGAGAAAGGAAAACATGCCAATTAACACATACTACTAGCAGAAAAAAAAACGGAACGCGATAACATGAGACGGAATGTTCTAGGAGCAAGCCCCTTCAGGCAGTAAACATTAGTCGATAGCAAAGGTGGAGAACTAGTTGAGTACTCTGTGACTGTGTTTCTTTATACTCAACTAGTTGGTTGAAACAAAATCTTGGTCTGGATTTGTACTCTCTGGACCTGAAATCTCCACCTCTAGTTGACACTAATCCTTCACTAGAGTACAAACCAGACACTGTACTCATGAACCTGGCCACACTGTGCTACACTCAGCTAGACTCACCGACACCAGTCCCTTGCCCCCGCGTGCCAGGCCGTCCCGCAGGCTGCTGGGCTGCTTGTTCATTGCCTCCCGCCGCTTCTGCTGATATTCCTCATCCATGGTCATGGCCGCTACTCCCTTAGCCATGGCGCCTGTGATCCTAGAGGCTGCACCAGCAATGCCACCTGGGAGAGGCAATGTAGGCAGAATAAGGGGACAGGAATAGCCAAGAGGAGATGAAAGGACTTGAGTCAAGATAGGACATTTACATATTGGTGATTATGTCTTAGAAAAATCCATTAATATCAATATTTTATACAAACCAACGTTAAAATCACCTCTAGAGGTTTCTAACTAACCCTAATTCTTATTAGGTTTATCGAATTTGCTTTATATTTGGCTAGTAAAATTAATTCCTGGGTTACTGCCACATGTAGTACAAATCAGAGATGAGTCAAAAAATATTTTGAAATGACATGACTTGGGGCCCTACACAACATTGTACTTTATCATTAAAGAGAAGCTGATGGATGACTTACCCACTGCCCCCCCCACCAGTGCCTTCACGCCAAGGGCCATGCCTTCTACAAATTCCTCTGGACCCTGGATGGCTCCCTGTGGAACACCGTGGCACACAGGCAGCCAAGATACCGAATGGGTCAATAAATCCAGTGAGAACAGTCTCAACAAAGTTCAGTCTACCATGACACAGTTCTGAAACATACTGCAATTCTGAAAGACAGCGCTTGCTGCAGGGCCACAAAGTGAAGGACCTCAAGAAAGTATGGCTTATAAAAGAAAACAGTGTTTAGAAAAGGCAGCTCAGTATTACCTGATATGGTTCGTAAAAGAAGGCCTCCACTCCCTCGGAAAGTCCCCTGATCAATCCAAAAGGATTGCCCAACACATCCAACCCCAGGACGAGCACATACATTTGCTTGATAGCCTAATGAGAGAAAGAGTGAAACTGATAAATAAGATAAATCACCTACAGATAAATCAGTATCATAATCATTGTAACTAATAGGCTACACACAGACTGCAGCCTAGAGTAGGCTGGAGTGATGCTGCCTGTGCGTGAAAGGTACATGTGAGAGCGCCTGCTGGTGGCAGTATGCAGGGATAGATGAGCCTCATGTTCCCTGTGTAGGCTACCTGTCTCGCAGTACAGATTACCTGTTTCGAATAATGCCGTATGACTTCCCACTGGAGCTGCTGTGTGGTTCGGAACTGGAATTGGAGTTCAAAGAAAGCCAGTCTAGAAGAGGAGAAAACATACATTCTGTACATATTCTGAATCTGAAATTATGAATCTTAACCCTGTTCAACAAATGCATCCGGATAAAGTATTTTAGCATCTAGATTTCTGTGTCTCTGGCTGCATATTTAGCGGTTGATTAGGGCATAATCAACAAGATGTGTCTATTTCAATGTCTGCAGTGCTACGGTGCTACGGAATAATAGGACACAAGGCAGTGTAATGTTATAAAGAATGACGTGCGGGGAACCCTGTCACATGACTGATGCTGGGCTCATACTTGAAGACGACATCTTGCACGTCGGTCAGCGTGGCACCGATGCTCTTCAGCAGCAAGTGGAGTGACTGAACCGGGATGACCTCAGTCTCCTTCTTCTTGTTTCCATCATCTCCTCCAGAGCTCAATGAAAAACTCAGGTGCAGCTATCCCACAATGCAACATCACACAGAACTGAAGTCAATTCCTGCTTTAAATTTGAGATCAATTTTAAAAACATATGTATTACACAACTTTCAGCATCTTTTCTCAAGTGTAAAAAAACGCAGCCACTTCTAATATCCGAGTCTTCAACATTAGGGTTGCAATTTTGTACTTGTCATACACAGCAGTAAACATTCATCCTTTCAGTTAAAACAAATCAAATAAACTTTTGTTAACAGGAGAAATACTCTTACTTTAATAGGAGAGATGTGAAAGTATTCATAGAGGCTAGTGGGGGAGGTATCTGTTGCAGAGACTGGATTGAGTTCTGTTTTCAGGGTCTCGATATCCTTCTTAAACAATTCCACCTATGGGGCAGAGAACACAGCTAATAAAAAGAGCCTAGTGGAAAGTCAAGAACTGATCCATCTATAGGAGAAAGCATACATTTCAGGAAACCCATGATATGACCTCGTACCTCCTGCTCTGACGAAACTGCACTTGCATTCTCCTGTGTGAAAAGTTCTAGAATGGCATAGAGGAACCCAAGGTCCATCTTCAGGTCCATCTCCTGAATCAGAACTTTAAAATATCTGCAATAAAGAAGATTAAAACAGGAAATCTCCTGACCGTGCAAATCTCTCTGTTTGGAAATGTACCTTCTTTAATTTGGTCAGCTTCATGATGTACAGCTAGTCAAGGGCTGGCTGGCAGACATTTCGTGAGCCTATATATTAAATTATATGACTTGGTTTATTTGTCTGTTTATTTTCACATTTCCTGTTTCAGGGTACAGTGAGGGGGATGGGGGCTGTTTGTTGTGTTTTGTCCTGTGTTTATGTTTGTTCAATAAAAATTTGATCACAAAAAAAAAACAAAAATTTCATATTAATATATGTTCCCCTGCGCTTCCTTACCACGTTTTCCATGCTGAGAATTATCCCTGTTACTATCCATCTATGGTGATAATAATTTATCTATCACCTACATCTTGACCTTGTGCTTTGACACATAGTGGCAGAAGAATAATTGTACCACTACACCTTAGTCAAACACACAATTATGCAGATGCGATTGATCTGCAGTTTGGATTGTTAAGATGCCCTGGTTGAGTAAGGCCCATCCTCCAGTAGGAGGCTGGAGAATTTCCAAATGTCTTACGAGAAAACCCAACAAATCATGCCTTGCAAATGGGTCACTACATGAAAAATATGCAAATACCAGTACAACAAAGACCACCCACTGAAAAGTACAAGTTAGTACGACTTCAATGATTGTCATCTAAATGTCAGTATTAATACCATTAACACTTTGGTTCTACCAAAAAAACAAAAAATGAAATATTCCTCAACAGACTTACATGTATAAACCAGGGAACAAGTAGTCATGGAGGTTAAACTGGATGGTAAAAGGTACAGGGGGAGGAAGGGAAGGGGAGAGGGGGACTCACTTGATGCGAGAGATGTCAGAGTGGCCAGCTGTCCGGGTAACGATGCTGACATCAGTGAAGGGTTTGGGTTCTGGAGAATGAAGAGACAACACAGAATGCCACAGTGTGCATATGAGAGTGACTGATGTGTGATTTATGGAGGCTTATTCGAAAACAAGCTGCAGGGAAGAGCAGGAGGAATCTGACGAAAAAGCAATTCGGCATTAGATCCAAGCAGGCCACTGTTACCAAAATAGCCATTATGATTCTGAACATACCTGAGTCCATGGCGACAGATTTAGGTGGTTTTATAGGGTAGAAGACATAAGGGAAGATTGCACCAGGAAGCTGATTCTGAATCTGTGGATTGTGAGGGAAGACTTGATTCACTCACATGTAGCTGTTATTTTTCTGTTTAGAGAAAAATGCCATACACTTATAACATTCATACATTTATATTTATCAGAATAGCAGAAACTCTGACAACAGCGGTTCGAGAGCAGGGCAGTTTGGGCTTGAAGACAATCCCCTGTGCAGCACCTGACCTGTATCCTGTTTATCTGGATGCGGTAAGCCTTCTGCCGTGCAGAAACACTGTACTCCACTTTTACCGCAGGCAAGAAGTTTCTCCGTAGGGGACACTCGCTGGGCAGCAGAATTTTCATCTCTGATGCATTTGCAGCTAGACACACCTGTCAGGTACAATTCCACCAGACAAAAGACAAAAATACCATTAAAGAAAGAGACATCTTCTTCCCTAATACAAGGAAAAGTATGATATACTACTTTATTGATAGTTTTCAATTTTATTCATATTTATGATCTTGCAGACATGCAACGAATTACCATGATCTGTAAACTAAACGCTGCAACATGAAAGAAGTGTGGTAGGTTTTTGGTGAACTCTGACCTGGAAGTTACTGTCCAGTTTCACAGACTGGGCTGTCACAGTCCCACTGTCTGTATACTCCTTGAAAGAGCTCTCGAGCAGCGCTGCCTCCTTTACGCTCAGCATCTTCCACCGCGCCTTCTTCTTCGGTTTAAACTCCCAGACTACATCTGAGCTGTAGAGAAAGGTGAGAGATTTTACTGGCCATCAGTGGTATGGCAGAACAAAGCACTGAAACACTGCTGAGTGTAATGGTGCCAATACAGTTTATTGATTCTTTAATGGGGAGATAAATTCTGAGTTTTATGAGAAACTGACAGAACTTTCTGCACATATATTTTCTATTTTAAAAGCCTGCAGTAAGACATAGAGGTGGAAAGTTCAGGTTCAGAAAGTATAAATCCAGACCAGGACTTTGTTTCAACCAACCAGTTGAACATAAAGACTCACATTCATAGAGTACTCAACTGGCAGTCTGAAACCTACCTGGTGATCCCGATGAAGGCCACCTCCTGGCTGGTGGTGTTGTTGACCAGCGAGATGCCCATGTTCTGCAGAGACAGGATGATTTCCTGCTCCGCCAGTTCTGCCTTCTCGCTCTCACATACGTGCATGTACATCCGCCTCTCCTCTGTGAACAGCGCCACCCGCTGGAGGCCTTCGTAAAACGACAGCAGGAATAGCTTCCCCTCATTGTTCACATCCAGAAGCAGATCCTGGAAGGGGAACACAGTGATGTCATAAGCACTCGCGACGACTAATGACCAACACTGCATATAAAGACGAGTCTGTTTTATATGGGAACGCACCTCCTCACTCCGCAGTTCTCCCAAATACTTCCCGCATTTCCACTTGAGGATCCGTGATCCGGTGGGCTCCGCCCAGGAGTAGTACACCGCTTTCCCTGGGCCCAGCTCATCCTTCTCCTTCTGTGTGCTGGAGACGCAGAAGGGTTACAAGTTCAGTGGGGTGTAGGAGAGCCTCTCCTGGTGGGAAGCTGGCATGTGCGAAGGAGATGCGACTGCCGCAGACCACATGTGACCATGAAAGGTGCTCACATGCTTTGCCTTCTACAAGCTCTGGAAGCACAACTACCAGCACCAACACCCAGTGTTGGGCAAGCTACTTGTAAAGTGTAGTGAGCTAAGCTATCAGTTACTCAACAATAAATTAAGCTTCACTAC
>JAODKC010000044.1:28929219-28964830 GCA_026777985.1 Mormyrops attenuatus | reverse complement strand
CCCCCCCCCCCCCCCCCCCCCCCCCCCCCCAAAATAAAATTCTGCTTAGGGCCCCAATTTGGCCAGGGGCGGCACTGATTTCAGCGTAGATGATAATCCTGTGCATGAATGTGCGAAAGGCTGCAGTATGACCTGAACAGATCAGGATGTCTATAATGTGAATGGGGGGGCAATGCAGGCAAACAGCCAATGCTCTGCTCAGCCTGCAAGTTACACAAGCTGCGAACTGTTGTGCAAATGACGACTGTGCAGCCAGCTGCCCTTTAAAAATGGCCATTCTATGTACGGTAGGCTGACTGTGTGCTGATCTGCGTGCCGTGAGATCCGGCATACGGTGAGGCGGCCGGGGCATGAGTCAGCCTGGAGGTCAGTGGAATCATATACTTATGTGCCTCATTAATTTAGCTACAGCTGAGACTTGGATAAATAAACATACATGCACCACACCACTAGAGCTGAAATGTTCCTGCAACGCAAACCAATTACAAGTCAAGTGTAACTACTAATAAGTCACAGAAGAAGCTAACATACTTAAATAAAGAGAAGAATCAAGCTTCTCAGTTACCTGCCATGTAATTTGCAAATATTGATGACAGAACTATAAAATACTGACATTCACAGTAAGACTGTAATTTCAAAAGCACTCACTGGCCATTTAGAAAGTAACTTTAAATGACATTTCTTCTGTGACATATCCCAGATAAACAAAGTTGTGCGTATGTGATACACTGTGTGTGTGTGTGTGTGTGTGTGTGTGTGTGTGCCCATGTGGCATTAGTCAGAGCTAGACCATCCTCATGCTGCTGTCCTCTGCTACCTGGGCCCACTCTCTTCTCCTGAGAGGAGACAGATCTCCAAGAGGTCATGTGCGACCCAGTTTGACGAATTTTTCCGCTCTGAGCTGCCACCTGGCAGGGAGGTGTCAGGTCAGGTCTGGTCAGGTCAGGTTGGGGAGCATGCACTGATGCAGCGCGTTGCTGCACCCACCACACAGTGAAACTCCTCAGGATCCCAGCTGGCAATCCCCCAGGCTGATACACAGTGAAGTCCCACCCTCCAGAAATGACCACCCATCTGCTGCAGCCATGTGTTACGTGGGTGTCCCCTTGGCCTGGTCCAGCCACTTGGGTCCTTAGCAGTGATGATCCTGCGAGCCAGTGGCCTGTACTACAAGGCGGGGTTACTGGCTTATCAAGGTAACTTGCCAGATTTAAGGTCATCTAGGCAAAATGTAAGTGTACGAATTTGAAGTCCATTTAAACTGTGGTACCTTAAATCCAACAAGTTACCCCGATAAGCCAGTAACCCCGCTTCGTAGTACAGGCCACTGATCTCTCAGGGAAACGCACCACATGGCCGTAGTGCCGTAACTGATGCTCCCTCACAATGCAGGTAATGTGTCTCATTCGGGACTCCTCTAGCAACCGCTCATTCGACACAAAGTCAAACTAGTGGTACCCAAGGATTCTCCGAAGAGACAAAGTACCGAAGGAGTCCAGTCTACATCTCAGCTCACTGGACAGAGTACATGCCTCACATCCATACAGCAACACAGGGAGCACCAGGACTCTAAAGACTTGGACCTTCATCATCTTGCAAAGATATTGGGAACACCACACACCCCATTCCAGCAACCTCATGACACCCCATGCTCTCCCAATCCATCTGCTGACTTCATAGGAAGAGTCACCAGAGGCATGAATGTCGCTGCTGAGGTAAGTGAATCTCTTGACAAGATCGACATTCTCTCCGCTGATAGACACACTACTGATGGCTGTGCCCAAGAAGTCATTAAAGGCCTGGATCTTGATGTTTATCCAGGACACCTGCAATCCCAGACACTCAGACTCCTCATTCTTGAGAGCCCCGATCAGAGCCTCCATTGACTCCACTAAGATCACAGCATTGTTGGCAAAGTCAAGATCAGTAAATCATTCTTCATCAACGGACGACCCACAGCTGCTGGACCCCACGACCCTGACCAACATCAAGCATTGAACAGAGTAGGAGCAAGAACACACCCCTGGCGAACCCCAGAATCAACTGGGAAGAACGCAGAGGTTCTCCCTCCACTCTGCACAGCACTCATAGTACCAGTGTAAAGGCTGGCCATGATGTCCAGCAACTTCGGGGGGGATCCTCAATTCGATCAACTGAGTCAAACTCTTTACGAAAAAATCGCAGGTGGCTGCAGCAGAGCTACTCCCGTGGAAAGCAGAAGAGCATCGTGCTTGTTTATATCGAGCAGTTGTGAGTTGTTTTACGGTGGCTGGAGCGCCAATCCCGCCACCAACCCCCAAAAAATTGTTTCCCTGCAAGTTGGAGGACCGCTTGCAGGGCTGGATGCAGTTTAAGGTCATACCCAGGACAGGGAGGCGTGGGAAACAAAAAAGGAACAAATCAAAATAAAATAAAACACGTCACACACAGACAAATAGCAAACCATTTGATAACTAGCTGCCTCGATCTCAGGACATCAGATCTATTACACCTGAAAGACGGCACGTTGGTTATCAAGTTAAAGTGAGTTCCCCGGTTACTTCTGCTTTGCCAAGACCGTACCTCTGGAAAAACTGCAACGTCTCACTTCTAGTGTGGTTGATAATGAGGAAAGGAGCTGCGCCATCGTGGTACTCTGAGAATCGGATCACCGTTGAGTGTTCAGTAGGGTTAACGTCAACGACGATTCCACCCAGCTGGGATACAGAACAGCCGAAGTACAGGGTAAGCAGATTTCAAACACAATTCATCCTGAGTCTAAATTCTATAATGACAATCTGCTGGAAGTATACAAAGGACACATTATGCTCTTTTCAATTAAAAAAACTGAAAGAAAAGAACAGAAGACTACCAAGCTTTTAGTCTTTAGCTTTGTAACCAAGTGCCATTGCATTAAAATAACTCAGAAACTTTCACATAATTTAACTCAATTGGTAATAGTGGTTCAAAAGTAAGTTCACTTCAATACAATCTCAAAACTTCTTACTTTATAAATGGAAGCCAATAACATAAGAGGAATAATCAGTGAACCACCGAACCCAACAATACCACACACCAGTCTCCCACCACCATTATAAACCATTATAAAGCTGTGTAAAAGCATGGACGTGGTGCACTGGAGAGGGGTACCCACCGTGTTGTCCAGGTGCAACAGCAAGCAGTTCTCCTCTTTGTGGAAGTTAATGGAGTGAGGTGCCGAGTTGCAGCCTTCCACCTTAATCTTCAGCTTCTTTGAGTCCTTCTCAGGCCAGAACGGGACAGTAGACTGATGAAAGGAAAACAAGGCTATTGGGAGCCTTGATCTGTATGCTGCCATCATGCATCATAATTTCTACATGTTTTATGGCAAACGACAGTGAATAAGGTCTGAGAAGCAGACCCTGACTGATTGAAATTATACTAATGCTATGGTATTCAATAGCTTCAACTGATTATTTCTCTGATATGACTCTAAGTAAGTTTCTTCCCAAGCGTTTGCCAGCCATACCTGCTCTGGGCGAGCCTCCACCCATTCGTCTCGGCCCTGCTCGCTGATCATGATCACATTCTTGGTTCTGTTCACCAGCATGTAAAACGGCATGAAGGTCACAATCCGGGTCAGGCTGAAACTGCTGGCGTCGATTTTCACCCCCACCTATAAACGACACTGCTCAGTGTCCTAACCAGAAGTGGAACCCGCCTGATTAATGTGCACCTTTGCATATTCGATGGGGAAACTTAGTGGGACCCTCACCAAGTAGTCCTTGGTCCGCCCTTTACATTTCACATCACCGTAGCTTCCAACCGTGTCCAGAGAGAACTCATCTGACAGCTCACTATCCGACACCATCAGTCGCACCTAAAAGACAGCACCTGTCAGTTAGTGTACTTATTCGCCAGGTATTATGAAAAGTTAAATAAAAAGGGACAGGCAGAAATTCAAGGAGATTGTATCTTGGTCTTGCATAGCCTTCAATGTAGTCAAATGTACCCAAGCACATCTGCCTTGTCTCTGCAAAGACCACTGAAGAAGAGAAGAGAGCTATGTTTCTACCTTGTTGTTGTGCAAGAAGTTGCGAGGCTTGAATGAGAAGAGGAGGGGCTTGTCATACTCTTTGGGGTGCTTTCGGTGGATGTCATCAGCCTTGTACTGCAATAGTCGACCCGTCTTGTTAACCATCCAGTAGGGGGAGTGTAAGGCCACCACCGTCTGGCCAGGGTTGTACTTCACGTGGATGGCAATGTCGAGTTCGGCACGTATGCTCTCCTCCTCTTCCTTGCCAAGGGAGTGGAAGACTATGAAGCTGATCTCCTCCTCTTCACGGCAAAGGCTGTACACACCCTCCCAATCCTGGTCCAGGTAATGCAACAGGCGGAAATCCAGCCGAGAGCGGTCCATGATGGCCGTGTGAATCTCAGCAGAGTGACCCTCCTGCAGGGTGATGGGAGAGGGGTCTCCATTCCCCTGTAAAGGAAAAGATCAAAAATAAGAAGATGAAGGGTGGTCTGAAGTTCCCCATCGAGATGTTTTTGGTCATTTAGCATACAAAAGAGCATCTGTTGAGAAGGTCCAGCTCATATACAGTTGCAAGAAAAAGTATGTTAACCCTTTGGAATTACCTGGTTCTCTGCATTAATTATTCATAAAATGTGAGCTGACCTTCGTCTAAGTTACAATAATGAACAACAAATACACAAATGATTGCATTGTTTTTGTTCATATTGAATACATCATTCAAATATTCACAGTGCAGGTTGGGAAAAGCATTTGAATCCCTAGGCTAATGACTTCAACAAAAGCTAAACTGAGTCAGTAGTTAGCAATCCTGGAGTCCAATCAATTAAATGAGATTGGAGATGTCAGTTACAGCTTCTTTGACTTATAAAAAAACACTCAAACAAATGTGAACCATGCCCTGCAAAAAAGAGATCTCAGAAGACCTACGATCAAGAATTATTGATTTGCATAAAGCTGGTAAGGGATTCAAAGTCATTTAAAAATGTTGATATTTTTCTTATAACTGTAGAGTATGGAATAACATAATGTATCCCATGACCATACAGAATCAGATATAGATAGCTGCAGCCTACCTGTAGGGAGAATGTGATGGGGTATGGTAGTAGGTTCCTGAGAAGGACAGTTGGCCACAGGTGAAGAACGTAGGGCTCATCAAAAACGTCCTCAGTGCTCTGGATCGTTAACGTGTCCCTCATTGGGACAAGGTTGACAACTATGGCACGGCCATTGACCCCAATATGGCGGCAGGTCTGCTCCAGTCCCTGACCAATGTGCTGGCTGATCTGTTCATAATTGAAGCCCTCAGAGCAGTTGTAGTTCTCTCCCTCCGTAATGGGCTGCAGACACAGCGATGACCTGGAAGGGGTCAAAAGGCAGAATGCACAAGGTCACGCAGAAACAAAAGGCAGAAAAAGCACCAAACTCAAGCGTCAGAAAGGTACGCTAAGTATACTCCAGACCTACCGGTAGGAGCCCAGAGGTACACAAAACTCCTCTGTAGGCAGGGCTATTCCCAGGAGAGAGGACCCCTCGAAAACTTTGAATGGTATCGAGAAATGATTTATGATCTAGAATAAAGAGAAAGCAGCAAATTCCTTGAAAACAAAGCATCTTGAAAATGCAAATTATGCTTCATTGAAAAAGTTAATTAACACTCAACAAGCTTATTGACTGTCAACGAAAGTATCAACATAGCATCACTTTTTCTTTTCTCACTGTGGCGCAGGCTAAGAATCTGCATTTCCAGGAAGATCATGGTGGTTACTAACCTGGAAGGGAGAGCGAATCTTGACATACTTGCTTCCCTGCACAGAGCAGATCTGACAGATGAAGAAACGCTTCACCCCCGAGTCTTTGTGCATGACGCTGTACATGCCACGGCCTACTTTGATTAGTGGAATGATGCTGGCGGCTGAGTGGCCAATGGGAACTGTGGATGAGACCCAAACACACCAATCAGCAACTCCTCAGAGACGGATGTAAAAAATCATGAAAGGAATTTAATGACATGTTTAAGGTCAAAACGTACATATAACTTCTGGTTTTCAGATCAATTTCATTAATGGACTTAAGAATATTTGACGAGCAGGACAAACAGAGCATGTCTGGAAAAAGTCATTCGTTTCTACCAGTTCTTCAGATCAGTTTTGGTAACACAGATACTCATGTTATCTTATATTATTATGTGTAGAACACATTTCAGACCACAGTTTGATTTATATCAAAAACATCACAAACAGATGAGGTAGAAAAATAACATTTCACAAAATTCAGAGCTGAAGAGATGAAATGGGTTGGACCAGGGGTTCAGAGTAGTACATGCGCCTGAAAGAGTCGATCCAAAGCTAACTCAACTATTACCCTAAAACAGTGGTGCTGACCCGGGGGGCCTCATTCTACTACTAAATATGACATAGCTAAAGCTAGGACTGGGCGGTAGCCTAAACCGATATTTGGCTTACTGATATTTTTTAAAACAGAGATACAGGATGACACAATACCATTTATATTGATTTATTTTAATTGTGTGCTAAAATTAGGGCTTTATTAAACCAATAATATTCCTTTCCTGTTCGTAAACGAAAGAGCTTTGGTATTGATGATACACAGAATCCCACAATTGGGGAAAGGCAAGGAAGCACTGTTACATGGTACATTTAGTCTTAAAACATTGTTAAAATATCATAGTTTGTAATATTTGTTTTATTTCGTTGAAGGCCTTGAAACACCTTGAAATGAGGGTTTTTCATGTTAAGCGCATGTTTAGTGGTCGTAAGGCTTCTGATTTTAGAGCCATTTGCCAAATAGATTTCAGATTCAGATAGATTTTTTTTGTTCATAAACATTCACCTTCTGTTTTGAGAGCAATATCACAAACTGAGGAAAAAAAAAAGAGTGCTGGTGGACGTAGTGGAGTGAAACTTTGTTTGGATCATTGGCAGTGTAACCAAATTAAAATATGTTTATATTGATAAGCTTTGGCAATTTTTGTCATCATTGAAGAGTGCATTCAAGAGAAACAATATCATAGCCTATGTAGGGCCCAAACTTGTTTTCCTGGACACAGGGGGTCCTTGAATAACAAACGGGTGGGAACCGCTGCTCTAAAACACCACAGTGGCCTCTTACTTGGCTGTATGTAGTAGTTCTTTGCACTCAAGGATGTCATGGCTGAGAACTGGTCGCTGTCTGAGGTAATGTGGACGTAATCCATATTAAGACTCTCTCCATCCTGAAGCTCCACCTGTCTTTTCAGGGATGCCACCCCCATGGGACTGAACATCTCGCTGTGGACCACGGACACCGCCAGACCCAAGCGATTCTTTATCACAAAGGGGGCCTGGTCTGTCTGGAAGCACTCCGCTGTCTGGCTGGCTGCTTCTGCAAAGGCCTTTAGAACAGGGCAGTAATTCACAGGATGAGGTTAATATTGAAACCATGACTGCTTGGCTGTCTCACACCCTGAATGGGCCTTATCCAATCGCAGCCAGTGGCACAGGGACATGTGGTAACAGAACACCTTAAACAAAGCTGTAGCCAGTTTACTATTCTAATAGTTTAACTACATTCACATACGTGGCAAATTAAATTGAATGTAGTCTTTGACTTACTGTGCCGAGGTTACTGAGCATGCCCAGGCCATACTTGGACAGCGTGATGTTCAGCTGATCCTTGGAGTTGATGTTAATGACTGTTTTGTAGTCAGGAACACTGTAGTCCACTTCATCACAATTGCCATAATAATTCACTTGCTTTTTTTTCATCTACAGAAGAAATAACATTTAACTTATTTACGTGTAATTAAATCATAGAAGACAAATAATAAAATCCCAAAGACCCCTCCTTCAGCCAGTGACAAACACTGCTGAATTCTTTGGTTAAATGTTAAGTGTTGGGTCAGTGTTGCATGATACATGACTGAACCACGTCTAATAACAAGAGACTCTAAGGGGACTACCTTGACCCCAAGGGTCCAGGGTCTAAACCCGTCTTTGGCCTCTTCCAAGGGCTCCAACAATGGCTCCCACACTCCCATCACCTCATTGTAGTAGTGCACCTGGCAGCCACACAACACACTCAGCCGTGACTTCGTGACCCTCACAGACATAAAATCACTACATCTATACAGACACACCATAGATGTTCTTCTGTACATTTGTAATTCATTAGGCAAAAAAACAGGCATTATGTAGTAAATTGTTTTTTGGGAACCCTAACAAAACACTAACAAAAATATTGGAATATAAAGGTACATATTCATTTGGATAACATCACAGACTGTCTTATACCACATGTTCTCATCTTAAGGTTGAGGTGGCACCTAGGCTGGATCCCAACCTCCTATCTGAGATGGTGAGATTTGTGCTTGCCCTATACCCATGTCCCCCACCTCCAGGTTGAGGTTGCTGTGAAGATTGATTAAGGTACTCCAGTTCTTCACATCCCCTTGGAAAGAGGCTTTGGCCAGCAGCATGGGCACAGTGCGGTGGCCTACTCCAGCCTCCAGGGTCAAGCAGATAGAGCTAATCCTCATCTCCAAGGACTCTCCCTGGGGCACCAGCGGGGTGGAGGACTTTGTGACCTCATCACCGTCTTCCTCAAGGAACCAGAGCTTCAGCTCACGCCAGCTCTTCTTGTCCCACAAGTTGGGGGGTATGGGGCTTTCCAGCTCCTGTGGGGTCTCAGCCGTGGGGGTCAGCGCCGACTGGATGGTGATCACCGTGTTAATGATGATGGGAGACACCTGGAGGAAAAGGTTACAGTCACATGACAGGAATAATCCACAAAGAGGCAGATAGGAGCCTTTCCTTCCCAAAACCAATGTTCTCCAGCAAGAATAATGAAACATGGCCTGTTCAACACTGTCAGAAAATAATTTAAATCCAAAATCACGCTTACACATCAGCCTCCTGTAAACTGGCTTCACGAGCTAAAACAGCCCCCTGGAATCTCAAAGCTTGCAGAAAGTACTTGGCGACATCTTAAAACATCACTCATTGGATCAAGCTTAATTCAAAGATGATACTAGTTGAATTTGTGTTCGCAACAGAATAACTCACACGTCTCAAATACTTTATGTCAAGACGATTTGTAGCATCACACTGCTCAAGCACACTCCAGGCTGTATTTACACCACCAGTGCTGCCCGACAGTATGAATCATGGCGGCCTACCTTCAGGGTGAGAGCACTGATGCATAGCTCCATGGACTGTGGGGTGCTGGGGGTTTGCGTGCTCTGGAAGAACATCTCGCAGGGCTGCAGGACGGTGGTGATATTTGTCCTGTTCTCCCTGACAAAGGGACAGGCCACCACCTTCAGGTCCCGAATGGCTGCCGTCATCTTCTGTCCGTCGGGGCTGCTCTTCATGAGCACCTCGCACTGCGTGGTCATAACCAAAGCGGGAGCGTCGGCACGGGTCAAGTCGGCCACGAACACAATCTCGGGGTCTTTAACGACAATGTTCATTTCTGACTTGGCTGCCACAGGCTGCGTTGGGGCTGTAAAAAGGGGTTTTTTAAAAAAAAGTAAGGTCAATCTGTCATTCCACCTTCCACAAAATTTTACAGAATTTCTTAGAACTGTAACCACAAACAACAATATCAAGTCTTTTAAGAAGATATAATCTCAGAGAAAAAGACTCAACTATAACAACAAATGAGTGAAAATTCAATGACAAAGCAGAAAGCATATGCAGACAAGTGCATATTTTCCAGTGGTTTCAATGGCCGCATCCCTATAGCAGTGGACAATACAGACAAAATTCTTTTGGTGTTATTTCTCAGTGTGGATGCTTTTAACTTTAATAGTTTTATATTTGACTTTAATGCTTGCTTACCACCACAACATGGACATTATGAAAAATAAGAAGACAGAAGATACTTGCTAGCTATCTAACCATCATTTCGCTCCATATAAACACATGAAAGTCTCATTCATCTTCTGAGCTTAATGTATCTTAACCTGCAGTTACTAAAGTGGCACTCAACCTACTCTATCCATGCATTTTGCTCAGTAGGGAGCTGGGAGGAAGCAAAAATGTGGACTGTCTGTGGGTCCCCCAGGACTAGATTGGGAAACAGTGATCTATATGAATTGTTGCACAGACCTGCCTCCTTGGACGACGTGGGGACCTGCTTAGTGGTCTTCTGTGGACCAGAGAAGCCCTCTTGGCTGGCTTTGACGAAGATATCAGCCACAGTCAGCAAAAACTCCATGCTGGCACAGAGGTAAATGTCCTGTACAATGGTGTCCACGGTGGTGCCCTCTCTGCCCTGTCTGTAGTTCACCTCCACCATGACGTTATTCTCAGCACCTGTTCTCATCTCCACCATCCTGGACCACAAACACCGGATACATTTCTGTACTTCTTAGGACAAAACAGTCAGGCTCTATCAGTATGGTCAACAGTGATTTAAGTACCCCATGAAATCTGTTTCTCTTGATTCCTTAATCACTCTCAGGATTAACAAACCATGTGGTAAAGGGATATTCTCTATTTTCATAATTTAGTTCAAAAAGAACAGAAAGAAATCAACACTGCTCTCTAGAGTAATCCCGAGTTGCTAAAGCCCTTCTAGTAGTGTCTAAAAGCCACCATCTACCTGGAAGTAATCATCTTAATGTTTTTTCGTTTGTCATCCAGTAGGCAGTTAGCAAGTTTGACAGAGGCCTTCATGGAATTATCGTTGTACATCTGAACAGCTGTAGAGATTGTGCCCAGTCTGAACTCTGCCAGCTCCAAGCGCTCGTCACGGGGATCCAGTAAGTGGGCCTGCAGAAAGAACATTTCATTAGACAACCCAGAGGTTGAGGTCTCTACCCATTTTATGGGGGTGTTTGATTACTGGGTGGGATTATGAATCATCTTGCAATCCATAACCTGTGGTCTGATTTGCAATTTTTCTGCCCAATTTTGTAATGTACTGTCACAAATATCCAGATTTTAACAAGCCTTAAAACTTAACTATTAGCACAATTTACAACACAATATCACATTAAAGACATTGTTTTTAAAATGGTCATTAAATCCTGAGTTTAGCTTTATTTTAAATATTAAACAATGTTGTGTTGGATCCTCCCTTATAAGGTGGTTCAATAAATTTGTTGTATAACCTCCAGAAGTGCCGACCATGACATGGCAAAGTTTACAGATAACTTGAAATATCTGCTTTGTGAACATAGCATGGATCCACGTTCTTACTGGCCATCAAAGATTGATATGAAGTGTGGAAACATTAGTAGGAGGACATAAAACATCTCTACGATTTGCATGAAAATTGGACAGTGGACGCCTCCAAGATCGATCACGGTATAAAATCGTCAGATCACCCACCCCTAGAGGGTTACAACCCCCATATCCCTCCCTGTTATTTACGCCCATGTTCTCAAGTTGGAATTATGCCTTATTGGAAAGATTTGAGCATATAAATGTATTACCATAAAACCCATAGTATTTGCACATCTCATACTGAGAAATGTATCTCATGATTAGGAAAACTTCAAATTGAAATTAATTTTTTTTCAGGCTCGGGAGCAATACACTGCCATAACATTTCAGTGAAACTACCAACTCTCCACATACCTCATTCCCACTGTGGCTGTACAGAACTACAGTCATGTAGTCAAACTTGAAGTGAAGCTTCAGAGTGTTCTTCAGCTTGGCGGCCTTCTGGGTCTCCACCACTGCCGCAGTGACCACAGTGCTCCCTAGAAAGCACAAAGTGTCACCTTTGGTCTCCCTAACACATCTGAATCCATGCGTGTTTTTGCTAGGGGTCACTGTTGCATGGGATAGTACCTCCTGCATTCTGGGAGTCCTTGTTGGACATTGTATCCGACTTGTCCCCAGGAGCAGGAGGGGGTACAGCATCTGAGGTCTCCGACAGATTTTCGTTAAGCGTCCGCAACACCACCGTCATGTCTTCCTGACTCAGGACCAGCTGAGAGGTAAAAATACAAAGATCTTTCATCACTGACGCTTACACTACAGTAAAACACACACACCCACACACAAACACAGGAGTTACCTGTATATATGTTTGCTCTGTCCCATGAAGTTAACACAGACTGTGTTAGACTCCCTAAGACTACTTATCCCTTCAAAACAAGATGATTAAGCCTGTATGACTAGTTTTGTGGAAAGGAAGAGAAAGAACAAGCCAAGATATGGGGAGTAAAATGATCCAACTAACATTCATTGGCTTTAGGTGAGCCTTGATCTCAATGTCAGGAACACTGTGGTACCAGGATGAAGAAAGGTTGCGCTCTACAGACAAGTCTAGGTTGACAGGTTTCAAGAGTTGGATCTCTGTCTGGAACTTCCCTTCTTCAAAAGTGGTCCTGGAGGAATGGTATACATGAATCAACACATTTCCAAAAGAATCTAAGGCAAACACTACCCCAATATTTGACGCCTTCCTTAGACAGAATGATTTCACACCTGAACATCTTGAGGTCACTAAGATCTACCATCATGACATCAATGACTGGAGGAACTCTCTTGAAGGTCACGGATGACACCATGATGAAGTGGTTCTTGACAGTGATCCGACCAAAGTCTGCAACGATGACATTGCGGGAGGTGGACGACTGTGGGAGGAAGACGACGGGCGCCTTGATGTCAACGTCAAGGGAAATGCGGGTGCTGCGCTCCGCCAGTTCCATCACCCCCGTTGCAGCCTTTTCCGCCGCATGCACTGTTGCCTCGGCCAATGCCTCCTTGGCCGTCTGGAAGTTGTTGACAAATGCCTGGGGGTGGGAGGAGAAGTTGCATAGAGCCAGAAATGGACTATGGCAGAAGATGCAGAAGTTAACGAAAAAGTTCTGTATGAGTGCATTTTTCTCCTCTGCCACAGACTGGCAGCTGCTCCAGGGTGTGCCCTACTACAACGACAACCACAACCCTGCAACCCTGACCAGGATAAATGGTTAGTAGATGGATGGGGTGGGTGGGTGGATGGATGGATGGAACTTCTGATCATCAGAGTAAGTGATTTAGAAATTTAAGCACATCATTGTGACCTAACATACTAGGTTTATCACTTTGTTTATAATACTTGCATAGAGATACAGCAGTTACAGCAGTACAGATCATTGAAGAAAAAGTAAAATATTCTAAAGAACTATCCTGGGTAAAAAGATGAAAATTATTATTTAATCAGCATCATCACGACTGCACATGTATGACATTAGTGTGCACATGTGTAGATGGATGAGAGTCTCACCAGAATGGTCGACAGGAACTTGTTGAGGAATATGAGCTGAATGCACCCTACAGTGAGTGTGATACTTGTGTCCACAATGTTCATGTTCATGTAGGCATCCCCTTCTGTGGCGTCCACGTGGTTGACCAACCGGAGGTCAAACACCTCCTTTCCAGCAATGGATACCGCCTGGTATGAAATCATTCACAGTGAGAAGCTGCACAGGCATTTTGTATTAGTGAGTTTTGTATTAGTTAAACTGAGCATTGGGCCTAACTGTTGTTAGCCCTTCTGCTAAGAATCAGTGATCCTGCTGTTCATAATGTATAGTTTTTATTTTAGGGGCAAATCAATAGCAGCAAAAAACAGCAATCAAACATTGTAGTAGCCCAAATTATTTAAGTAGATGAAACTGGTCAACACTTTCATAACAATTCACTCAATCAAGAAAAAATATATAATTAGTAATCGCAGAATATACCTTCTTATATAGTGCTTGTTGGTCACAGTCTAGGATCACAATGTTCTTGAGGTTTGCTAGGACCTCAACAGCCTTCTTCCTCATCAACACCTGAGACACAAGACCTTGAAAGCCAAAATATGATTATACAGTTACTTATTGCAAGCGATTACACACACATGGAAAAAGCTGCCACCAGATGTCACTATCGGCACACAAAACACAGTGCAGTGAAGTACTAAAACCAAGGGTTGTTGAATAGCAAGGGGAGTGATAGAGCTACATAAGCAGAAGTGAATATCTGTGAAGAGAACATCTGCCATATAATTATAACCCCTTAGTTACTGTAGCAAATTCTGTGGTTAACTGGAGTAATATATGACAGGTTAAAATAACATTGTAAACCCAAGCGTCTGCACAATGGCTTCAAGCTATTGAGTAGAAATGCATACCGTACCTTCAATGCGGATCTCGGAAATGCGTCCTTTTTCCCCACGGATGTACACCTTCAAGCAGGACAGGTCTGCTCTGATGTGCAAATTCACCACGTCTTCAAATTTAGACTTCTTAACAGCTGGAAAGAATGAACAACAAAGACATTCATTTCAATGGGGAGAAAAACCAAGTGCTACTTGACATCAATGGCTGCCAATTCTTTGATGTGGAGATAATGAAACAATATAAAGTAAACACAGCAAGTAACATAAAAAAAGATCTAAACTGTGATAGAAGCACACAGGATAAATGAAATGGATACACAATTGATGTACGAAATATAAACATCTTTTTAGACGTCGCAGCATCAAATATTACTACATTGCTCTGCGCTTGAAAATGACGATAAATCAATCAGCCTTGATTTTTATGAAGCTATCATTAATAAAAATAATCCATAATAAATTTAGGTATCACACTTTAACAAAGGACTATAAAATCTGTTTTCAAACCAAACATTCCCAAATGTATTGCTACTTAAAAGCAGGTACTTGAAGATCAGAAGCAAACATTGTTCAGTGAGGCTCAACACCGTCTCACTTGCTAAGCTGGACACTCAGAGCCACTCAGTTCAAAGCAGGATGTCATCGTTCAAGTTAAGAGATCACACCATCTCACTGGCTAAATTCTACATAAAAGAAGTAACAGAATTAAGAGTCATACAATGTTTCCTGGCGACAGCAGTCTCTTTCTTCCCTTCTTCTTCATCCTCTTCCTCTGGAATGGTTGGAAGTTCTTCTTGCATCTCCTTCTTCTCAGGGGGAAGCAGGCTGTTCACAAAGTTCATAGCACTAAGCAGAGCTTCAGTGTGCAGGTGAATGTCCAGCGAGGAGAAGTTCACCTGAGACAGGAAGCCAAGGAAAGACAAAAGATCACAAAACATTGCTTTTCCAGCGTTAGCCATGTTTCTTGAACATGAACAATGGCTTTATTGCTTTAAGCTATAGCTTTATTCTCACCTTTATAAATTGCTCGGTATTGTTGTAAAGAGACTTGAATTCTGGTGCAGTCTTATCTGCCTGTAGATAAAAATCTAATGAGGATCGCATAACATTTGGATGAATGTGTAGAACAACAATTCACTACAGACAGAAAAGCCTATCAGTCAAGAAAACAACATGAAATACCTTGATGTAGTCCAGTGTTAACAGGTCATCCTCTGTGTTGTCTAAAGTGGTGATGAGATGAACCGGCTTGTCTTCAGTATCTAAAAATAGACATGGACACACTCGCATTTTCACTTGAAGCCCCTGTTCCAATCCCTTATTCTTTCCTATCCTTCACCTGGTAGAAGTCAGGAATATGCTACCCCCCCCCCCCCCAACACTCCTGCATGATTTACATCCAACATCATTTGCTTTGACTGCTTTCATAATGTTCATAAAGCACTTGATAAAATACGGCCTATAGGGGTACCCAGGAGCTCAAGCGTCCCAGAGCTCTTACCCATGTACTCAGGACACATGAGGCAGATCTCGCGGAGGAAGGTGTTGGAGGACATGTCAAAGGTACGAAACTTCAGCTCCGTGCCAAGTCCCTCGATGTCCAGATGTAGGACAGTGATCTCGCAATTCCCAGCGAGACGGCATAGCTGCACCGAAAGCTGAGAAGACCAAATCATGCTGGCTATTTTAGACTCCAACTTTTAGGGGATGTTCCCTGTATAATAATCAACTTCTCTACATATACTTTACATAAAATTTTAGACGTTTTAAAGCAGTTTGAGAAGAATATTTTGTTAAATCAGGACAGATTTAAAGAGATTTGAAAAGCACAAATATTGAAATGTTATTCCCAGTCTAACAAATATGATTCTGGCTTAAATGTTTAAGTTCAAAATAAAGAAAAACAAAAGTAAAGACCACCATGCGTGCAAAAAAATACTCTAGAAATAAACCCACCACACTGATCTCAAAGGTCATCAGAAGATCGGTCATGTTCTTCTTAGGGTCTTTAAGAACGAGGGACTTTCGTTTTTCAGACTGGCTGCGTGGTAGAGAATCACTGCTAACATCGAAAAATGGCAGGTCCTCGATAGGTGAGCTGGGAGCATCGAAAAAGAGATCCTCATCTGAACCTGTGGGGATGACATGCCACACACATCATACAGCAACTCGTGCATAGAGCACCAAAAAATGCTTATTCTGGACAAGATCAAGTCCTCACCAGATTCAAAATGGAGAGATGATCGTAGATCAGCGATTGGAGCCTTCCTTGGGGTCAGCTGGGGCGTATATGTTTGCTTATTGCCCTAATGAGAGAAGATTCACAGCAAGGCCAATCATTGGTTGGTTGAAAGGGTACACACTAGCACATAATTCACCACACTGGCATCCCTGAGCATGAATTCTGTCACAGATGTAAATACTCAGAAAAACAGTTAAATTCTCTAAATGTGGGAAGGGTGGGGTGAGGGTGAAGTAAGTCTAACCTTGGGTGTAGATTGTCCAGCTGTGCGGGGGGCTGGACGACTCTCTGGCAGTGGGATGCTATCAATGAGCTCAAGGACCCCTCGCACTTTCTCATCAGAGATGCAGAGAGAGAGCAGGGGCAACTCGCCTGAAATCTTAAACCTGAAAATGAACACAAAAAGCATGGTTGTTGTGACCAGGAGGAGACCAGTTTAAAAACCAGGAACAGATACAAGAAATATTTTTTTCTTAAACACATGGGTAGCCCTGAGAGATGAACACTTACTTGGGCATTCTGGTATCGGTCACCACCATGGCCCTGCTGAAGACAACCGTCAGATCCACAGGTTCCAGAATATGGAGCTCTGACTTCTTTAGGTTCCGTGCTCTTTTCCAGTCCCCATCTTTAGTATTATAAAGCAATAATGTCAATCACTAAATATATCATAACAGAGCACAACTGGAGGGAACAGACCTACAAAATACTACAGTACACCTGTAGACACTTTTCTGGTACAAACAACTCAATTTCCCTGAAAAGAAGCAAAAAAAAAAAAAAAAAGAGAGACAACTATCCAGAAGAAGTACTGATCCCCAATAAATGGGCACTTCGAATTTCTACATATCAAAGCATAATTTTGAGATAAGACTTCATAGAAAAGCAAGCAGAAATCCAGCTGCTGGTAGCAAACACTTACCTGGCTTGCTGTAGAGAAACTGCAGACTGGTAAGCTTCACATCAAAGCTGTCATAAGCACGGGACATGATGTCCTCTAAGGTACTTTGGCCCACGGACAGCTGTGGCAGCTCCTTACGACTTTTGCTGGACACCTGAAAAAGAAGAAACAGGAAGTCAAACTTACAGCTATCCACCTTTTTCCCAGCTCCCATGATACCTTGCATGAACTATGGGCACGACTTCCGCTTTGTTGCACCACTGAAGCAGAACCGGTGTCTTCGAACAACAGCCATAGCAAAATAACAAATCAGTATGTGAGAAGGATGATATATCAATATCTCTGAAGCAACAAGGCAGAATGTGTTTTGTTACAGGAGGTGAGAAACAACCTTACCTCTGTTGGTTTCTTGTCAACAAAGTGACTTGAACATACACAGAGTGTTTTCAATGGTTTCTTTAGGTTCTTCAGCCAAATTCATCATGATTCATCATCTTTTGGCAGGCGATGGACCATGTACAAAGATTGACAGCTACAGTCCCTCTTTGTTGATGGTGTGACCAAAGAATTGCTGTTTAAGCCACACATTTAGCTTAGCTTGGTTATTGGCAGGTAATCGATATGCTGATATTTTCAATCTCATTTTAGCTGATGCTGATATCGATATACACTATATAGGCAAAAGTATTGGGACACACCTCTTAATTACTAAATTCAGGTGTTTCATTCAGACCCTTTGCAGCAGGAGTATAAAATCAAGCACCTAACCATGCAGTCAGGTTTACAAACACTTGAGAAAGAATGGGTGGGTCTGAAGAGTTCAGTGAATTTAGGAGTTATGCCTAGTCAAGTCACACCCCATCGCATTTATCTCCAAGGTCCATATACACCGACTGAGAGACACTAGAAACAGAATGTAGTAGGAAGTTAGTGGGTGTATCGCTTTTTTTTTTTAAATAAAACTGTTATTTTCTGTAGAGCACTGTGTGTATAATACAGTACTGTACTTAATGTCCTGACTCTCCCCTGTAACCATAGAGATACGCCAAAATTGATTTGCATCCAAAGGTCCCAGTCCCAGATGCAGACATAAATCTGTACACTAAACTACATAGTACATAGTCAGTAAGCAACATAAGATTTTCTTTCTGTCAACGCTTACAGATTGATTTCGTTTAATGACTTGAAAAAGAAACAATAAAACACAGAATATTTTAAAAACAAGTACAGAAAATATAACTATTAATAAAGAAAAAAGTTTCTGGATTTTTTTTTTTTTTTTTAATATTTTGAACATTTTTGGTCTGTACCCCAAAATACGGCAGTGTAGCCGACATGTAGAAACTTGCAGTTGGCACTCTTATACATTCAGTGCCGTTTCGTGCACAGAGGTAACAGGTCACCTTATTGGCCAGGCTCATTGGCAGAAATTTTCATAACTGCTGATACCGATAATGAGCTTTTTAAGCTTTCATCGGCTGATAGCTATGTCATGCTGTTATCATTGTGCATTCCTAGTTATTAGTACAGCCACAAACAGCGCAACATGTACACACACACGCACACACACACACACACACACACCGGAATCCTGCACAGTTTTTGGTTTACCCTCATTCAACACACCTGATTCAACTCCTTGTGCTAATTACCACAATATATGCATATACCATTCCCTATTCCCTTTATAACGCATATACCAAATGCATATACCATTCCCTATTCCCTTTATAACCCATATACCAAATGCATATACCATTCCCTATTCCCTTTATAACCCATATACCAAATGCATATACCATTCCCTATTCCATTTCACAATCATGCACCCAGTTATATTGACAGTTATGACCTGGAACTTGCATGATACATTACATTTATTCAAACAGAAAAGAAAATACTTTCCAAAGCAGCAATAAATAGTTTCTACACATTGAAACATACATATCCTCTTTAAATGAGTCATTCACAGTAATTTTTAAGAGGCATAAAGTGGGTAAGGGGAGCCAGCTACCTTGAAATTACCAAGGTCCAAGACCACCACATTCTTCGAGGAATCGTAAAAACCAGTTTGAGGGACGATGACATAGGAGGCCATGAGATTAATTTTGAGGTCCAGCACCTTCTGTGTCTCAATGACGTACATGAGCCCTAGAAATGAGAAACAAGGGCAGTGATAGCAAACAAATGACTGCAAAGTACATCAGTAACAGAAACACAGCATAATCTAATTGCAATTACACTAATCTTTACATTACAGAGTTCCCAAAATTCATAGCATGTAGGATTGTTTATAACAAGAAACTTTTATGTAAGTAGTGGACAGATTTGCACCTGAGGGTCACAACAATGACAGCGATCCAATGGCAACTATAATGACCAGAATGTAGCCAGAGTGTGATGATCAGTGTGAACAGGGCTTATACTCTTCATGTATTCACATAACACTGGAGGAACAGGATGGAGTGGGCTCAGGGGGTCAGCACGCCCGGATAGTGACTGCGGTGGGACCTTGGACAAGGTTCTTAATCTCCATTGCTGGAGACCTGGCTGACCCTGCTTTCATTATTTTGAGCAAATATAAATGTCCCTTATGTATGCCAGCTTTCCATGCCTTAGTGTGGGAGCCAGCACCTTCATCATCTCACACCTAAATGAATATGAAGAACTCAGTGAGTTAATCAAATGTCTTTGGAGTGGTGACAGAAGGATGAATTAGGGCAGCGTGTCTTGGATTGTTGTTTTTTTTATAAAGAGATTAACAGAGACGTGCGACGGCAAATTCAAAGAACTGAGGCGGCCGATAAAAAAAAAAAAATGGGGGGGAGCACAGAGCCATGGACATCATCATGACGCAAGAGAGCAACACATGCCCGCATGCTGGCAGGGAATGAATGAGTGGACCTCCAACCAGCACAGCTCTTCAAAGACCTCCTGGGGGATCACATCAATAAACAGGTCAGCTGACCCCCCCCCCCGGCATGCTTTTCAAGTCCGGTACGTCCGAACGCACACCGGGGGCATCGCCCGTAACTCGCTGCATTTCAGAGAACATGAGCTACATTACACAGTTCGCTGTGTTGGACACAAGACTATGGCTTTTATCCACTTCCTCAGTCAGTGTATCCTTGTGACCCTGATCTGAACCTGTGTACAGCAGCCTGTATGTGTGCAGCAGGTGGTCTGTGGTTGGGTGACACTGCTGCGGGGCTCACCTGTGGATGTACGGTCTCTGAACTGCTCCAGCTTCATCAAGGTGGCCGAGGTCAGCTCCTCCAGCTCCAGGTCTTGTGGCGGCATGAAAAACGCCGACATGCTGTTGATAGTTATCTTACAAATATAACACGCTTCATTAATCATCACAAAATAACATTTGCTTTCCATCAGCATAAAACAAATTGTAGTATTCCGAATTTAAAAAAAAAAACATGTAGTGTCATTAGTGAAAAACAAACCATTATAATACTAAACGATAATTAAAAACAAATAAAGGACAGTATATTTACATTAAGTACTAAGCAAACTTACTAAGCTGAGAAATACCCCTCTATATTTACAGTCCAGTTCACTCACATAAGGTTAGCAGAGCAGAGTCCATTTAAGAAAACTGTCACACCAATGTCTTTAACCATTATGCCAGCTACTGTAAATGATAAAATAAAAACAGATGAAGTGGTGAGTCACTCACTGCATCATAGACGATTTCCAGTGGTTGAGACTCAACGTGCAATCGCTGGTCTGACGACTCATCCAGGGGGTTGGTCTCGAACACCACACTCAGCAAAGGGTTCTGGTTTTCGGTCATCACGTTCCGTGAGGACAGCAAGGTAGGGGAACAGTTGTGCTGAGGCAGCCCGGTCACCTCAAAGGAGGTCAGCTGAGTTGAGATTCTGCATGATTGCCAATATATGTCAGTTACCAACTCACTCAGAATGATTTAATATCTTTAGTTGTGACAGCTCTGCTCACTTCCGCCTTAAGTTCAGATAACAATAAAGCGTTACTCTATGAGTGTGTGTAACCTCAAGGGATGAATTAGAGACCCTCCTTGATCCTACTTCATTTACTGAAAATAGATGTCACCAAACCGAACAGACTGGTGGGTGGGTGACATGAAATGAAGACACAGGTTAAACAGGAAGATCAAAGCCTTATATTACAAAGGAGAGAATCCTAAAAAGAGACTTTCTGTGAGGTGTGGCTGGTAAATCCCATACATACTTAATAGCTTGTGCTCCCGGCCTCTGTGTTAGCATAGCGCTCAGATCAATGACGGCGAGCTTGATAATTTCTGGTTTGTCTTCATTCTCCTTGATTGACACAAACAAGCTTTGCAACTGGAATTTAATCTTCATGTCTTCAAACTAAAAGAAATGTATACATACTGTAATGTAACATCAGCTTTAAATTCACCTTGGAGTCATGCCTTGGAGCGAATGCTCTCAAATCCTAAAGGGACACCTAACGGGGCGAATATGCAGAAGGACAGTGTACATGCCACACAAACACCCAAACTTACTGCGACTGACAGGTCAAGCAGGGGTCACTCACATTCTTTGGCAGGTTATGATTAACAGCAGTCTCACTGTATCCAATGGCAGTGTAGAGTTTGGCCTTTTCATTGGAGGTCATCAGTTCATCAAACCCTGCAGAGGTGCAGCAAAGAATAACATCAGCACACAACAAACCCCAACTCTCCTGCAAGGGAGACACCCCTGTCTGCTTAGGAAATGCCCGTATCCATTCACATGTATATTTGCCAAAACAGCATATTACTCTCCTCTGGGACAGACTATCAAAAACTGGAGGGGAAGATCATGTGATACGATTCTTAAAAAGCAGAGAATATGAATTTCAGAAATGGGTATAAAGCTGTTTATGCCCATCAAACAAGGAGAGCCTGCAAGTGACAGAAACATAACTTAAACAGCAGTGACCAGATACGGGTGCCCTCCCGAGGATAGGTACCACAGAGACAGTAGTGGTGTTGATCACCATGCATTTGCATGGGGACCTGAGATTTGGAGGCCCCCAGTTGGCCACAAACAATTACTACTTGGGGGGGAGGGGGGTGCTTTTTGAGTAGGGGCCCCGAAGCAGCAAACTGGGCTGTTTTGGGTGGTTGATAGCGAGAGTAGACTGTAAACCTAAAGCCCTTCTGGGTGGCTTCTGGAGTGAACTCTGCCTGACCTCCAGCCTTGTTATCCTTCTGGGTGCCGCTGTCCCCAGTCCAGCTCCACATCCAGGCAAACCAGCCCTGGGTCTGCTCCTCCTCCGGTTTCACACCAGGGCGGTATATCCGCAGGCCGGCCTTCATAGCCTTGACAACCACGACACAAGGCAGAGGCTGAATTACTGAGTCACTGCTGATAGGATTATCACTAACGCATAAGCCAGCCATTCACTGATACTTTGCGCACATGGAGATGCAAGAAAGTTTACTTATTATGACTTATTAAAGTTTATAAATATTTGAAGCGTCTTAATGGACTTGGGCTTGCAGTTCATTAGCTGTGTTTAGGCATTAATAAGTGACATAAGGTGATCTCATACCTCCATCTCAGCCTGCTGACGCGCTAGTGTGATGTTGAAAATATCCAGTGTTGTCTCTGGTTCCTAGACACACACATAAAGCACACCTTCATGCAGAACAAGGCAGTTTATGCAAACATACCACAGCAGATTCCCTTCATATTTAGACACCTTGTCATTTGTTCTTCATCTTCTAATGATTTCATAACTGATGTTGCTGCTATTTGCGCCTGAATATCTCCTTGGGAATTAATAATGTTTCTCTCTCTATCTCTATACCTATCAAATTTTGAAAGTGTGTGAGAATGGATTGCCAACCTCCAGTTTCTTCAGCAGGTCTTCGCTGGGCTTCTTGCTCGTTATTTTCTTCTTGTACAGCTCCTTGTAGGACTTGACCTTCTGCCGATGTTGGCAGATGTGCTTCCAGGACCACATGTGGAGCCGGGGCTTCACGTTCACCTCCAGGATGCTGGTTATTATATACTGCCACCTGATTGGTCAAACATGGTGAAATGCCTTATATAGGAACTAACGCTGCATCAATTAGATATTGATCATGCTGAAAACACTGTAATATAGTTTAATAATACTGACCACATGCGTGCATTATTGTGAACAGGGATGCAAGGATGATACTTCCGGTATGGTAAATTCCTAGACATCAAATCAACAGATCCCAGAAGCTCCAGCATACTGATATACTAAAAGAAGAGAAAGTGGACAGTCAGATTTGACGTGACAAACACGTGCACACGCGCACACACAGACCAATACTCATCTTTGTGGGGACTCTTCATTTATTTCTAACAGAGGGCAAAACCCTAATCCCAGTACTGACAACCCCTACCCAGCCCTAACCTTGACAATAACTAAATAACAAAATACAGATGCTCCTCTACTTACGAACTTTCAACTTACAAACTTTCAGACATACAAACGAAGAGGACTGTAAGTGCAAATTGTGTTCACTGGGCTCCCGTTTCCTGTCCGCAAATTCCAATATTTTTTTTTCTGTGCGTCAATTCCCCCGGTACGACTTCTGGCCGCTACTCCCGCCGCACAGCAGCGTAGCGCGTGTACTCCCAACATCCTCGTTCTTTGTACTTGCGTATACCCTTAAAATGATGTTGAATAACGACTTATGAACATTTCAGGTTACGAACGGCCATCTGGAATGTATCTTGGCCGTTAGTAGAGGAGCGTCTGTATTGTCTTTTGGCATTATTCGTTTTTTTGATCGCAGTCACTGATTTTTAAAAGACTGAATTTCCCCTTGTGAGGACTGAAAAAATGGTCCCCACAACATCAAAATACAGGTTTTTATCACATTGTGGGGACATTTGGTCCCCACAATGTAATGTATACCTGGACCACACACGTGCGCACACACACACACAGCTTCACAGAACACATATAAACATTTAGTGGCCAGTTCATTAGATATACATTCTTATAAATGCTCCTCCAAACAGCAAATCATGTGGTTGCAACCAAATATATGCAGCACGTAGAAAAGGTTCACTTCCTGTTCAATTAAGCATTAGGACACCCACGACGCCTGATGTAAGCGTTCCGGTGCCAGAAGCAGCCAGCCTCCTGGGATTTTCACACACTAAAGTGTCCAGAGTTTACAAACAAATGGTGTGACGAACCAAAAATATCCAGCCAGTGGCAGATCTGTTCCTGATAAAGCCCTTGTTAATGAGTAAGGTCAGAGGAGAATGGCCAGACTCATTAAAGCTAACAGGAAGGCCACGAATACAAAAATAACAGCTCAGTATGACAGTGGTGAGCAACAAGGCACCTCCGAATGCACAGGTCTAGGCCCAACTCGCAGGTCTGGAGGCAAAATTGGTCTTACCCAGTACTAGCTAAATCAAGTGGCCACTGAGTGCATAGAAGAAATATGGCCATTAATCACAACAGATTTTTGTGAACTTATTCATCTGTTATTATATTACCGGTGACTGAGAAATGGATTGAAATTCCGAGATACTCTGTCTTTATCTGATTGTAAAGATTATGAAATAGACTCCATTAATTTTTCAGGTCTAACCTTAGGTGCCCTACAGTCATCTATCTGTCTGCAGGCAATAAAATTCCCTCAGTGAGCCTCAGAACCATTACCTATGTCATTCCACTCCTCAACGCACAAAAAACCCTCATCCAACTATTACTGCACAGCCACACAGAGGGGGGAGAAAACATGGGCCAGCGATTTGGGAACAGGACGGGTCACATGTCCCTTACCTGTGGCCTGTTGAGCTTAATGGCGACCTCTGGGAGGTTCACCACCAGGTCCACTTTAGGTGACGAGAAGTCCACGTCAGACCGGGGGTTCATGCGTAATTTAGCGTTGGCTGATATTGGACGAAAAACTAGCATATTGAAAGAAAACAGAGTAAACAAACTGTTACACCAAAACATTTTTTGAATAAAATCCTCAGTCCATTTCATTTAGAAAGTTTTACAGCAAAACTAACTAAAAAACAAGTTGTCTTTGGTCTTTAAGGCAAAAAAGAGTGATAAAAGATGTGGTGTAGCACTTACTGAAATCATAGTCCTCTGGAATTGCATTGTGAACTGCAACACTGTCCTTCAAGCACATCTGACAAACACAGATCAGAAAGAAAGCAGTGGTTTGGCTAAAAATTAATTTATCCATTATCCATTTTCCTTCTACACTACTCACAATTTTATGGCAATGTTCTATGTCACCCATTATTTGTAATGTACTCAGCCATTTTTAAAGGGAAAACATGCCAAATATGCCATGAGGTGATCTTCATAAATATGCACGTCCTCTGCTATGCTTACCTGGGTGTTCAGTCATAGCAGCTAAACCCATCCACAATAACAGCAAACTGAACAACGGGACACGTGACTTACCAAGGCTTCGTCTGGATTGTGATTGGAGTACATCTCAGAATTCACGTTCCAGTAAGCAAACAGATTGTCCAGACGGACGAGCTGTAACCAGAAATTAAAAAAAAATAGCAATCATGGGCTGAAAGTTAACTGGGAGAAGAGGCAAGTTAAACAATGCCCCAAAAAGTAAGGGATACTGAGGATGAAGCTGGAGAACATCAAAACAGAAACTAATCATCCCAGCACATTTTCAATCAGTGCATGTGTGAGTTTTCTTACATTAGGTGCAGACTGGGTGCAGTGTTGGGGAAATAACATTCTTTACACCAAAATACCATTTATTCCTCTGTCCGTGAAGCAGTGGATAAGTTTACCTTGAAGAACAGCTTGGATTTTTCATCTAGCAGACATGGTTTCCAGTTTTCATCCGCAGTCTGGGTTTGAAAGGTGACACAGTGTTACCATAACCAAAAATCATGGAGTGAGTCAGGTGTCAAAACAGAATTTAGGTTTCTTTATTTGTGGGGGCGTGGGGTACCTGAAGACTGAGATTCTGCAGTGACACTCCAAATGAGAGAGGTGAAGTGGGGTTCGTTACCTGGGAGGGACAGATAAATACTGACCATCAACAGAGAGGTCACACAGGCATACTGGTGAAACAATCGAACTAGGAATCTATGGAAACGTCGGTTAATATTTCACTAGTGAATGTTAATTTCCCCAGCATAAAACCGTCTGTGGAAACACGCCACAGCAGTATTTCTATTGGCAGGACACTCACGTCATCCTCATATCGAATGTGAATGTTGGAGATCTTCACTTGAAGGTTCTTGATCACCTGAGTAACCAGCTTCTCCACGAATGTGTCTTGCTTCTCTTGATTTGGGTTCTCTGTCAACCAAAAGAGGAAAATCATGAAACAACTCATAGTTATAAAAGCACACGCACATATGATTTCCGAATCAAATATTTACCAAAATCTCATTTACTTTTCCTATTCTATTACAGCATTTATTTCATTCTACATGATATTCTATATTGATATCAATGATTAAAAAGCCTTTTTGGGACTGCACACTTGAATTACAGATGTCTTCATCTTGGCTTTTGACTTACGCCTGTTTTTGTCTTTGCTCCTTATGTGTATACACATTTCACTTTTCTAGCAATGTAAGACCTCAGGATACGTAGTTCTACCCATAATGCCATGGTGTGGCTCCTGCTTATTGCTGACTAAGTCTACATATCCCACCAGTGACAATAATATCAATATTACAATATGCTGAATCAATACTGTTTATTATTATCTTCACTCAGTGCCAAAGGTTCATATTACATGAGTTAGTTTACACTATAATTCAGCCCTTTAAAAATGTTCTACTGTTACAGCACATGGACAGGTGGTAGAGCAAAAAGCCTTTATTAGAGGAACAGAAAAGGACAGGCACGGTTCGCACACCTTGCTCCGCTGCTTTCTGCTTCGTCTCCTCGATCCTCTGCAGTTCCCTCTGCCGGGACTCCTGGAAGTGCTTCTCCTCCTTCTCTGGGTCATATTTTATACCTAAAGATCAGACCGGATCGATAAGGACCAGTCCAGTTGATGACCGTGCCTCCCCTAGTCTCGCCAGCAGTGAAGCACACCGAAACGCGTTGTTAGCAGAAATCAGCTGTCTTCAAGAGGTGCTGATGACAAGCATTCGGGGAGTTTAGATCTTACAGTACCAGTGGGAGGCATCAGGCCCAGACTGCATCGTGCATAATCAACAGCAACGTCAGCAACAGTATTGCTGCGATGCACCAGACAGAATGATGCTGTGGTGACACAAGCTTTACACATCTTTCTGGTGCTATATTAGCACCATGGACATGTCCAGCAAAAATCCTGTACATGGCTAATATATATTAATATTAAATGAAATCAAGTATGAGGGTGCATGGAGATATGAAGGTACCTTATGTTGTTGTATTTGACTGTGCCAATTAATGGCTGTGCTTTTCCAGGTACAGTGACATGCAATTCCACAGTGTTGTACATATATTTATACATTTCCACTTGTAAATATATAGTTTTTATCCTATTGTTTTTAATTTTTGCTGCTCTATTCTTGTACTGTCCACTTTCTGCCGTAACAATGCAAATTTCTCACTTGTGGGACTAATAAAGGATCATCTTATCTTATCTTAACAGTGGCAGTAACTCTTACTGGCAGTGGGCACAATTAGCAGGTAGACTCCATCCAGGGCAGCTTCCACGGACTGCGTATACAGATTCTTCCAGGGTATTTTCAGCTCCAGGCGCCCTAAGAAAATCAGTGTGGCTCAGTAAAGTCTCCATTACAGTGCGGCCCACAGCCAAAACGACCCACCAAGGCTATCAGACAGAACACTGGCCCCAGTTTATGGCTAAGGGGACAAGCAGAAATGAGGAAAACGCAGCTGGCCGCCCACCCCGACACAATCGGCCAAATAAAACCCAAAGGCACTGGTAAGGATGCAGGGTATAATGCGGTTCCTTGGGCTGGTTTCCCTGCCCAGAGGCTCCTTAAATGCTCCACCTACGTCTAGCAGCAACTATAGTGGACTGTGGCTATGGCACTTGCCGAACGCCTAACCTATATTTACTCTTCACTGCTCTTGCATCCAGTCAGCTGTCGCCGCGCCATCAGGAAGCCAGTCGCATTGAAAAGGCCGCACGCTGAAAAAGGCAGCGGTCATTACACAGACACACGCACGCATGTCCACCTCGCCGATCAGGAACAATGAAGAAAGGTGATACCGCAGACACAGGATCGCCAATCAGCATTTGCTTTTTCAGCCTGAGCCAGTATCCATCCATTTACAACGGTGAACAGGTTTTAAGTGATGAAGGATACGATGAAGAGAACTCATGGTGGTATAGAATAGATTAATTCGGAGAGGACGCCTTGAATGTTCAAGGGTTTAAGAAGACATGAAGACCAGTCCATTTCATCTCTGTCTTTCACTTTCACCCCTTGATGATGCATAACAGGAAAAGCAGGGAAAACTCACTTGCAGCTATCAGTGACGTTGCCAAGGACATGACCAAATGCTGCAGTGATCAGACACTTGGCCCATGACTCACAAAACATTACTATTCTAATTAATTTTAACTGCATTTGTGTAAAATTTCACAAATTGCTTGTCTTGCTGCTTATAGATTACGGGATTGTGGGGGGATGGAGTCTCTCCTGGACAATAGAGGGGAGAGGGCAGGAAAACACCCTGGACACTATGCCAGGACACACCAACACATACTCGCGCACTATTTGGAGATTGCAGTTCATTTAACTGTTTGTCTTTACACTGTGGGAGATAACTGAAGAACCTACAGCAGTCCCCCCGTATCTGTGGGTGACGTACCAAGACCCATCGCAGAAACTGTGCCTAACAGCGAACCTTCCGACAGACCCCATATATAACGTGATTTTTATGTACATGCAAGTTTCACACAGTAAGACATTGCCAACATTAAATGCAGTTATAATAAACTACATTGCACATCACTATACAGTACTGCACTCTCTCTCTTGAATGAAAGGATCCTGATGTTTGAGCCTAATTCTCAAGAGAAAATAGAGCAATGAAAAAATATCATATATCGAGATGACGGCGCAATGAAGTGTGGGTATGGGGAAAAAGAGAGAAGAGTTATGCTCTAGGTGCGACCGGGCTGGCGGATTTTGCCGTTGTAAAGCTTATACTCTGACCTTTTTTTTCCAGACCATGGTAAACTGTGGCTAACTGAAACCACGGTTACTGAAACAATGGATGCAGGAGTCCCACTGTACACAAAATCCAAAAAATGTGGGAAGAACATGCAGCCCAAATTTATTATAACGACAATAAATTGTCACAGACAAGCCGGGAACATCTCATACTAAGAATGACCACGTTGTGACGTCACTGTCAGCAAACTCATAAGCAGTACCACCTCTATGTCACAGTTGGTGACAAACAATGTTCGAAAATAAATCCGCATGGTGCCACCCAAGTATGAAAATCCATCTGGCAATCAGCCGCACAGTCAAAACACAACTGCAGAGAGAAAGGCCTTACCTATGTGTCCAGCTCGGACTTTGAACGGAATATCCAACTGACTCTGAAAAGAGAATTGGAAGAACGATGAAAACACTGCAAGATATACAGCACTGTTTGTTTATTATTAGAATGTGAATCCAGTTTCCATGTCCTCTAAATCAGTCACCACAGCCCCTGTCAGAAGTTATTCATTTCGTTTTACCTGATTGCCCTAGTTAACTAGTTAAAAACTTGGTCAGGGAAACGGTGCTAAATAAAATCACTTATTCTTCCATAATCTGACCATATTTAATAAAGGATCGAATATGTATAAGCCTGCCTAAGCTATACCAAGGCTTTAGATTGTAATTTCTCCAATATAAGAATGGCTAAAATATGACTGAAAATAACAGGGGTTCAGCCTCCTGATGTTTTTTAAACAGATTAAATCAGCAAACTGTTCAATCGAGGGTAATTAAGCACCGAGTCAAAACAACAGTTACTGTTCTTGCTTCCATGCCGAGGAATGTGAAGCATATTTTGGTATGTCAACTTACCAATGCATTTTCCTTTATTTCAAGATTCCTTAGTATTGCGTCACCTGCAAAAAAGGCATTGCAAAAATAAGCAGTAGCAAATTAGTGAGCCCTACGTAAAGGAAGATGCACACAATCATCTTTGATGTCTTCGTAGGGGTGGGTGATAAACCAAAAGAATCACAATCCACAAAATAGATCGTTTTTTTGTTTGTTTACAAACCAACCAACTTGGAAAGTATGTTCTGTTCCGTCTTTATAATAATAGTGTTAAGTAGTGCACTTGTAACTGGGCATTCATTGGAAGCTCAGCCAAGCCACACATCTGCCTAGTCGACTCCTGAACAGCAAGTATCTCTGTAATGTGCTATTTGCTTTATTACACATCGCTTCGGACAAAGTGTCTGTTAAATTAAAGTTCATTAAAGAGCTGCATCGCAATACTTGCAATAACTCTGTACCGCTTATCATGTATACAGCCGCAACCGGTCATGATAATTCATCATCATATCACCCACTACTATGTATGTGTCATAAAACAAATTTAAGAATATTTCCAAGTCAGAATGCAAAGAAGAACAATAAGCATATTACTAATAGTATATGCAAAGTATTGCACAGCATTAGCTACTTTAAAAGGAGCAGAGGGACACATCACCATCCCATCCCTGGGTACTGAGGCTTAAATGGGATATGTTAGGAAGGCTTGTGTCTGTTTAATTATTAACAGAATTTTTAAAAAGATCCCTTTGTGGAACAGCCAACAGCTACATCAAAACACCTTCAGACAACAACAGAATGGCTCAGTTCTTGAGCCAAAGTTGACAGGAAGTCAAACATCATAATCTAAAAGTCACATGAATAGGAGGTTATGAAAAGCAAAGATAGTGAGTAGAAAATATTTATCTTTTTACACAAGTGACCTACTGACAGTATACAAAAAAAAAAGAGAATGAACTGCAGTTTCACAGTAATTTCCATCGCAATGCTTAGATAGTTTTGAAAGATCTGCAGGACCTACACTTCAGCAAGTCAGAAGCAATATGGACTGTGCAGGCTGCATATTCTGAACAAGCGAAACAAATATATGCAAATAACAGCCATCAAAATTTAAGGCGCGGATATGAACGCCCGAGTATTCATACACAGGTTGCTGCAGTAAGTCAGAGAAGCAGTGGCTATTTCAGCTTGTCAAAAAGCTTAACTAACTCATTAATGAGAGTAACCTCAAACAGGTACTGAATTTACTTCAGGATCTCCAGGCAGAGACTAATCCCAACCGCTTAATTTGCTGCTAGCCTGGGTTAAATCTGGCAAGGGATACTGGAAAGCGGAAAGGCATGAGCCACAGAACACAGAGAGCAGGTAAAAGTGAAAGGGGAGGCAAGCCACAGGATAATCAAACAATGAAGGCAGCCAGTACGGTGAGGTATAGAGAACAAGCGGCTCTGTGTTTCACTGTCACTGCCCAGGCAACACCTTCAAACTACACAAATTAAATTAAGTAAAGTGGGTCTGGCTCTCCAACTCCCTAAATAAACCGCGAGAGAATTTGTTCTATAACTCACCATCAAGCAGGCCAAAATACGGAACAAGTTCACATCAAAACAATCACATTTATCTGGTTCAAGCTGAATTAATAGACCGGCAAAAATGTTTTACAAGATCAGCATAGCTAGAGAAAGTCACCTTCTAAATGATTTACAGAAAAATTAAACCACAAATGAAGTCTGCTTCCTGTGATCTATTAAAACGGCTGTTGCCTGACGATCTTCAGGAATCTACTGGGTTTTTCTTTGTCTAAATTAGCATATCAACTCTGAGCCAGAGTTACTGCTTGGAAAAAAGACATGATAGTGTTTTCCAGTATCTTCATATCTGTGTTACGGCAAAACAAACACACCCTTTTAGCTATGCTCTCCATCTCATACTAATTCAGTGGAGAATGAAATTTGAGCAGCGCAGTTATAGCAGGAGAGAGCATTCTGCTCTAAAAAAAAAAAGTAATGATGTATTTTTTCTGAGTCCCAACCCAGAGAGCTGCCCACCCCACCAAATAAATTTTCTTGTTTAATATTTTTTTGGTCAGTGCATAATTCCATGCATGTTATTTTATAGTTTTGATATCTTTATGATTATTATAAAATGATGAACATAGTACAAATAAACCTTACTATGGGTAAGTGTGTCCCAACTTTTGACTGGTACTGTATAAACATATACAGTTGTCCCTCGGTATCCGCAGGGGATTGGCACCAAGACCCCCTGCGGATACCAAAGTCTGCAGATGCTCAAGTCCCTTACATAAAATGACGTGGCATGTAAGAGAATAAGGGATAAACCACAATGAGGTGTGCCAAATGACACAAACCAGTTACACCACCTGACCATGTTGCTTCCACAGAAAAAGGTTATTGTTTGTTGAAGAAATTGAAACTAAAAATCAAGCATCAGAGTCAACAAGGTCAACTGAATTTGGGGTTTCATTTATTTCAATGGAGACAAAATGTCTAACAACAAGAATTCATGTATTATATTGGGATTTAAGGAAAATATCTAGCAGCAAAAAAGTCAGGGTTGTTGACTTGTGTCTGTGTGTTTGTATGTATGTACAAAGTCTTTTGGCAAGGTAACTGGCTCAAGGTCAGCGTTCACTTGTGCTCTGTGACAAGCCACTTTTCCATGCTTGAAAGTAGCATATATTAGGAGAAAAGAGGCTATATTGTATTATTTTAATTATGAAATAAAAGAAATTTAAATTTAATAAATTGTATTTACAGATGTAAATTTTAATCTTTGAGTAACATTTCTCCTATCACTGAATTATTGGACCTTTAGGCCTTTTAAAGCTGCTGTTCATGCTCACCAGTCACTGTTCACCCACTTCATCCTGCTACATTATGAATTACGTACATATATTACATTACATATTGCTTAAAACTATAATCGAATGGGGTAAAAATATCCAGTAATCAGGTACACCACTTGACAAAAATCAAATTTGACAGAAATGATCATGGACACTTATGTAAGCACATGGGTCTGGTGTGAATGTTTCAAACATAAATTTTAAAGTAAATACTCATTTTCATATAATATGATGAATTGTCAATGTTTCCTGAGGTTAGGGTCAACAGTTAGGGTCAACAGGGGTTCGTCTTTTTCTTGTCAAATAATTTCTTGCATGATATGAATAAAACGGCTCCTTGAATGGTGGATACACCACCTTGACAATAAAGGAAGTTCACCTGACTGACATGAATCCCCAAATTAATAATATTAATAATATTCAGAACAATGGTTTTCCATTACTTTTATTTGCTATTAAACAGTTCTAATGAAAGATTATGCCAAACTAATTGAAAGGGTGTTTTATTAAGAATTTCACCTTTTTTAAGCAAGTTTAATTATTTGGAACAAAATTTTCACGTTACACCACATTGACATTGACTGACACAAAGAAATTAGCATCACGTCACTAACCCATTAACCCAAATGCTATGTAAATAGTTCTTGTACTATATTGTTCAGGGAATAATGACAAGGGGAAAAAGACTGTACATGTTCAGTACAGATGCAACAATCACAGGAACTTTCTGGATTTACATATATATATTCAATCCGCGCAAGTCCACAGATGCGGAACCCATGGATACAAAGGGCAGACTATTTATCTTTCATATTCTACTACTTTGCATTACAAGCACCAATCAGAATCATGTGATATCACAAGGTCAGTCGGCTTGTGGTATCACAGTGAGGTCTGCGACACAAGCATTCAGAGGGAGAGTATATATTGCACAGTGTTCCCAGGTTTACTGGAAAAATACCTCACTGCTCAAACTTCAAAAACGCATTACACCTTAAACGCACCAGTAAAAAAAATCCTATTTCAACTATTCAACAACACAGTAAGACATCAAGCTCTGGCTTGCTTTCACACATATGCAACACACAAATAATTCACACAAATAATTCAAAAACAGAACAGATTACATAACGAGAATATGCAACACAAATACACACAGATCAACTGAACATCAAATAGGCCAAAATTAGCACCCAGTAGTTTTTTTTCCTCTTCTCCTTTTCTGTGAACAAGCCAGGATAATATCAGATCATTAAAACACTTTCACTTGCAGTTTCGGCCGATCATTTTGAGTTGTTGTTATATGCACCTGTAACGTGAGACGACTGCTACATGCGATGGATGCTGGAGGAACAGTAGTAACTACCTTTATGTGCAACAGCTGTGTGGTTATCATTATTTCTGTAGCCCCCTGCTCCCCCACTCTCAGAGGACACTGGTGAAATGGCAAGACCACGCCTCGCATGCCATGCTGTCTGCAGACAATGTCGCTGCCAGTATGTTGTAGCAGTCAGCTACAGTCTAAGGTGTTCACTGATTAAGTAAAACAAGTCCTGAACCAGCAAAATCATCTCCTGAAAAGAAAACAAAACAAAAAAAAACAAACAAAAAAACAAGAAAACATTTCAGGACCAGGTATCACCAGAAAGAGTTTAGACAGGCAGGATCCTCCACTGACATCAACATGAAAGACAACCATTACTACAGGGCCTGACATTTGTCAGATTTGATGCAAAAACCTCCAGTGATGACACACATTCGGTTTCTGTTAAAAATGCAAGGAAGACTCCTCCTTGATGGATACCAGAAGAGAACTACAACGAAAAGGAACATCTGGAGGCGTTAAGGTTAGGAACCCTACACCGCAGATCCGACGCCCTGGTAAAGTGCAGTTACAAGTGGCTTCCACACCTACAGAGGATTGCAGTGAGGGTGTGGATATCCACCCAGAGGTGATATCTGTCAGGGCTCCTTAAGACGCCCATGAACTAAAGCGTAAAAACCTTATTTTTTGTACAGGGCTACTGCATATTTGCATTTCTCCATGGGTATACAAATGTGCGAATCGAATGCGCTCCCAATGTAAATGGAAAAGGCGAAGAGAAAACAGCTAATATTACAATCTGACGGCGACGAGTTGTTATACTGATTTAAAAACTACTAACACACAGACATGTAGTACTCTAGACTGTCTAGTCGCAGCTAAAAAAACGTTACGTGTTGTATAAACAATAACGACTTCATGAATTGCGTTACAGCCAAACTTATTTCCTATGTCTTGCTTCGCCCGCACTCGCTCAGTTTTACCATACAACTAACCAGATGCTGTCCGGCAGTCTTTCTTCTGTCTAAATTGCCTCAAGAAAATAAATGTCAGATTCCTTATTGTACTTCGGGATTCAGGTGGGGGGGGGGGGGGGGAGGAAAAACGAGCAACGGGGGGAAATCACGGAGGTGAGCAATGTTTACGCGATGCGGCAAAAAGAAGAGCACCCACACGCCGATGGAATGATTGCGATTTAGG
>JAODKC010000044.1:28876978-28923678 GCA_026777985.1 Mormyrops attenuatus | reverse complement strand
AGCTATAACAACTGCCACTCTTCTGGGAATGTTTTAAACAAGATTTTGGAATGTGTCTGTGGAAATTTTTGGCCATTCATCCAGAAGAGTACTTGTAAGGTCAGGCACTGATGTTGGACATGAAGACCTGGCTCACAATCTCCATTCTAGTTCATCCCAAACGTGTTCGATGGGGTTGAGGTCAGGGCTCTATGTGGGCCAGTCAAGTTCTTCCACACAAAACCCATCCAACCATGTCTTTATGGACCTTGCAATGTGCACTGGGGCACAGTCATGCAGGAACAGAAAAGGGCCTTCCATCAACTGTTACAACAAAGTTGGCAGCACAGGGTTGTCCAAAATGTCTTGGAATGCTGAAGTATTAAATGTTCTCTTCACTGTAACTAAGGGGCCTGGCCCAACCCCTGAAAAACAACCCCATACCATTATCCCTCCTCCACCAAACTTCACAGTTGGCATAACGCAGTCAGACCGGTAACATTCTCCTGGCATCTACCAAACCCAGACTCGTCCATCAGACTGCCAGACAAAGAAGTGTGATTCCTTACTCCACAAAACACGTTTCCACTGCTCCAGAGTCCAGTGGCACCGTGCTTTACACCACTTCCTCCAAAGCTTGACATTACACTTGGTGTTGTGAAGCTTGCATGCAGCTGCTTGGTCATGGAGTCTCCCAGCACACAGTTTTTTTGCTGGAGTTAATGCCAGGGGAAGTTTGGAACTCTGCAGTTACTGAGTCAACAAAGCACTGGCAACTTTTATGCACTATGCGCCTCAGCACTCGGCGACCCCCCCCGCTCTGTTACTATACGTGGTCTGCCACTTTATGGCTGAACTTCTGTTGTTCCTAAATGCTTCCACTTTCAATAATTCCACTTTCAATTGACTGTGGAATATCTAACAGGTAGGAAATTTCATAAACTGACCTGCCAAAGTGGCATCATATGACAGTACCGCATTTGAATTCCCTGAGCTTTTCAGAACAACTCATTATTCCACAAATGTCTGTAAACCTCACTGCATGGCTAGGTGCTTGATTTTATACACCTGAATTCAAGAGGAGTGTCTCAATACTTTTGTCCATATAGTTTATTTTATGAAAAAATATATGGTTTTGGTTGGATTCCATAATATTGATTTAATTTTTACAATGTATAGAGCTGATACAGACTCCATAATTGACCATAAATTAATACTCCCATTATGCAGTATGTAGTCAAGTTTATCACAGTGCAGTATGGGATGCTCAGTTATTCGTGAGGTCTGTTTTTGGGAAACCCTTAGCAAAGTGATGTAGTTCAATATAGACGTATTACAATATTCTACTGTTAAATATGAACCGTGATACAGTCAACTAAGACAATACACTGACCAATAAGTATACACCCAATACTAAGATAAAGTAATATCAGTTAAAACAATAAAGGTTAGCACTTTCCATATATTCAATTTCTATTAACTAACTTAAATTATGAGTATACACAGCATACATTTGAGTCTTTACCAGATGTATTAAAAACATAGCACCTACCTTCCGATGTGACTTCTGTAGCATCTAGTTTGGTGACAGGTGTGTGATTGGAGGTGATTTCTGCCAGAGTGAGAGTGAGTGACGTTTTTCTAAAAAGCAGGAATGGTCCCTGCATCACTTGGATCACAGCACCTCCGGCCAATCAGGGATTTGACGTTTACTGCCTCCTGTTGCCCCACACGTTGTATTTGGGGGTGGCAGCTTAAAATGGACTTTCCACCAATAGCAGTTACTTTGGGTCTTCAGTTAAGCAGTTTGATTTTCCATTCCTTCTAATCCATTGCAGGGCTCGGGGGGGATCTTCTTTTGTTATGGTGAACAGGCTTTAGATTGTTTCCACAGGCCAGAGGGTGATGTGAGCAGGTAGCATATGGGGGGGACAGGAAGGCCACCTTGACTGCAGGGCAATGGCATCTCTCACCTTGCATATTTTAGAAGGATTTTTCCTCATTAACTAGCGCTCTGGAATGTGTGTGGCAGGTGTGTGGGTGGCGGTAAAAACAAGACCTGCTGTTTAGAAGTCTTTATTCTAAAAATAAAGCTGGAGGTGACGTTCACCCTCTCAGGCTGACTCCATATCAAAGACCTTCAAAGAGACTCTTTCACCCTGACCTGTTCAAAGACAGACCTTTGAATGAACTCATGTAACCTTCACGGTTCAAGGTACACCCAGGACATCTGCAGGTGCTTTTTCTGCTACAGACATAAGTAAAGAGCATTTAAGTAAGATATACCCTAAAATTAATGTAGCAGTACAATTTGTCCCATTTGTAAAAGTACAATTTGTGAAATATGACGATTAGCCTCGTTCCTGTTTATAGCTGCAGTTACTGGTAACAGAAATGACAAAAATGTAATTGGTGTGTCTGTGACAGATTAGCAAGCACTTAAATGGCCAGAGAGGCTGCCAGAAATTTTTGAAAATGTTTAAATGCTCAGTAATTTGTACATATATTTCTTTCAAGGGTGAAAGGCTTTTAGTTTTCTTTAGAGGCACTCTTTTCTGTATCATAAATTATTGTATTTTGTGTTGTTCCCTATTCCTTGTTGTGTTTTTTTCTTTATCTAAGGAGACAACTTACATTTCACCAAATAGTGTAGTAAATGGAATATAAATTTTAGCATATCCTCTCCATAATATGTGACAATTGAAGTGTTCCAGATTTGAAGGGTTTCTGAAAAAGCTATTCACATCAAATTTACATGTAAATATGGCAGTGATGTTGGTAATGAGACTTGTGTGCAGAGTCTCAATACATCATTGTGATGGTGTCACAAACAAAACAGTTTCCAGTGACCTCTCATCTGGAAACATTAGTTTTTATTGTACATGCAAGATATATTTAAACAAGCATGTATTTGTAGGTGGTGTGGTGGCTCAGTGGGTAGCGCTCTTGCCTCATGCCTCTACAGTTGTGGTTTGAATATCATCCCAAATCTCTGAGTGCTGGAAAAAAAATGCTGGATAAACTTTAAAAAATGTAAGTAATCAATCACATTAAATATTTGACATTGACTCAGTGTAAAAAATATGAATCAGTTTAACTTGTAAATAGTAAATTGATTCAACCATAAACATGAATTAGAAAACTGAGTTTCAATGAACAAACAAATCAACTACTGGAATCAGAAAATACACAGTGGAACAAATCCATTGTCATTTCTCAAGTCACCATTATATGTTGCCGTTTTAATTTTAATTTTCAGTGAAAAGTCAGAGCATCTTCTTGAGGACAGAGTAACAATTTTATGACAACGGATCGCATAACTCCTGTTAATTGGACAGTGACATCTAGTGGTACCGGTAACATCTACCTAATAAGTATTCTTCTGTGCCATATAAGTAAATGTGTTCTCATTGATTAAATGTGCTGTCTTTTCAATTAAGGTTCTTCATGATCATAATATTTCACTGAAATGGTATAATGTTCATTTTACCCTGGTGTTCTTGAAAAGACCTTTTTGGAGATCGCAAGTTTTTAATTTTGTCACTAAGGGGCACTATATGACAAAATTTAAATTTAAAGACATTGACCGTTAAGCTTTTTGTGGACAATAATCAATCAACAATTCTGATGTCTTTCACAAATATGAGGGACAGTGTAGCTAGTGATAAAATGTGAAGTAGCCCAGCAAAACACCATAAATACTATTTGCTCGTCTATATACGTAACCCAGAAATTCAGGATTTCAAATGCACCCATGCAGTCTACATAGTGACTAACTATTTGAAAATTAGGTCTGTCTGTTTTAGTGTCCTGAAATAATTTTGCCAGACTGGCTTCCACATTTTTCTCATGTAAAATAACTGTGTAGCAATAAAGCAAAAGATTCAGAGCCCAGGTTAATTTAAAAAAAAATGTTCTGCAGTGTTTTATAGATATGAATTGTATCTGATGCATGGGTGTAAATTATGGGGGAATGAGGAGTTGTAACTCCCCAGTAATCAAAATCAGCCAATACACCCTTCCCTGGACCCCCTTAAATGGGTGGTGACATCAACTCCCCCCCCCCCACCCCCCGCCAGTGCTCAACCCAAAATTATGGCCTTGATCTGATGCAGAAGATGCAGTGCTGGTAATTTTAAATTAAATCTTGAAAAGTTTTCATCCTCCCACATTTACATAGACCTGCCATGACTCTGATGTTCCCCCGAAATTTAGTTTGCTTGCACACAAATGTTTTTCTTCTCACTGTTCCTAGACTATGAATCTATCAACCTAATTATGTGTTTTGACCAATTAAGGTAATTTCTTGATTGATATTACTACTCAGGTCCAAGCACCAGTGTTTTTCTTTGTCTCTGACAAAGTCATGTTTGTCTGATTAAAAAACAACCAAAATTAAGACGTTCTGGGCAGCAGTGCAGTCATTGGGTATATGTAGCGAGGGCTGTGATGAATATGAAGCAGCGGCCATCGAAGTTGAGGTCAGGCGCCATTTTGCAGGAGTTAAGACAGACTTTATTGCTCCAATAAAACCTGAGTGCCTCCTCTAATGGAAAGATAAATGGTCTGGGAGTCAGCAGAGGACCCCTTCCTTGACTGTTGCCAATGCAACATTAAAGTTAAAGAGCGAGCAGCTTGTGCCTGCCTGCCCTGTGCATGCTGGGAAAAGGGATGGAGGATTGGGTGGCTCCATCGGGTACAGGTCGCGCTATTTTTCCCAATGCATCAAACTGCCAAAGAAGTTTTAAGTTTTCCGGAGCAAGCTAACATCTGCCGAGAGGAGCCCGTACAAGGCCACCAGTGGCTGTACGGGTGGGGTGCGGTATAAAGTGACAGAAGTGGCCATCTGAGGCTGTTTTCATGTGGTCAGAGACCTTAGAACCTCCCATAATGCCGCCGTGTGATAAATACCTGCCCTCTGTCCCTGCCCCCGCCGCTTCCTACAGACTTTGACAGGTAAAAATTGACATCATTACCAAACTTCTGAGGCGATGGCAAGTCGGGTTACAAATCATCCTCCAGTTTCATACCTGTCCTCCACATGCACTGTAGTCCACTTCCTTTTGCCGTTGGCGTTTTCCATTTTTTTGTGTGTTTTTTGAATGAGCAGGTATGAAGCACAGACTATCACATGGTCATTAATTACGGAATGCTTCCCTGAACTAAGGATGACTTTGATTAGCTAGCATTCCTGGAGGTATGTGCATGATTTAAAAAGTGTTAAGTGTTATTTTAAGCACATTATCTATCTATCTATCTATCTATCTATTTTTAGATATCTGTAAATTCATGCCTAAATAAATATTTTACTTCTGGTCTTTCACGCCAAATGCAGTGGCCCTAGCTGCAGGCCAGTGCCCTTTAGTGAGCTACCTAAGATGGCTACAATACAAGGTTTACATTTTATTTACATTTTACAATTTACATACTACATACTACATAAATTTTTTCTTATCATGGCACAGTGGTGAAGTGGTTGGCACTGCTGCCTCACACCTCTGGGACCAGGCTTTAAGCCTCCAGCCCAGCTTTGCTTGTGTGGCGTTTGCATGTTCTGCCCGTGTCATCGTGCGGTCTCCTCTGGGTTCTCCGGTTTCCCCCCCAAGTTCCCAATGCTATGGTGAATTGGAGCTGCCAAATTGTCCATATGTGTGTCTGCCTTATGATGGGTTGGTACCCTGTCCTCGGTTATTCCCTGCCTTGCACCTGTACCTTCCAGGATAGGCTTGGACCCCTGTAACCCTTCATAGGACAAGTGGGTATCAAATATGGATGGATGGCATATCATTGTGTCATAAGTTCTTCATACTTCCACTTGGACTCAAATCCCTTTTTGACATTTCTGTGGATGCAGTTCTCAATCCTGTTCAAACTTTTTGTCGCAGACCATCAGAGATGGAGATTTCAGGTCCAGAGAGTACAAATCCAGACCAAGATTTTGTTTCAACCAACCAGTTGAGTACTCTGTGACTGTGACTCTTTATACTCAACTGATTGGTTGAAACAAAATCTTGGTATGGATTTGTACTCTCTGGACCTGAAATCTCCACCTCTGCAAACTAACATCTGTGGTTCCTATACTGTGGATCCTTGATTCCTGTAAGTGAATGTTAGCATTGATATGTCCTTTTAACCCTTTCTCTTTGCTTCCTACGTAGTAAAATACTCCAACCCTAAGGAGTGAAAGAGTTTTCGCTTCAGATTGTTTTAAAGGAAAATTCCTTTGGTGTAGGTTTTTTGAAATCATGTATTTTCCATCAGTCCATCTATCCACCTATACACCATCTTTCCAAATCACTATCCAGGGCAGGATCATTGTGAGAGACAGACTAGCATCCCATCTGTGGTGTCACCTGTAGCCTGCTTACTGGGATAGACTGAAGGCTCTCCATGCCACTGGGTTATGAAAGATTAATAAATGATGGATGTCGCAAGTCAAGCCATACGCAAAATTAAAACAGAAAACATGAACTTCTACGAATAGATGGATTTCAGCTACTACATACTTTCATGTCAGTTACATCGAGTGAATGAATTTGGCATCCTTAGGGTTATTCGTCAAAATTTTTACGCGGAAATTGAAAATGGTTTTAGGAGTCACTTTTACTGTAATAACGGTATTTTCCATTAGGGCCTATGGTTGGATTACGCTGAAATGAGCTCTGTAAGAGGTCCTTGTTAGAGGACAGCCTATAACAATTCAAACATGCTGATGTCGCGTTAAGCGCCGACCTCGGCTCCGTGAATCAACTGAACGAGCTGCGGTCTCTCTCACCTCCAAAGAGAATCACTGTCAGTGCCGAGGCTCGGCAGGTGACCTCCAGTTTAACGGGACCACCTGACAGCTTCGTTCTGTCCATTTCATTTAATGCATATCAGATGCGTTTTTTATGGGCGCGCCACCGTCAGGACACTGAGCCGACGGGGGCTAGAGACACTTGCCAACAGTTACAGGAAATGAAACTGCCAGGCGATTAGCGGTACAGCTGTACTCCGAACCGGAACCAGCGCTAAATCACAAGACAAGACGATCCATTTGTCGCCCTTAATACACTGTTACTAGTCATTGCTTTCTTTGTTGAAAATCTCCGTGGGCTTAGCCCGGGACAGGCGATATTAGGATCAGATACAGACTTGGTTCTATTCAAAGAGGTAAACGAATAAGAGATCTAAGTCTCCTTATAATGGTCCCAGGCTTGTTTGTTTACAGGGCAGTCAGCGATGTGTATTGGCTATTATACGGCCCCAAGTAATGATTTGATTGTTAGCGTTGAAATGATTACTTAAATGGCGCGTATACGCTATTTTCATGACAAAGATAATTAGAATTGTTATTGATGCATTTGACGAGTTTCCTTCGTCACTCTGGTTCTGTGTAAGGCCTATCTAGTAAGTTTTATTTTTGTTTAGTTACAGAATTAATAAAGAGTAAACAAAACAGTCACACATACTTTTTACGGTATCTTAATTAGTATCGGATCGACGCACACTATAAAATCTGAAATTATGAATAGGCTACTGGATTAAAATTTCCGCGACCCTATACCGAATAAAGAGTTGGAAAATAGACGGATATATGGATGGATGGATGAGTGTTGATTTTGACAAGCTATCTGAATTCATGTGAATTAGGCCCTATATATGTAGTAAAAAATGGATAAATTAACATCAGCCTTGTAAAAACTTGGTCTGAATCCGTACATGGTAACAGTCAATTTTTCACTGGAGACTCACCAGTAATGAAAGAAGTTACCGTCTTTTCCATTTCAGTGTCTATAAAAACACAAAGACCCTAGTTAAATTGTCCATTATCTTAATTACGCAATTACTGACTTTGAACTGTTTCTGCCGAAAGTAAAACACATTTCCAAAGATTCGGCATGGTCATGAAGTGTCTATTCATGCGGTTGTGCCAATCTTTCCGAATTAAGCCATGAATCTATCAGTACAATTATGTGTTTTAAGCAATTAAGGTAATTTCTCGAATGATATTACCAATCAGTGCTAAATTTACAGCCAGAGCCATACAATAGAATATTATGCTAACTTTTTTTATTAACCATCTTATACAGACCCTCTGGTAACACGCGGGAATTAATGAATTAAGCACTTCATTAAGACAGCGCGCTCTTGTTGGTCGTCAGGAAACCTGTAGAATTTGCCGCATAAGACCTCTCGGAGTCGCTGTAATTGGTATTAATGTCTTATCTCAGATTCCGCAGAGCAGAAGATTCAGAAAGATGCGATTTCATAACCTCATATTTTATTCATTCTCACCCTTGTGTCGTTCGTGCTTTAAAAATATCTTCATGAAATCAATGTTCTCTGTTTATGGGTCTATAGTAGGCCTACTTCTTTCGTTTTTGGACTGATCGTATTATATATTTTTAAATTATTATAGGCCGATTTATCATTATCACAATGTGCAGATAAAGTTACGTACGTAGTATGTACATAGAATACATGCTTAAATTAGGCTACTCCTTGTATTTGCCGATATTTTCTATAAATTTCATGCCTCTACGCGTGTGCTGCATGTGTATGCTTGTGTTCTAATTTTAAAGAATAGCCGTTGCACCAATGACGGGAATCCCCACGTGACTGCCTAAGCAGCTGTGGAAACGCCGGTGTGTATCGGTGTGTGGTTGTGTTGTGGACAGCAGCCAGGTAAGCAGGCGGCTGGGTCGCATGTCAAACAAGGTCCTTTGGGACCCTTAATAAACTGTGTTTGTGCCAAGCCTCATGGGCAGGATTCCTTCTGTTACTAGTACGCCTCTTATAGGAAACGTGTACGAAACATGCAGCAAAGTAAAACGAAGGCGGCGATCTGGAGGAATTGAATTAAAAGTACGATATAGATCTGTTCCAAAGCTGGATGTGCGTTCTGCCTCGCATGCGTAAACAGCTCCTTCTCCAGCGCACACACGCACTAATGGCTGTTTAAGAGGACAAACTGGGGTACATGTTTCATGTGTTTGATCCCCCACCGCCAGATGCGGGATTAACGTGAGCAGATCCTGAAAATGAATGATGACCCTAGAGTGATGCAATGTCTCAGAGCATTAACAGGCCGGGTCTCCTTGTGCTTGCGGGGACCGACTCACCGTTGCTCATCGATCCCACCTCTACTCTTGGCCCTGTGTGGCAGGGAACCCTCAGAACAGCGGTTGACAAAGAATTCATTAAACCCAAATGCAGGCTGGGATCGGTAACGTCCCAAACATGGCAGAAGTGTGCCCCTATCATTCATCAGCATTATTAGTAAGGATAGGTCTCTCAGCCCTGCGCTGCAACTTACACGTTCCTTCACTGCATGTGCAAATCAGAATATACATCATTTAGCAATATATACAAGTTATATTTAATATATATATATATAACTTATGTATAATTTATAAGTACATATAAGATATATAAGTTATAAACTGCAAGTAATATTATACATTTATTTTACTTTCCTCTCGCAAAGTAAATGAGGATATCAGACCTGGGCCAAATCTGGATTGATATGGATATGTTGTTATTTCAGGGACTAATCATAGAAAATCTGCCTGCACGTAACAGTGAAGCGCTCTCTAATACAGTTATTATGCAGTGACATACTTGCATAATTAAATGGCTATAATTATGAGCTAATAAGAAACATCGCATTATTTCAATTACCCTCTACGATCTTATGTTTCCCCGGCGCTGAACCTGATCAGTGCGTTCCTTGAAGCATGATTTCACATAAAACAGAGATGTTAAGTGGCGTTAATCCTGAATAACGATGGCCAACTTAAATGTTTTACAGTAGAGGTTTCAAAAATCTCTCCTGACGCATAACTTTGTGTGTGCGCGCGTGCGTGCATGAGTGTGTGTACAAACGCAAGCTGGATTTAGAGTGATTATAGATAGGCTAATTGCAGGTATAAATGTTAAACAGTTTTAACGGAGCATCATTATTCCACTTGAAGCAGACATGAAATGACAGGCCCATCCATCAGGTCTGAGGATGTACAGTTGGTGGATCCCACGAAGGCATGGAGCTAGGGGTACGTTTGGGAGAGACGGAATCTGCCGCCGACTCTGCTATTCTCCCTAACGGATACAATACACGGAAACGTTTTTTTTTTGTTTTTTTTTTTTTGTTTTGTTATTTTCAAAAATCAAAAAACTTGACAAATGACATCACAGCAGTGCTGATTGCTATTTGAGACTGCTTCTGCGTACGAAATGTATTACAAAAATAGAAGATACATACAAAAATTTGTACGAGACAATCAAAAACAAAGTAAAATTAAACGCAGTAAAAAATAAATGCTGAACATTAATTTGGCAGCCGTTTTTCCCCAGTACACATGTTGTATTTGGCATCAGCGTAATATAGGCCTAATAAAATTAATGAAAGTATACAATTTAATGAGAGGAATCCCATTTAAAGCCGGTCAGTTATTACTCACATTAACTTAATTAGATACATCGCTAGCCTGCTTAATTTTCACGCTCATAATATGAGTGCTGTATCTATATTTCTGCATCGTACTGGTATTACTCATTGGATCTGATGTCTCAGTACCAAGATGATCTTCATACTAGTTTGGAACTTTGGAGCATCTTACTCAACTTTTCCACTTTATTAAAGCTTGAATCAATCAAAAATGAACCATGCCCTGACAGCTGTTTGTTAGGCATACCTGCTATAAAACAAGCGTTTGCATTCTGTTAATTCTATGAAGTACATTTTGATACAGTTCGAGATATATGTGGAAACGCAAACTGAACAGAACATTTAAACATTTAAAAATGACAGAACCTCTCCTTGGTGAGGGGCTAGCATACTTCCTGTGAGGAAGTGAGTGACAGAAAATGTTTCTCTTCGGCGCAAAAACAATTTTAAGCAGTAAATTTAAAATTTCAAGTGCTTTCTAATTCCAAAGTTTAGAAAAAGCAGTCCCATGGGGATGTCAGCTGATGCAATGGGCATGAAGAATCATGGCCTTCACCCTGATCCGGACACAATCACAACATGGTTTTTTCACAGTAATTGAAGACAATAAATACTTGATACTTGATATTTTCTGTGGGCATCGACTGCCACTAAACTCAATATTCTGTTGAAAAAGGACTTCATTGGGATTTTGTCCACAAAATGTCATAATTTAATCCTTTGACATATGCATCCTCTTTTTTATTTTCTTGTCCCAAAACTGGAGTCAGCGTAACAACCCGGCGCAGTTCGGCCAGTACGCCACGTTTGCCTTGAAGAGCCGCCCTGCTGCCTTCACTCCCCAGTGCCGCCCTGCTGGTAATGTCTGCCGAATATGTATGACCTCACACCTCCATACCCCTCCACTTTTGCATCTCAATTATTTGTTCAGAGGGGCCTGTTCATAATTGCCTGGTGTAAGGCAGCCTTTTGCATGCAAAGCAGAGAGGGACCCTGCCGATGCCACGCGGGCAGATAAGATCAACGGCACTTAAAACCACGGTAAACCGAGTGGGCTTCTTTATGCACCTCTCTTCCCCCTCTTTGGCGCGCTGTGGCCTGACCTGCCCGACATCAAAGGTGGGATTATGTTAAAAAGACAGTAAGCAGAAGGGAGGGAAAGCTCAGCCTAATGTTAGCGTTTGAAATCGCGGATGCACTGGCCTCCCTCGCTGCCAAGGTGAGCGAGTCGGTTCAGGGGCCTAAGCCTCCATGGAACAAACTTGAGAAGAGCAAGAGATGAGGGAGAGATATGTACTAGAGGACCAAAGTGCCTCTTCTTACACGCCCCCCCCCCCCCAACATACAATCTGACTGGGCCTCTCCACCGCACATTATACACGCAGAACCCGGCAACAAGAACATGCAGGATGGTAATAAGCTTGATAGCTTTGTTTACTAAATGTATCAGTTTAGTATCATTGTCATTTGTCTTATTGTCTTATTGCCATTTGTGTTATTTAAGATCTCTTTGATGTGACATCATATTGCTTCTCTTTACAGGATAGTTTGCCAAATGACTTTACGGTCAATTAGAAAATACAGCATCAGCACATACATCATCAAGTCGGGTTTTGTGTGTGTTTGCGGCTTTGCGTTTCATATTGTTTGTAATTGCGGAAGGCTGAAGATTAATTGGTTCCATTTTAACTTATACTTCTTCAATATCTTGAAGATTTATTTGCTGAGGGGAAAAAGTTACATCAAACACCATTATCTAAATGTTCCTCAGACTGAAAGTTTACTCTTTGAATAAGTAATGAACCGATATAACAAAATTACAGACATTTTTATAATAAACAAATATTGCAAATATACCAAGGATGCATCTATTATGATTTTTTCTGTTTCATTGTAAGACTTGGTCATCATGATATTAAGTCTGTATAACCACATCCAATCCAAATTTAATCTTGTTGAAACCAAGTGGGTGATCACTACCACATTACTGTGTTTACCAAAATGCTGCTTTGTACATCAGTTTGTACATGGGGCAGTAAGAAAGTATCTTCTGCAGTGCGTCAACTGAGTCTTACAAATTGCCACACGTGCGTGTAGTGCGTACAATGGGCGTTAGTGGTGTGTTCAGTGTGTTGATTTTGCGTGCTGGCTTGTACCAGAATGAAGAAAGGTACATTTCTCTGCACCAGTGTGTGTGTGTGTGTGCGTGTGCGTGTGCAAGTGTAGTGCCTTGTTCAGCCCTGGGCTGTCTGTGTAAGGTACAAGCTAAATTAACTTCATATATGGTAAATATTTAACACTGAATAAAGCTGAGTATCTTGTTAAATTTGTATTTCATTACGCTTTCTAGTTCTCCATCTGGACAAGTGTGTAAATTCGCCATATGCATGTCACATAGAATGTGTTATATAGTATTTTAGTCAGCAATATGGAATCGGTAATGCGGGCATAACTAATTGGTTATACTGGCACATGGCCCACTCAAAGAAATATACATTTATATAAAATGCATTATATTGCATTTACCTGAATTGATGCAGTCGGCTATGCTCAACTAAATTAAATAAATTGTTTATGGCTGTTTGTATTAGTACCTTCATTTATTCATCAGTTTCTTTTCTTATTTGAAAATCAGAGCTTTAATATAAAACTTAAATAGTGACTGTCCAACTAAATCAGTATTCACATTATGTTCTGATGGAAAATGCGGAGCTGAAGTAAGTTCAGTCGCTAAAGATCGGCAATGAGATCACTCACCACCGCTACTACAGTATGTGTATAAGTGTCATGATAGCAATTCAGACGCGGCGGAAGAGAAGTTGGACAGCGCAGTAATATGCTTTTCACATATGTCCTTGTTTCTGAAGAGAAATAACAATGTTATTTCATATTGGCACCGATTATTCTGAAATGTGTATTCTTACAGTTACAATAAAAACGTGTTTGTCCATTGTTGACTTGTTTAGAATGTGTCGACGACAATGACTTTTAATTGAATAATCGCTTTAACTTTAGAGAGACAATTGATAAAAATAACTGTAGTCTCAGCGCTGCGGTTCTACGTTTATCGCTTCTATTGTCTTTAGGTGGACAATTGTACGCCACTTGTGCTGAGCAAATAACTGTTATTGGATAGGTTCTAGATAAATTACAAGCATTTATGTATGCAAACTGATTAATGTAGAACTCTATTTGGCCGCGCGCTAAAGCACTGTATTCTTTTGCTGGACATAGCCAACACACATTCATCCAAATAATAGCTCAAGGAAGCATAATGCACGCATGGATTAATAAATTCATTAAACAGCAAAACAGCAAAATCTGTGGCACAGACGTCAGCATTAGGTGACGGCCAGTTTTGTATTTTCAGCTAGAAGTGTGGTATTTAGACAATTTCCCCACGGGGATTAATAAAGTAATTATGATTCTGGTTCTGATGTATTGGGTTGTGCGCTTATTAATACTGCTAAGGAAACGCACCAGTGATATTATTTTCAAATTGAACACCAGCCTGTATATGTAATATATGAAAATTATTTTGATTATATTATTATTTTGAATCAGGTGAAGTGATTTAGTAATATTTAAATTACTAAGACTTTTTGTAAATGTACTGGACTTGAAAGAGATACAGGTGCCTGAGGCGCACTCCGAAAATACCAATCTTCAACAAAATACAGAAGTTGGTCGCGTATGTCGGCAATTGCGTTTAATCACACGTTATGCTAACTGTGAATAGAACATTAATTCTATTTGGATATAGGCTCGACACTATGCGCAACAAGTGTCTTATCAAAGTTAACTTCTTGCTTTACCATAACAATATGTGTATATATTTTTTTTATTGGTCTTTCTGAGAAATTAAATTTTAGTCCTTTAGATGTGAACTTTAAACTGAGACGAGCCTAGCCTATAATTTGTCCTAGACCACCAATAAAATCGCACTCGGGTAAAATTTCTAAATATGTCTTTCTTTCGTACACACCAACCCACCACGTGTAACCAACAGTTAAAACGAGCGTCGTATAGGCCTGTGTAGAATAATGTGGAACCCAAGAAAGAACACGAGATGTACACTTGTCAGATCGAATTTAAAGTATTTTATAAATCTTTTATAATACAACATTCAATTATTACAACACAGTTTCCAGATATGTTTTACATTTGTAAGTTACTTATCGCCAAACGTGCCTTTCAAATACCTACATTGTAAAAACTTTTAGAAGTTTAAATGAAACTCACTTTTACATATTTTCAAGACCCGCAGCATAATTAAAACAATCTGCAAAAATAACAGGAAGCGGATTCACCCCCTTACTTCGAGCGAAAGAAAATTTGGCTTCTTAAGGTTCAAGCTGAAATATGTACATTAATTATTCATAACTTTTCCATAGTTTCAGTATCAGTTGTTTTGTTTTAATCTTTTAAAATTATGCAAATAATTCAAAGTTGGTGAAGTGCCGAAATGCGTGCCAAAATAATGAATTAAAATGCTATGGCAAAATTCCACTGCGCTGCGTTGGTTTAATGATCTGTTCCACTTCTTCCACTCACCTTCCCTGCTGATGGCTATATCTTGTCTACAAAATAAACTTGCCTTTTTTATAGCTCTGTCGTAATTAAATTGCACCGTTTTGTTATACTTAGGAGAGTAAAAGCGCAGGATGTAGGCTGTTGCCCTTCGGATCCGTGAGATCGGGCATACTTTTTTCCAGTAATGCAGAGGAGGCGGCGCTGCAGAACTGCGCCGGGCTGTTACTCAGGCCTGGCAGAGCTGGGGCTTGCCCTATCACTGGAGTAGCTTTAATCGGAACGGGAACTGCCGGCATGTTCTGTCCGCTTGGATGGTAAAGACCTTTCATCGGGACTCCAAAAGGTCCATATTCGGATGTGACGGGCAAAGGTGCCATGGACTCCGACAGCATGCTTACTTGCGGCCACATGGAGTTGACCACGCTACTCAGCTGCGACGGTACAGGGTACCCCAAGTGGTGCATGACAGAAGCAATGGGCAGCCCGCTCGCCATCATGCCTTTGTAATCTCTTCCTATGATATTCTCAATGGCGAAGGGATGTTTAAATCCCCCCGACTGTCCGCCGTTGATGCTGTAAGTCTGGAACTGGGACAGTCTCCCCAGGCCCCCGGCTGGCTCCGCAGTCGCGATACCTATTTTGGCCTGTTGGTGCTGGTGGTGAAAGTAATGAATCATGGGGGAGTTTTTACTCGCCAGGTGCTCGGAGCGCATCACTTTGAATCTCTTTCGTCTGCGAAGGAAACTGCCGTTTTCGAACATGTCCCCGCAGTCAGGATGCAGGGCCCAAAAACTGCCCTTCCCGGGCTGGTCCGGTCTGCGCGGAATCTTAATGAAGCAGTCGTTGAAGGAGAGGTTGTGTCTCAAGGAGTTTTGCCACCTCTGGGTGTTTTCCCTGTAATAAGGGAACCTGTCCATGATGAATTTGTAAATGTCACTGAGTGGAAGCATCTTTTCTTGCGAGCTCTGAATGGCCATTGCTGTTAACGATATGTAGGAGTACGGCGGTTTCTGGTCGCTGTAAGAGTTTTTTCCCGGACGTGGCATGATCTTGCGAGTCACACTGCTTCGGTGACCTGGCACGTAGACTCAGGTTCCCGGAATTCGGCGAAAAAAAAATCGAAAACCATCCACAGTCCTAGAACAAAACCATCGCGTAGCCCTATTACTTATAGATTACATTTATGGCAAATAAATAATAAACCAGAAACACAGAGCACGCCGGACACACAGCTGTCTAAACGTGATTCAGTGCCAAAAATCGTAGATGCACAGAAGACAGCTGAATGGTGACAAGTATCATAAACGTGCAGAAGACTTTCCAAAACACCGTAAGCCGTTTTCTCACCGAGCGTCAATAAACCGGATAAAGTTTAAGGCTTAGGTCTTCCCAGAAAGTGTTGCGATGCTCCGTGCGTCGAGGCAAGCGCTTTCCGTATGTACTCTTCAACAGCTCCACGCCGGTTTTGTAATGATCACAGAGAGTCTGAGACCCCTGCAGGTCTCGCTTTATTATCACATGACAGTCACTTTGAGACAAATACAGGGGGAAGCGGGTGGGGGCTTAAACCTGACTTAATTTGCACCTATTTAGTCGGAGCCAATAAGACGTTCTTTTATAGGTGCCCTGGCGAAGCGTCCGATCATGTGGACTTAAATGTGATGGTATGCGCACCACACTTCTCAGCAACAACAGTAGTCAAATATTAATAAACAATAAGACAAGTTATATTCACAACAACGATGATAGAAGAACTAAGAACATTTTAATACAGATTGTTTATAATGTGTCGTTAAACTCACTATTTGCTTTGCCAGAAATAGGCATTTATTAATGCTTAACCTCCAAGGAAAGTTTTGTCCCAGGTTGAGATTCCAACTGTGAACTTTTGTAGGTTCTGGATATTATACTGAAATTCTTTTCAGGACTGATTAAATAATAATAAATGATATACGCTGTTCTTAAGTTATAAACTATAGCTGAGAAATATATTATTAATGCGATTCACGTATCATACAGTGAATATAGGTATTCGAACCTTAATAACTTTTTAGTATTAAGTAGGAATATTGTATAGCAGGCCTATGTTAAGAATTTAGAAGTTCACCAATACGAACCGATAGATAACTAGCCTATCGTGACCAATATAATATAATTTTCAAACAACCGGTAATATAATTTGCCAAAATGCAATGTGGATATTGCAGTTATTTGCAAGTCTGTATTAATAAATCGTAAACTGAGTAAAATGGCTTAATGACATAAACTGATGTATTTGCATTTGTTTGCAAAATTAAATACTAGTGTACTTAGCAAAGCGATTGTCTTTTTATTCGACTACTCTCAATGTAATGCATTATTCACAGATTTATTTAAACTTAGGCGACAGATTAAAAGAATGTGCAGCAACGTAAGGTTAATATTAGAAATCAGGAATTTATATGTGCTGTAAAACATTGTTTGAATATCAGTACCATTTCCTTGTTATTTATACTCATTTCTATATTTGTTATGGTCGAATAGAAACCATATATCTTATTTGGCTGAAGTAAAACACTTGACGCTCACGGGACGCGGTTAGTAACTTATTCATAATTTTAGTTAATTAAATTTGCGCTGAAATGGACATTTATTGTATTCAGTATTAATTTACACCACTATGACTGCAACTGTAAAATAAACTGGCCTTTAGATTCTTAATAAAAAAAGAACAGTGCAGTTCCTTGTCAATGTTTTTTTCCAGTTACATGTATATTTAGATATACAAACTTACTTATTTACACAGAGGCAGAAACAGATGCAGGGAGGAAGAGTGGGTTGAGAAGGATCTTTCCCAATATCCCGTTATGGCGTGGAATTAATTGCTGAGGATGGGGACTGCTTACACACAGCCTGCAGTCTGTTGAAATATTTTAGCGAATCCTAGAAGGATAAAGAAAACTTCGCGCTCCTCCGGGTTCCAGGAGACAGAATAACAAAAGAGCGTTTGTTCATCACTGGCCAGGTGTCACGGCCCAGCTTCTGACAGCCTCCGTATACAACCTCAGCCTGGCAAGCCCAGAATACATTACATTAATTAAGCCTACGGTGATTTAGCATCCTTGGAGAAAAGTCCAACAATGTAATTAAGAGCGAACTAGCTATATTAGTTATGAATATTCAAAACAGTGTCAATTAATTAGCCAACAGATCTATCTCATTATGCCTTCGAAGCACCAAAGTCCTTCAAGGCTCACTTGAAGGGTCATCGGTTGCACAAGAAAGAATATTATAAATTATTCTTAGCAGTCGATATTTTCGAGCATTAATATTTTCGACCGATAGCTTTTGTGTAACTCCCTGACAACGAGACTGCCGGAAAGGCTGGGACACATACAGACATCATTTTCTTCGCCAAGATTGTACAATCGGTGGCACACCGGGACTAATGCAGGTCTAAACATCCTCTTAAACATGCTTGAAAGATAAATATTAAATCTGCCCTCGCAAAGGGAGCCGTTAAACAGATATCGCGCTGTTATGCGTAAAAAAATTAATTAGGTGGTTTTCGCAGTGCCGAACTCCTGGACAAATAACTACTTGTAAAGTACACCTTCTGGGCATATTGAACATATGTTGGAATTATCCTTAATTGACTAATTACATAAATTACTCATTAATTTTATAGCACATCAATTATAAAGGATATATCAATTAATTTAGCATAAATTAAGGCTGAACCCAGAAAAACGGGTTTCTTGCTCGGCTCTGGGCAAGAGAATCCTTCTTTTTTAGTTTAAACGGGTAGGGGGAAAAGGCAATTATAGTAGTCCTAAAGACCCCTTACGACGTGATCATGCGTGTATCACGGTTGAGCAGACCATTTAAATCAATTAGAATTGTTCCGACGGAAAATGAGGGCTTGGAAATGACATAACGCTTACCGTTGGAGTAATCACAAATGATTAAGTGTCTACACTTAATGTCGGAGCGCTTTGTTTCCCTATAAAACAGTGGGGGGCTTGACGTTTTCATTTGTGGGCCCTCTGCATCTATTGCCTTGCTTATAAAAGTAACTGTGAGCATCATCAAATCCCACCCTTATAATATTTTATAATTGCGTTGATATTGCTGTTTTCGTTTATAGGCGTTCAAAATATGCCTTTAATTGTAATTTTCGTCTTTATCGTCATTAAATTATTGTCATTTAATTATTATACTCCAATGTGCCTTGCACTGACTATTCACTTCTAAATTAAATTGCTATTCTAGGAACTATGTTTAGTAATTTATCGGTATATTTATATTGTAATTACAGATTTATATCTATGCTTAAGCCACAAAACAACTGTCTTTCCATCTGATATCGCTCCTACTAAATTAATAGGTATATCTATGCTATAGCGCGTGACGCCCCTACAGTACGGTAGCCACAAGAGGGCAGTGTCCACTGTAGGCTGAACCGTGACCTCGTGTCTTGTTTCACTTTTGGAGTAGGCGGCGAGTACTGATTCTACAAAATACTTTGAAAATGCCCTTCGCCTGAAATACTAGGCCTACCGTTGTTGAAATCTGTCGCATTTCAGTAACTATATCGTTTAAAACTAAGCAACATAAATGGGTTGCAGAATTACATGAAGAAAGGTTCGTTTAAGTGTAACAAAAACTTAATGAATTTGTCGTTTTCGGTTCACCAGCACCAGCATTTATTCTTTTGAATAAATTGTGAGGTTGAATTTACGTGTCACATAGTTTGAATAGCTGCTGCTTCCAATCTCTTCAAACAAAGAATCTTGCACTTGTCACTTCACATGCTTGCATGCATGTTATTAATCATGCCCATGTTAATGTTGACTGACGTTTTGCGTTTCAGTTCTTTTGCAGCAATGAACTGCTTCTGTGGAATCTGAAATTGAGCTGGTTAATTTGATACTGGATTGGAGAACCTCTGGACTTTTTGTCAGCTAATAGCAGACGGAGATTCAACATAGAGCCATTACGGAGAGCTTTTATTTGGCATCCAGACACCTTCCCGTTCTGGGAGAACTGGTCTGCTATGGAAAATGTGTCAGTATTGTAGGAAACTGTGAATTTATCATGTAACGGGGGTAAATTGATTTTTTTTTCAGAGTGTTCTGAAATTGACAGAAACCTCATGTAAGTGTCACTGTGAATTATTTACTCAACAGCCAATACACAGGTGAGCACTTCTGCAGACGTCTGCAGAGTGGAACTCTTCGGAAGGTTGGAATGTCATGTGAAATTACTGAGGAATTACTTTATAAGCATGCTAGGAAGAGTGCAAACAGAGAATATATGCTCCAAGGAAGAGTAAAGAATGCATAAACACTAGCACTTTGATCCGATGCTCCACATATTGCCAGTGGTGCTCTTTCTGTTAATCTGTCAGAACAAATGAGTACTGATCTGTACCTTTGCTTGTTCCCCAAAGTCCATTTCTGTATCTTAAATTAGATTAAAAGGTACATTTACCTACAGGTAGGGTACAATTGGCAGACCCTTGACGTTTCAGCCCCAGTGACAAGTAATTGTACCCTCAGAGGTACAAGTTGGTGCTTTTTTCCTGACAGTATATTAGCTTATTCTTTTGCTGAGCTGCTACACTATTTCACCATTGGGACTGTGCAATGGGCTTGTGCATTTAAATTAAACTGTGAGTTTTCAGGGGAAAAACATAAACTTTGAAGGAAGCCAATCACAATTCTCCTATGTTTATACCATATGTCAGGGGTGCCAAACTGCAGTCTTGGGTGGCTGGAGCCCTGTGTAACTTAGTTCTTTCCTTGTTCCACCACAAATGATTCAGCTCAAGAGCTGTGTGGTAATTAGCACAGGAGGTGCAAGGAGTTGAATCAGGTGTGTTAAATGAGGGGAAACCCAAAAATGTGTAGGGTTCCAGCCCTCCAGGACTGCAGTTTGACACCCCTGCTCTAAGCATTCACCTTTAATTGCAATGCTGCGCTTTTTTAAACGTGAAGAGCTTTTTGTTTGTGTGGTGAATAAAAACCCATTTTATATTGACATTTTCACTCATGACCTAAAAAGATCCAGTTCTTTGAATTGCCCTTAGTATGGGACTGTGTGTGGTTGTATGAAACTCCTGTAATGGGCTGCTGTATGGTTTTCATTGGAACAGGCCTCATAATTACACTATGGTCACTGCAGACCATAATGGGTCTCACTGGATTCCCAGTTACTGAAAATGAATGAAGAAATAATCTGAATTTTCAAACTGATGATAAACATTAAAAACAAAATCATGTAATTTAATAATATCATCTATTTTAATAATTTTGTAATTTTAAAATTCTTACAAAATGTCTTCCGCACTGATATTTCAGCGATGACCTTGAATAAAAGTATATATGTTTGACTGCATTTATTGTTGTTACAGCAGGGCATGGCGAAAGAGGGAAAAGAGGGACAATCCATAGAGTGGCTCCGATGAAAAGGAGTTTATCAAAAACGAAACTTAAAAGGGGAAAACTGGAAATAAAGGTACCACGAGCGGTCGAAAAAAAAAGTCAGGTAATACAAGAAACTACATGAATTACAGAGAAAACAAAATAGAATTTAGTGATTAATTGTCATTGTTGACACACCACAGCAAAACAATGAAACATGTTCTCTGCATTTAACCCATATGTGACATAGCAGGGAGCAGCTAATTCAGCACTCAGGGAGCAGTGCTTGGGGGTGGTACCTTGCTGGTCAGGGATTTGAACCTGCAATTTTTCAGTTACAAGTGTGCATCCCTAACCATTAAGCCACCACTGCCCCGAGATACAGCTTCTGATACAGATACAAATACAACTAGACAGGGTGCAATACCAGGGACAACAACCATAGATCAGTGGAAACAGGGGAAAAAGCACAGCTGCAAACACAGAGTAACAGCAACTGACAAAGGCAGGCACTTAAATACAGAGTTAACAGAACTAGCCGGGGGACAGGTGAGAACCATAACGAAACAACTAATCATTATGGGCATAAGGCAACAAGGAACAGGTGGGGTAGATTCAATAAACAGGTGCAGAGAGGTCAATTAACAGATAGAGAGAAAAGACCAAACACTAAGGAGAACCAAAACTAGGATAACTGAATGAACCGGAACATGTAGGAAAAACAAGGAACTGTGACCAAAATACCAATACAAATGTTAAACCGGCAGAACACCAAAAACCAAAGAACATTAAATAATGAGTAGTAGAGACTGGCCTCTGCTCAGCCTCAAACCCACAGCCAAGGAAGGCGAAGTTGGGAATAGTGGCCAATCATTTAGCCCACATGGTGGTCCCAGGTGCAGGCAAACACGCTAGGGACTAGGGGCGGAACAGGATGGCCAACGGCACCTGCTGGCCAAACGGGGACTAAACACATGGGACAGGGCCCAACGGCACCAATCCCTATATATATACATATATATGTACACACACTTAATGTTTTTTAATTCTGATCTGGAGTGGTCTGCATCTGGATTGTAGTTTACAGACTGTGAACATAAACAAAAGACCAACATGGTCACACAGCACGTCACATGGGTAGCAGAATGTGGCTGCCTGCCTGAGAGGCCTTCATGGTAGCTTGTAATCTGCCTAATGGCCTGTGCCTCTTTGTGTTGGCAGTATCACAGGAATTGCTTAAGAGGTTATTGAGCACCGAAGGAATTCGGTCTCACTGCTGTTAATTGTTGAGTCAGATAATACGCATATAAGGTCATGCATACTAGAGGCAGATCATTCACAACTGCCTGTAGCAAAATCTCTAGAGGGAGAGAATTTTATAAGTTGCCCAGTAATACGATGGGTAGCACTGTCACCTGTGTGTGTGTGTGTGTGTGTGTGTGCCGTGATTGCATGTTCTCCTGCAGTCCAAAGACATGCAGCTGTCTGAAGAAACTGACTGCAGAAACCTGGGACAGGTTGAAAATTAGAAAGATCATCTTCACAAAAAATGTAGAATCTCTCTGAAATTACACTGGGTGTTTTCATGAGTTTTGTGTTGTTTACCTGTTCCGTGAGTTACAGAATCGTTTTTCTCACACTCATCACTTTATCCGCCATGAAAACATTGCATATTCAATGAAAACCATGGTCCATACGAGGTATATGTTTTTAACGTCGTTTCTATCCCCTCTTTATCAACAAGACAATCTAGCTTTGTGATAATATGCAAATGGCCCGCACTATTGGCTCCGGCATCCAACCATTGTAATTGGACTGATGCCATACTAAAAAACTAATACCATGCAGAGTATCACTTCTGCATAAAACACATTCAGAGACATATTTACTTAAATGGGTTTAAAGAACTTTAAAAATACATTAAAATATGCGTAAACGTGTGCTTTACAAAAATAATAGCTGAACATAACTAGAAATTTCATTGTTTACGTTTTTTTCCTTATACAAGTGGTTGACCAGTGAGATAGAAATCTTAATACATTGTTGTTTTAAATTTCACTCCGTCGTTATACCGCTTCAATTTACTAATACGGGCTGTAGAACCGCATGCACCTCAACCATTGTTCCGCATTTCAATATCACTACGCTTTACAGAGTTCACTTATCAAAAAACAGAAGCATAATAATAATAATAATAAGCGCTTTGATAATTCCGTTTGACTGTGTGTCTCCACCTTCCCACGAACCGGGAAGCTGGACAATTCTGCATACGCATTCATTATGAATTGCAGGAGGGACCGCAGCCGTACACATCACAGAAGCGGACCGTCCGCTTGCTGCAGAGCTCTGCATCATTAGCCCACCTCCCCCACCCGCAGTCGCCCCTGGGCGCTGTCCGCGGCTGCAGTGTTTACCGGCCAGGGGCGGTCCCTAATCTACCCGGATACCTTTTTCTCATTGGCGGAGTCGACCGAAGAGAGCGCGCAGGATGGTGCGCGCGGCCGCAGACACACCCACTTCCATATTAGGCGAGTAGAAAGAGGGGCGCAAATGGGCATTAAGGTGCTGCAGTGAGCACAGCGGGGGACCGAGGCGTAATAACTAGCAACTTTCTATGGAGGCAACGCTATATTCATCCGGCATATTACAGTATGGAGGAATTTTTGCTACGTGCCAAATCTGTGCTGGTAAGTAACAACTTATCCAGTTGGGGATCAAAGTGCTGATATTGAAACGTGTCACAGATATTAGATTTATTTATTTATTTGTTTGTTTGTTTTTATTTTGTTTATTTAGTACCGTAGCAGTTTAAATATAGTCTTCCCCCCACCTGTGGCACAGTGAGGTGTTAAAATTGCGTCAAGTTGTTCAAAAGCTCAATTCAACACACTTTTAAGATGACGGATATAGTGAAATCACGAACGAATAAACGCCTCAATAAGTTTTTACTAATTCGTCTACGTTCATAAGATAAATGTGTAGGTAATTCACAGCCTTTAATGTAATTGCACAGGTAAGCTGTATTTCTTTGTCGCTGGTGCTGAACGGAACTACGTTCTTTCGCCAAAGCTGGACTTTTGCCACGAACCGACGCGTCTTCAACGGTCATACATTGTTACTGACAGACTAAACAATACGCACGTAAAACACCTGCCTGTCTGTTTTAAACGAGAACGAAATCTATTGCAGAAGCATAAAAAGCATTAACAGTACAGAGTAACCTTATCCCTCCAAGAGATTAAACGCCAAAATCCATTTTCTTAAAAAAAATCCCGTATCTATCCTCTTGTTATTTACTTCTCGTTTTTGAAACGGGTTAAGCTTGCGTTTGTTGCCAAATCAAAATACCTACCGGCCGAAAATCAACACCAAAAATAATAACGATGAGTATTACTACTCCCCTTGCTACATTCTGTTAACATATCAAACCCTGTTCAGAGTATGTATTAAACATACACTACAATAACACAGAACTGCTGACCAGTGGGTAGAATTAATATTTCTTTTTTATGGCCAACCAAACCATGTCTCAGTCAATACAGTTTAAATTATGTCTGGCCTTTGCCCCTAGTTTACAAGCAGAGATGGCACAGGGATATGTAAAGTGCTGATCTTGTACATGCCTCTAAACTAAATTCACTAAAGGAATAGACAGAGTCTGACAGCTGATATAGCAGTGATAAGCAGAAATCATTTCATTAAGGAACACTGCAAGGTGCAGTGGTTTATACTGTTGTCACTCCTGAACGAGATCGAAGCCAATGTATCAGTGATAATTTATCCTGTGTCTGACATGTAAAGAACAATAAAATGACGCACTACAGGATACGTTCAGTGTAGCTTTGGGATGCTGCTTGCAGCTTTGAGAGGTCAGCCTGAAAACAATGGCTTGATGTTGAGAAAGCCACCTGCAAAATATTCCAGCCTCGATTTATGCCCTGTGGGCTGCAAGCCAAGCTGAGTCTAATTTTGCAGTAAGAATTGTCCACTGACAAAAGTGGGATTGGACTCGGGCAGCAACACTCACAAACCTGAAAGGGATGAAAAAGTCATTTAACCAGGTTAAAGCCAGAATATAATGTACGCTTTACAATACAAAGAGAATAGCCTAAATCATAAAATGTACTGTTCTACAATATGGTATGTTTATTGCATTCATGCAGGTTTTTCATTTGAGAAACACAGTGTCTCTAGTACCATGTCTATTCCCCAAGAATTAAAAACCAAACATGCGGCTGCATGAATATGTAAGATCAAGTTGTTGAAGTTTTGTGGAACACAATACGTTCACCGGTACTTGTATTGTTTGCTGTTAGTCAAAACGATCAGTTTTGCCATGGAAATTCCATCTTTCTTCGACGGTAACCTACACAATTAACAGTTTTAGACATTTTGTACAGCATTCTTCCAGAAGAAATTCAGTGCATTTCCCAAGAGTGCAAAGCTGGGGACGTCACCTGTAGATATGTGAATGGCAGCCTTTCAGGTTCTGTAAGTGGAGATGCATTGCATTAGTGGTGCTACATGTCCAGTCCCATTCAGGTATGAACGTCTCGCATTGCTTGCTGCAACTTTCCCGGGACCCTGTTATGTTGTTGAAACTGCGACAACTCTGTTAGGAGGACGAGTTATTGAACCTGGGGTAGATTCTATCAGCGTAAACACTGGCAAATTTCTCTGTCATGGTTTGTGAGGCTGCCTAGCCTGCTGCTGTTGTGCCCCAGTGCACTCTGGGACTGTGATTCAATTAGATATAATGGATGGAATGCAGGCTAATTCATTTCCACCTGAGAGGAAAGCAGTCCCTGCCCTGCGCAGATGTATGGGTTCAGCTTTCACAGAGCCATGGAGATGGGAACCTGTGATTTTGGCTGTGCCATGTTTCCTGGTCTTTATAAACTAGGCTATATCTTACTCTTAAACCTTTACCTAACTGAATAATTCATGCTGTGAGAATAAAATATATACAGTTGAGATTGAAACTTGGGGTCTGAGCACAGGGTCGGGCCCTTCATCTGGCACTCCTGGGGCATTTTGGGGGAGATTAAGGGCCTTGCTCAAGAGCCCAACAGGAATGTGACTATTCTGCCGAGGACAGGATTGTGAGCTTCCAATTACAGACACAGAGGCCTAATCTGCGGAGCCACACACGGCCCTCATGTTATACACGCACTCACACACCTATATATTTCAAGATGGTGTTTATCTTAGATTTTCAAACTAGTGAACAACAATGACTTTTGTCATTTTTCATCATGATTACCTATTTTGTGACTATTGTTATTTTCTTGGAAAGGGCTTTTTAAAAGGGGAATTTACACGTTTTGGATCATAAATTCAGGTGTATTTGCCTTTTCTGAGAACTGAATTGATAACCTTCTGCTTAAGCTTGGTTTTCTTATGCATTGTATTGCTTTTCGCTCTTGGCAAAGAGGTTTGATCTCGATCATGATCATGATAGTCATCTGCAGATATTGTCCTGATGAGTTTTGCTGTGGCAGAAGGTGTCTCCTGGCTCCTCTCTGGCTCTCAGGATGGTGCGATGTACTGGTGCATGTACGTTTTTTAAAGTGCATTATTCAGAGATTCAGTACCAGTGAGCATGATTTTTTTTAAAGAGCAAACACTGCTGTGTTCTGCATAGATGTCATATATAATGTTTAGCTTTAGCACAGAATGGGAAGGCATGTTGTTGTTATTGATGGCCCAGCAGTGGACAGTGACCCTGCACCCTGCCCGTGGTGGCTGAATGTAGCCATGTCTTCCACACGGCAGTTGGTGCAATTGAATCATCTCCTCCGCGGCACGCAAAAAGGCCAAAGGGTCGTTACCACGCCGCTGGTTGGTGCTAATGGTCTCTGGAGCCAGCTGTGCTACAGCAGGCATTGGGGAGGTCCCGGAGGAGGGCGAGCGATGGGAGTTTTAATTCTTTCTTTGCCTCCTGCCTCTAATGATACTTGGGAGGAAGGCACACACAAACGCGCAAGGAGCACATGCATACATACACAGACGAAGACTGACACACAGACTGCTGAAACCTTAGATTAGAACTAAATTTACATATAAAATTACATCGCATTATAACCAACAACCAGAAGAGGATCAAACCTTAAGTAGTTTTTACAGATTTTAATTTACATTTATGTTTTTATTTATTTAGAAGACACTTTTATCCAAAGTGACCTAAAGCTCGGGTAACAGAAAGACTGTTCAAATCAACTCCAAACTCCAGATGAATTAATTTAATTTGATTACACTGACAGTAGTGTCCCCAGAATGTGTAGACATTAGAGTGGGATATTCTTAACATTCTGGCTGAAAATCTCCTGTAAGCTTGGCCCCTTGTGCAAGTGCACTAACTGGTTCTGTGAATACCCAAGTAGCCGTGCAGCAGGGAGGCTGAGAGGGTGGGAAAGCCAAGGATCATTACTCGCACTCCTTGTTTACTTCAGTATAACTGTGAGCGCCGTAGTGGAATTCAGATGCTGCCAGCCACGCTTGGGATGTCACCGAGGACATCGTTACTGGAGCAACCCAACCGCCGACCGGAGGACACTCATCAAAGGACATTGAGCCACCGATGCCTCCTTAGAATACCAAGCTATAACTTGCACTGTGATGACCAGACAGACCGCCCACCCATCCGGCAGCGTGGCAGGCATCCAGATATTCCATATCTCTAATTGACTCCCATCAGAGAGCCTGACTTTGTCAAGTGGGTGGGGTCACAATCAAGTTTATGGAGCAGGGAAGAACCACTGTTGTAGAATAGCAGCTCTTTCGCTGTATCTGTGCAGAACTGTACAGAGAAGTCAGCTTTGTTTCTGGAACTTCTTAGTAGCTGAGTTATCTCCGATTCCATGAGCGTGCTACTGTGTCTAATTGCTTCAACAATGAGTTGGAGTCAATGGTTATTTATAATATGTATTTAGTCACATCTTCATCTGACAGATTCTCCTGACACGTGATGAGAGGTGAATCATGGTGTAGCCCAATCGGGCTTCCATATTCAGGCAAGACAGAGAGCCATCGCTGCTTTGAATGTAATGACTTACTGTACAAGCGACATTTTAACAAGCTATTTAAATCTTTTGGCTTCCATAACTGAGGAAGTTCTGCCCATTTCGGGTAGATAGCTGGTGGCATTGTGCTCCAGTGCTCTTTCAGAGCATCAGTAGGCTCTGCTACCCATGAAGATCATGAAGTAATTCTGTGCTTCAGCTCCACTGCCAATTTGAGCTCTGCCACTTGTATTTTTCATTGCAATGTTCTCATGTCACGGTCAGAAAGGTCATACTGTTGCATTCTGCATAATAAATTACTGTATGTTACGGAGCAGTCAGGGGTGTCTAGTGGTGTTTGGTCAGAAACTGTATATTACATAACAGCTTGCATGCGTACTTATTGGGAGGGGGGACACAACAAAACCAGACAGAAAAAAAGTATGTATTGAGTTTTTCCAAAGCACACTGGCGCTCTAGATTTATATTGTTTTTGTAATTGCTTGTTGTCAAGCTCAGCTCTTACATGAACCTCATCCAAGTGACAAAGTTTGTGTTTTTAATGACCATTTAAATAGTCATTCAGATTCAATAGTCCATGGACAATTACAAAATATATATTGCTGAGTATAAAACATGGTGCAAAGTAAGCTATAAGTTCCTGAATTATGTCTTAAATTGCTGTTTGATGTCTTTTTGTAACAGGGAAGTGTACATTATTAAGTTTGTATGAAATTTTAATGCTGTTGAAAAAACAATATTCTAGATTTGTGTGCCTTGGGGGTTTTGGTCTACAGATAGAGTGTACATAGTCAGATAGTGGGTCTCATATTAGATAAAGTGTACATAGTCAGAGAGCTTTCCTCGTGATACGGTACAATATCGATTCCTTAAGCCAACGGTTCGATTTTTTTTGATACCTCAGAAATTTCCACGATACGATACGATACGATTCGATTCAGTTCGATAATGGGGTTAGTAGTCAAAATGATGAAATTTCACACAATCCTTTACATTTCAATGAATTAAAAAAGGCAGATTTAATTAGCATTTTATCACATTTTATTGGGAACTGTAAACAAATTCTGCCACCTGCTGTATTAAACACGCTCTGAAGGTAAGCTAGCGAGCTACTTATAAATGACCAAGTCAAAATGATCTACCTACTATAAAAATGCAAAACATATATTTATGTACAGTATAAAATATTGAGTATTCTTTAATATTATTTATTATTATTATTTGTTATTATTACTATTATTATTATTAATTTCCGTTTGGGATAAATAAAGTATTTTTGAATTGAACTGGGATTTTAGTTCCTTCACTTTCTATTTCTCAGCTTGCTTTTCGGAGGGAAGTTAATGTCGTAGTTTTTATGAATAGTCTGAAAATGCCGCTCCACATTTCTCTTCAGAATAGAAACGGTAGACTGACAGATGAGGCAAATGCACTTCGAGTATGATGGTGGATAAAAACAGTCCCCCTCCCATTCCATATGGAAGTGGTGGGTTTTTGGCTTCTTACTTGGTCCAGCTCCCCCATTCATTTTTATTAAGTTTAGTAGAAATAAATTGGAGGCTAACTAGGCGACTCGGTAGCGTGCAGCAGCTGGTGCGGTTAAACACGTCATCCATCCTCTATTTTTTTATGCCATACGATCTACCCACACTACCTTTGCGATCGACCAGTAGATCCCGATCGACGTATTGGGCACCCCTGGTGTAGACCATGTATACGTCGGAGTGGATCATGAAAACAATACTGGAACAAGCGAGAAAATAAAAACGCATGCATCAATATTTATGCGGTCACGTCAATGCATCAGATCGTTTGCCGTTGAATCGAGATATCGATACAAATCGAAGCATTGTTACACCCCTATTAGATACAGTGTACATAGTCGGATAGTGGGTCTCATATTTTATTTTCCTCTTGTTATCAGTGCTGTGCCAGAACACCGAAGGCCACCTAGCTTCCTTTGTCTCGCATCACATCATATGAAACAACGGCACTAAAATCAATATTGTACTCAACCAATGGATGGCTGTCAGTGTCATTTCCTCCAAACAGTGATATAAGGATTGTATAATCCGAAAAAGGCAAGGTGACAGATATGCCGTTTCATGTCCTGTCTGCGTCATTTGCATAATATGAATTGTGTACAAAAGCAGCAACGGGCATAGAGTGAACAACGTGTGGTGTCAGTGATGCAGGCCGTCTCCATGGCGTTGTGCCGTGCCTGGACTTATTCTGTGATCTCTTGTATTCCTCTGGAAGAGAGCGGCATGTCCCTGTGATACACTCTGAATCATGACTCTGACAGAAAGGGCCAAGGGGAGATCTTAGCCCTGCATAAACCAATACCCCACCCCCCTCCGCTTAATGTTTCTCTCTTTATTTGTAAAAGACCTAGGCAGTTGTATTTATCCCTCTGGTGACAGTGGGCTAGGCATTAGGGCTGATGTTTTCTCAGCACAGGCAATTAAGCAGCATATTTAGTTCATACCTGCCGGCTATTCCGCACTCAATTTTAATATCTTTGTCTTTGGAGTATGCAAAGCGCAGCCCCGCAATTAGAAGGATCAACACTTGGTTTTTATTGTGATGCGCCCTATGAGCTGTCTGCTCCTCTCTGGTTGGTCCTTCTGGAAGTCCGCGGATGGAGGGGCTCTGGGTGCTGCGGTCACCCCCGGCCTGGGGGTAGTGCAATGGGGCTGATGTTTTGCAAAATCATGGAGACATAAGGCTAGACAGCATGCCGTAATCGAGCAGTTAATGCCGTGCAGGCCATTGCTGATAAATCAACCTGTTTTGCAGCTCTCTGGTAGCAATGAACTGCTAGCATTGTTTAGATCCCTAGGGGGCTTGTTTTACTGTGCACCTATTTTGTGCATTTTTACTTATGATTATTGCGCTCAATGCTGTACTTAATAATAACCATGGGGTCTTAGATCTGTGATTGTGTAAGTGCCTGATCCCTGATCCATTGTGATATTAAAAGCTAGTACTCATCCTACACTGTTTATCTGTTACTGATCCAAACCAATCCATACCACCATATTGATCACTGATCTGCACTGCCATACTTATCAGTGATCTGAACCGCAGTACTGATCACTGATCCGAACTACAGTTCTGACCAGTGCTCTATACTGCAGTACTGATCACTGATTATTATTATACTGATCACTGCTTCATACTACTGTAGTGACCACTACGGTACGATGCAGTACTCACCACTGCTTCATACAGTACTGCTGTAGTAATCACTCATCACTACTGTACCGACCAGTACTCCACACTGCAGTAATAACCCCTGCTCTATTCTACTGTACTGATCACTGCTTCATACTGCTGTACTGACCAATGCTCCACACTGCAGCACTGACCACTGTTCCATACTGCAGTAGTAATCACTACTCCAATTTGATGTACCGATCACTGATCCACACTGCAGTACTGACCACTACTTCATACGACTGTACTGATCACTGCTTCATACTGCTGTAGTAATTGCTACTCCACACTGCAGTACTGACCACTGGTCCGCACTGCAGTAATGACTACAGATCCACAATGCAGGGCTAATCACTGATTCAGCCCACAGATGTTAACTGGAGCTTTTATTGGCCTGTCTGGCTCTCTTGGCAGGAGTCTGGTTCTCAGTGTGCAAGAGTTCATGCAGTTTTGGGTCGAGAGGAGGCTGATGTGGACTCTGTGGCTGCATCGCTGGGCTATGCGTATTTCTTCAGCCAGGTAAGGTATGCCGCTTCCGGTGGGAGTGAGTGCGTAGAATGAGTGTGTTCACTGAGAATGTGGGATGCTGCATGTTCGTATGTATACAGCTGGCTCTTAATGCACGGACACTGACCAGGGCTTGCAAAATTTCTAAATCCCTAGTAGCAGACATTCTTTGGATTTTGGTAGCCCGAAATAAATTTTGAGTAGTGTAAATTAAAAAAGGCATTTCTATGTGTGTCTGTGTGTGTGTATGTATCTCCCAGCAGTGAACTTGGGACACAACAATCTGTCAGCATTACAGACATCAAGGGAGGAACACAAAAAGAAATGGCTCTGACAGTCCCTGCATCCGCACACCCAGGGATAAAATAGGGATAAAATATATCGACCAACGGCAATTTGCTTTTAAAACACGCTTATGTGTGATCAAACTGAATTTGTTGTAATGACAACAATATGCACAAACAGCAATATATATTAATAATTAGTGAAAAATAATAAGCATGACATTTATACTTGTACTTACCCATAACAATGTCAAAATATCTTTCACACTTTTTCCTCCGCAATTTTTGTACCCGGCCGGACATAAACTTAAACCCCCAGACTTTTAGTTGCTCTCTGTGTTACCCATGACGTTTATAAAACCAGATAATTAGTAATATTCTCATAATTCACAACCATTTTGCTTTCGCTGTGTATGGGTCCCATCCAGAAATAATCCATATTCTCTTTACATCATTTGCTTTTAATCACCATATGCAGTGTACTGAATATGACTGGTGTGATAATTCAACTGTTCTTGATTTAACTTGCTTGCTTTAACATGCTCAGAGTACTGTATTACCATGACAGACAATGCACCAAGATGGCAGCGTGAGCGGATTAGGCAATAAATAAACACTCCTATAAATGAAGGCTTTAAGCCTATATGTCCTAGTGGACAAACCATCATCATGATCAACAACTTGGTGGTCAAAGTTGTTCCTCCAAATAGCAAGTCAAAAGAACAGAAAAGGCAGTTTTAATTTACTTAGGGGATCGTTTCTGATTCGACTGGAAGACTTGATTGCTCCAGGACCTTGGGCTACCGATTTTGTGAGCACTGCTGACATTTCAGAAGGAGCCCGGGGACTGGCTATGTGTGCCTGTCCTGAACCAGCACCGGTCCCAACCGGCTGTGCCAGATGAGACCCGGGCCTTTCTGCAGCGGCTCGGTGTGGCAGAGTCTGCCCTGCTTTGGAGAGACGACATCGACCAGTTCAGGCTGCATGCAGCCAGGAAGCTGACCGTCACGCTTCTGGACAGTGACACCATCACCGGGTATGAAGACACTCAGTCGCAGGATAAACGGGTCCAATTAACAGCTCTTCACTGCACCATCATCATAGTGCATTTTACCTTATTGTGCTTAATAGAACTTTTACTCTCTATCTATAAATGCATGCAGTACATTTTGGAAACAGAGAAGTACAATTTCACCTGCAAAACTACTTCCTGCCTAAGGAGTCAGTTTATCTACATAATTTTTGGGTTGGATTATTGTTTATCCAGTGACTAACAAATCTCATGATGTTACAGTGGGAATGTTTGCTAAAGTCATTCAGGTCAGGGGGATGTTGACAGATATGCTATCTTTCATATTTATGGAAAAATATTACAGTGACTCTTCAGTTTGATACCAGGAAGTAATCGAGAGTCTGTGTTTAGTTTGAGCTGAAACTTATCGTTTTGACTCTATTTCTAACCAGTCTTTGTACTTTAAATGGATCCATTCTTCCGTAGTGTTCAGTGAGCTTTTCTGAACATGGTGTCAGCAAGTTGAGGGCCGTGTGAAAGCCCAGGAACACAGGTGGGGGGTGCATGTGTGGGGGGGGGGGTAATGGACAGGGTGACGGGGAGCAGAAGTGACTCGACGTGCATAAAGTGCGAGTCCGCTGAGCTGGAAAAGTAGGTACAGCATTAGTGGGATTCCAGCGGAAATGAGATATGACAATCCCAGCTGGCAGAGCGAGGGCGAGGCAGTCGCGGAGCAAGCCGGCGGTAATGGCCGAGGGGACGGGGGGCGGCGGGGGGGTAAGGAGCAAGCGCTCTCCTCTATGGCTCCTTAGCCCAAGGGCTCAGCTGAGTTTTATGCAGATTCGCCTTAATTTGCCAACTACTTCTCTCCCCCCCCCCCCCCGTTTCTAGGGGGAAGGCAGGCTCCCCAGCATCAAGCGATGTCAAAGTGATCCATCGCTCCGAGCGACGGGGGGGAGCCAGCGAGGCGGCTTCGCTGACAGCAGCGGTCGCCAGGGAGATTCTCCAAGAGGCATCAGAGCGGCTGACGCCCCCCCTGGTCGGGCTCCTCCGAGGTGAGGGCCGCTGTCACGACTGCACCACTGCTGCTAGGGCCCCCCCACATATCCAACCCCCCCTTCCTGGGAGCTAATGGAGCGCAATGCCATTGCCACGTCTCGCTTAACAAGAGCCTTTAAGAGGGCCCTGGGGCGGGTGGCAGGGCGAGAGGGAGGGGGCCTCGAGACGAAGCCTGCCGGCGGCCACAACTTTGCTGGAGTGTAAGAACTCATCGCATTTTGGCAGCAGCACTCGGGGGAGATATGTGACGTGTGGAGCTCGGGGCCAGTCTCTATACTCGCCGAGAGGTGCGGCGAGGCCCCCACACCAACGCCAGCCAAGAAATGATGCGCGGTGCCTTGAGCTGCCACTGCCCAGTCACCCCCAGCGATGGCTAGCATTACATCATTGGCCCACCCAAATCCCAGTAGGTACTGTGCGTCAGAGGATTAGACACAATCAGTGTTTCTAAGTTGGTAGGTCATGGAGTGTGTGGTTAAAAAAAAATATTACCAGTCCCCTGCCCTGGTCGACAACTTTTTTGGGTCATGACCAAGGAATAACGTGGGTCCGAAATTTTTGGAAACGCTGACCATGATAACAGGGAGAGCCGCACATGTCCATCCCCTTTAGCCAGCCTTAGACGGCTACTTGCTAATGAGGCTGTTCCCTTCAAATGTTCAGTGTAATGGCAAAAAAGAAAAAACAGTAAGGGGAAGTATTACGTTCTGTGTAAACAGAAATTTTCTGTCCAGCTAATGAAATGCCATCTGTGCAGGGAACTCTGCGTTTAGGTTTGTTTGATTCTCTATGAAAGGTCCATTGTGTATATATTTGTTTCATGTTTGACTACCAGAGCAATAGTTAGTTGTGAGGTGGGCATATAACATGCAGAATTGCTGGGGCCGGTTTATGCTTGACACTCGCAACGTGTCCGCTTACGCATCATGGTGGCCATGTCTATCCTGTGCTCATTCCGTGCATTTTTTGTGCACCAACATGTGGAATTAATACTCCGAGTATGTGAGATGCAGTACCACCAAAAATCTTGGGGCAGTATGGTCAACTTTTGTAACACGACTGCGTGTTTATATATGGTACAGATATCAGATATCTGATTTTTTTTAAGAATGAGTGCTGGAAGATTTTCAGAGAAAAGAGAAAAAATATGCTGAACACTACTGTGTGCCTCAGTGTACAGTGTCTTCAAAATATAATGGCAGTTTAAGTTACTTCTGCTTCTGAATTCAATCTGAGCAAAGAAAGCAGCATCATATGTGTAAAGCACAGTGTACAAAGTACTGTGAAATTCCTACTTGAATGCCTTCTCCATATACTACAGACATTTAACAAGACAGTACAACATTACAGTACAAAAATACTAAGTTGGGCTGGGTGATCTGCGATGTTAATATCGACATTGCAAGTTATGAACATGCAACTCTCACATCGCAGGTGTGTTGAGATGCGGCTTTTGCATACCTTCACACTGTATGAACGGTACAGTGGTATAAGGTATTTTCCTAATGTTATGTTCCAGTGTAGTTCCAATATTTAGAAATCTTGGTGATAAAATTTGCAGAGCAGGGGGCTTATATTTCACTAGAACATTTATATTCCGTCATAGGAAAAAAAAACTTAGCAAGCCTTGCAGTTTTAATGACTGTTCCATTTCAAGGTTATCTAGTATATGTTAGTTAATAGTGTACACTATGAGATAACTAATGATATATAATACAACATTCAACATGAGGCAGTAAAACAATGACAGAGCGAAGTATTACAGAATTAGCGACTCGCTGTGGAGGCAGCAAGTGTAAAACATTGCATGCCACAGTTTCATATAAACGAGTAAGACCGGAAACGACGGAGCCTCTCAAGGTGGTTTTCTCACTCTGGCCCCTGGTGGACATAACTTTTAATCCTCCAGATTGATGTAAACTACACATATAAGTATGAGCAGCAACACCTCACGCGTAGCAACAGCACACGTAAGCATACGTGTTGCCAGTGTGGAGTGTAGTGCTCTGGGGGAAGGCCGACGCAGGGACCCAGCCATCAGCATCCTTGGTGCGGAGTTTGGTGATCTCATCTAATGTGATCTAATGGGAATGCTGGGACTGAACAGAATCCAACTTAGGTTAGACCTCAGGACATTACGGTGATCTTTTGCGGCAAAGACTGCCACTGGCCGAAGCCTGATGCCGAACGGGAGAGAGGTGCAGATAGCTTGTGGGGGGATTCCTCAGAGTTCCTCTGTGAAGGGAGATCTTTGAGGAAATATACTAAAATTGCAGTCTGCCCACAAGCTTTGGGAGGCCTGGGCAGTTGTTACCAACTGAGAACAATAGCAGCTGTAACTGATGCTGAAGTTTCGGGCCCTCCAGTTATTGACTGAGAGGAGTGATATCCTGTGCAGTCAGCGTGTTTGATTTTTTTGTTGAGTTCTTGCTGATGTCTGACTTTTTTCACAACTGAGAGTGGTCAGTTTTATTCACTTAAGATTTCCATTGTAACTTAGGACTCTTTTAAATGAAGCTAATGGTTTTTCAGAGCACTGTAGAGACTTAATAAGAACTTGCAGTGATTTGTGGAATGCAGTATATCGTTTCCTTAATTTGTCCTTTCAGAAGCCCTCCTGGTGGTGTCCAGGGAGCGCCTAACCAAAGATGGCTGCCTTCCCCCTGACTGCGAGGAGCTCCTTGGGGAGCTGGAGTGGGGGTGTCCACAGCAGGGCCAAGGGGGCCATGGGGGCGGGAGCCCAGCTAGAGGAGACATCCGAGGTGACAGGCAGTCGGGCGTTGGGCGGGACACCAAACAGCGACTTCCCACGTCATTTTTCAGGATATTTGGGTGGTGTTCAAAACACTTCTTCCTGTAGCAGCTCTAAACTGGGGAGATGTTTGCACTCAACCCAACCGCAGGAGATCTGGGCAGACAGGACAGGTTTCCACATATTTAGTTGGTCTGAAATGACTGGATTCCAGATGTTTGTTTCTGACTGCAAAGTGCTCAGCACAGACCCTCATTGCTGATGCTTATAACTGACATCTGTGGTTTGTCTGTCGCAAAGGTGTAAGCACAGATGAAATCCTCCTGAGGGAGCAGAAAGAGCTGTCGGATGGGGACGTCAAGCTGCTGATCAGCGTGTTGTCCTTGGACCTGGAGGTGAGCAGCGCTGTATCGGAGGGCGATGTGTCAGTGTGTGCACTGCCCTGGGGGCTACCGGGTGAGTCACCTTGCAGCAGCATTGTGCTGTCACCGTACTCCTTGTGTATGATCACTCTCAGGTGACACAAGTGATCCCCCTGCAGGACGTGTCGTCTACCTATCAAGCTGCCGTCTGTCTCTTGTGTCGTGACGCCTTATAATGGCAAATAACTGCCTTTCCTTATTGAACCAATTAAGGTGCTGTGGGCTTTTTGCTGTAATTCTCCATTCAAATATCTGTATATAGCTGTATAAAGGGAGAAGCACAAACTTGTAAAAAGTCCCTTTTGTGTAAGGTAAGCGGACAGTTTTCAGTAAGTAAATGCCATCTAGTGGTTGATAGTGGTACTGCTGTTATATCAGCCTGATACCGTCTGTACAACGTATAGGGAGAGCTCTCTATTACGACATGCTTTGACGCGATTCGATCCCTTGGGACGATGTTCAATCCGAAGATGGTCGTACATGGAGCTGAAATCTCCGGGCAGTTGGCGTAGTTGACCACCCTCTCCGCCTGCCCTCTCCTGCACTCAGACACACAATCCTTCAGCATCACCGTCTCAGAAAACACTCCTTCTGCAACTTCTAATGTCTTTACTCTTTCTCTTTCTTTTTTCTTCTTCTTTTTTTTCCACAAGGATATTTTTCTCCCCCGCTGCCCGGTGTGAGATATTAGGGTATGTGTAAAATAAATGATGTATATAGCTGAAGGGATACGACCTCCCTAGAACTACCTTGTGTCCAAGGAACATTAAACATGGGTCCTCGTTTAGCGAATAAATAACCATTCAGCGCTGGCGCTCTGTGGACGTCGGTGCATATTTTAGAAGCCTAAGCAGAGAGGCCATTAGGGGTTTAATATAAAATAAATCGCCAAGGGGTCTTCTTCCAATGCTTGGCTCACACCTCATGGTGGGTTACTAATGGTCTGAAATGGGCTCAAATGAATCCGTCATATGCATGTCATTTGCAGTATGTATATATTTATATATTATTTTTTAATTGTGTTTGAGAATAACAAAGTAATAAGTACATCATTTTGGGGCCATCTTAAATGCTTTTCAAACTAAATAAATTAGTTTCAATTAACTTGCAATCGGGTGGAGTGAGTGTGTGTGGGGATGTGAGGGAATGATGTGAGCGTGTTCAGAAAGAGTGATTTTGTGAAGAGGGCTGACTGTCGTGGAAGCACTGGCCGTTGTGCGGATGTCCTGTTTGTCTCCTGTACCTGCCTTCCTAAGCGCAAGGCATCGCCGATGCCGATTTGCGTAGTTAAATGTAGTCAGAGCCACAAGACCATTGTTGTTGCTGAGAGCCTACCAGATGAGCGTCAGCCCAAGTGGCTTTCAGAATTGTTTATGGTTTCAGTTTCTGACAACAGACCTCACCCTGTGAATAAACAGAGAATCGTCACCTCTGGGTTTCTCAGTGCCCGTCATGTGTAATGGTGTCCGCAAATGTATTCGCTGCCTGCAGGTCGTCTTGATGCTGTAGGGTACAACTCTTCTATCTTAAAGAACCTGTCCAATGTGAATTGACTCAACCAATTCTTAGCAGTATCAATATTTAAAGTATTTTGCCACATACTAAGTCATGTATTTCTTCAGGTGTTCTACATCTTTTTAAATAATTTAAAGCACCTTATTTTGTTGTCCCTTATGGTTACCAAAACCTTGAAATATTGCCTTTGTTGGCAAGGTAAGGACACTGCTTCATTCTGGAGATGAGGAGACCAGTTTCACTCTTTTTGTTTTAAGAAAGATCCTAATGAGCTCAGTTTGCCATTAAATTTGTGGGAAGCTAAGCTATGCTTCAGACAAAGTCTCATTTCAAGTGTGATTTTTTTTTCTTTTTTCAAATTGACTTGTTGCAATCAACTTTGAAAAACAAACAGAGATTTCCGCTTCTCTTTGGAGTGATTTAGAGGGTTAATCGCCATCTGGAAGGCCCCCTGCTCACTCTCCTTCACTCTGCATGCTTAATTAAGTGCAGACACTGAAATTGTTCTACTCTGTTTGGTTAATTAAACTATTTTCTGAACATTGCATCTTTTTTTTAGGAGCACATTTTAGATCCCCCAACCATGTTTATTTGTTTATTTATTTATTTTTTTGCAGCCTGGGGTATCTCTGTCTTGTCATTTGTTGTGCAGCCTGTGATTGGAAAAATACTTTGTTAGACTGATTTGGGAAGTGTTTCCAAACAATGGAGTATAATGGTTTACAGTTTTGATACTTATAATGGTTTTCAATTTGGATGATAAGAAAGCTAAACTCTTGAACCAGACTGGGGAATTTAATTAAGAGTTGCAAGGATGTTATGAACATTCATCCATTATCCAGTCGCTTAGCCCAGACAGGGGGCAGCACAAGTATCCACCCCGGGCAGGAAACCAGTCCATCACAGTGTTAAAAACACAAATCATGTAAATATAGTTAAATAAGGTAGCTAGATATAGTGCTGCCCATCGTAGGAGACACCAGCGTCTGGAAATTTATCTTAAGATTAGTGCAAAACTTCCACATTACTCGGCCTATTCAAATCAGGGTGCTTCCGAGGGGAATAGCAATTTTGTGGGATGATTGACGGTGCTGGGAAGGCGCCGCTCTCCTCTTGAGGGACAGTCAAGGCGCGGTATTAAGCTTTGAGTTCATGAATATAAGGTACGTTAGCAATATCCATCAAGCAGCACGGCTCTCGTGCCGCATGGCGGATGCGGGTCTCCAGCTGCTCTTCCCGAAACCAAACTTTTGTGTTGGAACAACACATTACTCCTGCATTTAGCCTAATGGAATACAGCAAAGCTACATCATAGCTACCACAGAACGCAGTCATTAGTGAGGGACTTAAAAACATTAGGAGATATATTTTGTGCAATTTACAGTGCACACACACATAGAGGCGGGCGCACACAACTCTGCATTTAGCATTTTATTTTTATCAAAGCAGTTTGCCCATGTACAGTACTTGTTTTTTTAAAATTGCAGCTATTCAATGTGAGTATAAACTACCTGAATTTCCTTTTTTTATTCTTGAATAAAACCTAGTTTTTCAAGTTTAATCTTTATCGACATGTTCGTTAATGTACACATTTAGAATAAAAAGCAGAATGAAAATGATCCAAAAAGAAAGGTTGTTCATGCTAGCACAGAATCAGTTTGTATCGCATGATTGTTGCAGCATTGGGTTCATACAAAAACAGGTATTAAAAGTATGCTGTGCAACACTCCTATATGCATAACATACAGCAAGTTGAAGAAGGTACATAACTACTCTTTAAGCAACTCAGCAAAAGTTACATCCACTTAGTTAATCTTATACCATCTGTTTATGGATACAAATAATATGCTCTTTCTGTCGATTAAATAAAATTAATGTTGAACATTTTGTGAGATGGAACAATTGATTGATAACGGAGCAAGGAAAATAAAGTATTTGACGGTTTATGATAGCATAGGTCATGAATATATACGATAACAATATACTGCATAATTTGTTACAGTGTAAAGTTTTTTTCCCCTAGGGAAAATTATTTGATATTTTGATTATTTGAATTATTTGATAAGTGTGTAATGTAATAAGAGTATTTCAATGCACAAAAAATCCATGAGATTCTTAGAGAGCCTCTGGTCTTAGAGTTGTAAAAATGTGGTATTTTACCCCAGTGGGTTGGCCTTGATGGGTTATATACTGTCCATGTTTCTACCCTGCATGAGCACTTTGGCACCAGACTGAACTAATTACCTCCATGATTGACCTGACTTGGATTTCTTGCTGAGTACAAGATTGTTAATGGTCCAAAGGGAACTGGAAAACCAGTATATTCTGCCAGGAACCAGTTGGAGTACAACTAGTTCATAGACTAATGGGGTAGACTGGTAGGAGAAAATGTATCAAATTATTAATTATACAATATTGGATAAAAAGTGCTGTGATGGTTTGGCAGCCTGTCCTGGGATAGGCTCTGGGCCCCTCGCAACCCTGAATAGGACATGCAGGTATGGCAAATGGATGGATGGATGGGTAAAAAAGTGTTGATAATTCAGGAATTTAAATTTACTGGCATTCCATCATCTAAAAGTAACCACAAAAAAATGGGGGGGGGGGGTCATGGAGCCGATCCTAGGCCGCATAGGGGGACCTGGCTGAGGGCCACTTTAGACAGGCCGTTGGTCCCTCATGGACACATACCCAGACACTCTGGGGAATTTAGAGACAGCCATTAGCCTAACTGCATTTCCTGGGAGCATGGTAGGGAATGACAGGAACCTAAGGGACAGGGGTAGGGTGTGCCAACTGCATGGCTGCTCACTGAGCCACCAGCATCTGAGCTATACCTGAGTCGGCGAATGGCCAACTAAGAACATTCTTACTGTCTACTTGGTTAAAGAACATTTTGTGTTTGTTACGCCTTATACATTTTAATTAGGGAAGGATTATTCCCTTAATGGAACTCAGGGAAATAAGGAGCCTTGAGGTGCTGCAATTCACAAGAATGTGTGAGACAAACCTCAAATAAAACGTTTGGTTTAAGTCTTTTTTCCTTACACTCTCACTGTATTCTTTTGCACCTCTGGGTATAGTTAGCATAGTAGCAGTTTGCTAACAGGAAGAAGATCAATACCAGGTAATGTGTAGTTTGCATTTTAACAAACATTTAGTGGAACAAATGAAAAGGGGTGTTAAAACATAAAAGTATTAGAGGCTGCAGACGTCATGGTCCAGCAATTAGCCAGGCAAACAAAGGTAGCGCTCTGCTGCATGCTGGGAGCTTGATGAACTGTGCAATAAATCCAAGCCTGTTTTTGCCAGATGCGTCATGTGAAATGTTACAATATTCATGAGCGTTGTGCACAGCGACAGTTCAGTAGGTAACATTGTCACTGCCACTGGAGCTGTGCTACTCTTAGGGAACTGGCCTTCCTGTGGGAAAAGTTTTACTCTGAGCTCCTGGAGAAAAGTGTTGAGTCTTTGAGCTGGGTGTTGGTGTTTTGTTCTCTTTGTATTCCATAAATATTCAGCTGTGAATGACTTGATGATGCGCGTGTAATATTGTTGTCTAGTCCCCCTGGGCAATAGCGTGTGTTTAGAAAAAAAAAAATCCTTATTCTCTCCAGGTTAATAAATAAGATATACAACTTCACCCATTTATATAACCATGTTTACTGAGTTTAGGAATAAATACAATTTTTCACGACTTATTTGGCTGCCACTAAATACAAATCCCTACATTAAACTTAGCAGCTAATAATATATAGTATAATAAAAAATACAGTAGAACTAGTTAATGATTTTTCAGACAACAAGTCACGCATATTACAACACGAACTAGAAAAACACCCAGGACGTGTACATTGCAGGGTGTGTGCACAGGTCAGTCAAACTTAATTATTGCTGCCACTGGTTTCAGTCAGAGGTTACTGCAGAGTATGACACTTTCCCTGCCATTTGGTTTGGAAAGCTGGTTATAATGCACAAAGCTAACCCAGTGGCCTCATGTTATAAACATGTCTACCTACTGCTGTGAAACACTCTTAAAATAACCACAAACCAAGCTGTATTGGTTTATTTATTGTGTAATTTGTATAAAGCTATATTAACAAAATGTATAAAATTGCTTAAAAATTCCAAAACCTGCACTCTGTTCATTTTTCACTGCTATCTGAGGACAGAATCTTTTTCAGTCTGTTTGTTATTTGCAATTTGTTAATTGTCATTGTTGTATTTCTGTTCATGTCACAGTGCAGCATCTGCCAAATGAGTTAATGAGTTAAGACCTGCAATTGTTTAACAGGCAATGATTAACAGGAACACCAAATTTCCTGAACCGATTCGTGTGGGTGAGAGGAAGTATGTCTATTATTTTAAACATTGTGGTTCTACATCAAGTAAACTCCACTATACACCACTATAACAATGAAGTGCATGAACCCCATGTTGTTGAATGTTCTTTTTGTCTCGCTCACGCCATAGATGATTTCCACGCAAGTCGTGTAGCTCCGTGAGGCCGCGAGGGCTAATGATCTTAGTCATTTGATTTGGAGCCTCCCAGTTTGTTTATGCTAGGCCAGTTTTATCCATACTCTTCGCAAATAATGATCTGTGGTAATTACCAGCCTGGAGAAAAATGTCTAAATGTTTTTCTGATGATGGTGGCTTGGTTAGCAGGTGTTGGGCTGGCCTCCTAGGGACAAAGATTGAAGAGGGGCCCTATCCCCCCAGTCCTGGAGGCGAGGGTGTTTGTGTGCATGGCTCCCCCCCATGCGCCAGGCGTGGCTCGTAAGCACCCCCCCACACACCACCACCACCATCCAAGCCCAACGAAATCCAGTATGCAGGGTCACACATCTTGGTGGGGAAGCCAGCGTAGCTCAGTTGTGATAGGTGGATACGGCTTCTGTCTGGCCAAGGGTGATGAAGGATAAAATTCATACTTAAACATTGACATTGCACTGCAGAAAAACAGTCAGCGGTAAAAAAAAAAATTACATTCCACAAATGGCAAGGGTGTTTTTTTTGCAGGCTGATGCATTTGTAATTTATGTCTGTTTGCAGGACATTTGCCCATACTGACTTTTGTGCTTTTATGCCTTATTGCAGAAAATATTAAAGGAGTTTTCTCAGCAACCAATGAAAGTAGTTGTGAGTTGTCTGTGTGTATAAATAGCCATAGCCATATGTCATGGTCCAGGCTGTAAGGCCCAAGCCCACAAGGAAGAAAGGGAGAATAATGCTACCAATGGGTATTTTGACAATTAACATGATTTTTCGGACAGAAGTCACTACATTTCCCGGTGTGTAATCTGCCATGATTTGCCACTAAGGACAGATTTTTATTAAAAGCAATATTCTTTCCGCCGCTTTGAAAAGTTCCACAGAGTTTTTTGGGAAAGACGTCTGCTAAATCACTAGTGGTTTTGTCTAAGTTGCCAGTTCATTTGCCGTAGTCCTACTGCTGAGATCAGAGACAGAAAGATAAATCAAGGGGATGGTGATGGATTCTTCAGGGTGGTGAGATGAACGCTCGGAAGGCAAAAGAAATCTCTCAGTATTCTCTGTCTGACAAAAGGGTATGCAAAGAGCCTGAATGGATGAATGGTTGATTAATTTTTGCCAGAAATGTTCTTGACAGCAGGAAATGCGTTTTTGCATTCAGCATGTTTGCTTGGGATTTTTTTTTTTTTGCGCGGGGTGTGAATTATGACGCTGAAGTTTGAACCTTAGGCTACTCTGCTATAGGCAGGCAGGTTGTCACAGTCTGAGATGCCGGTGAAGACGGGGCTGTCTGTCATGGAAAAGGTGGGGGGAAGGACAGCCAGGTATGGTGAGTCTGAAATCACTGAGCATGCAGTCCTGTTTTGGGCGATGCATGGGAGTACCATAAACACATAGATTAAGACAGAACTAGCTTACCCACTAGTAGCCCACTAGTTCTGCGAATTGTTGCTCTTCCTTTCCATTCCTGGAGTGAACTCTTTATGAAGAACTTCACAATATGCTCAATTGTACTCAGTTCCAACTTGCCCTCCATTGTTCTGAGATGCAAGGAGGGAGATTGAGGCATGAAAATATGCAGGGCTCAAATTCTGGGACCATTTTAGTAATTAATAAGAGCACAAAGAGAAACTGACTTTCAGATGAAAATGACACCAACCAAACCAACACGCCCTGTGTAACAAAAGGAATCCTGAGAGGCTCAGTGCAGGCAAGCTTACGCAAGGAGAGCTAGTATCTTGAGCCAACCTAACATTTTCAAAAGTTAGATATTTTCATTTTATATTTGTTACTATAAACAATTAGTTTATAGTATTTTAGTATTTTATAGTATTTTTTATTATGTATTTTGTGTTTTCATCATTGTGATCCCTTATATGCGAAGCATTTCAATCATTTATTGCAGAGTACTTAAGCCAGTCTTTAAACTTTGGAGACACCAGTAATTCTTTAGTCTTCTGTGGTGGAGGATGCTGCTAATTTGCTTGTATTCACAACAAATGGCAGACAGACTGCCTGCGCCCCATGCCATCGGAGAGATTTGTGTGCCTCTCAGTCTATTAAATCGTAATTTAAATATGTCATCAAGAGCCGAGTAGTGTCTGTGACAGTCCGCATCTTTTAAGTATGTGAGTAATTCCTATTTGCCTCTGCAAGAAAGAAGATGCTGGATAACAAGTAATCAGCACCTTCATGTCTGCGCACATGCACGTCTAAGTTTACGTTTCCCCTTTTATAAAATTTTTTATTATATATATTTTTTAATCAAGCAGTCCACAGAGAGGCGTCATTACACTCATCAGGATATCAGTGGTGAAAAACGACCCTCTCGCATTTTTGACAGTTGCGTTGGGCCAGATTGATGGAGTCATTGTGACAGGAGCCATATTGCGCTCGCAGTGTGCAAGGAAAGTGCCGTGCGAAGCAGAGGCGCTCTCTCTCCATCCTGTCAGGTTAATATTGACACAGTTTGCGGCGGTGGAGTCAGAAACTGTGCAGTGGGTTTGTGGGGCGCTGTTCTGGTGGCCCATTAATCATTCGGCACCGCCTCTGGCTTGAGTTCCCGTTTCCCGTCGTCTTATTTCCCCAAAGATGCAGCTAATGTGCAGCGTTTATTTCCACACGGGACTTTGAGGAGCGGGTCCGCGTCGACCTGAGGCTAACGATGCTAACAGTAGTGGAGCAGCCTCCTGACTCGCCTGTTGTCTCTCCAGAGTGAAGGCCTGCTTAGCAGTGACGGAGCAGCCCGTGACTCCGGCCTCGTGGACCTGGCAGTTATTAAATAAGCGCATCCTTCCAAACCAACTTCCTCATGAAAGCAAAGAACAAATAATGTTTAGATAAATAATATTTCATAGTACGGTTGTATGGAAGGTCTGAACAAGAACATTCTCACGGCAGCCATGTTACAAATTCACTGGAATTAGCCAAAGAACTGTTACATAAACTTTTAGGTACAAATACTACATTGTATCACATTTTTTATTGAAAAAAATTAGGGCTGTCAAAATTAACGGGTTAACGCGGATTAATCCATCATCATGATTAATCTGATTAAATTTTTTAACG
>JAODKC010000044.1:28861769-28876466 GCA_026777985.1 Mormyrops attenuatus | reverse complement strand
TCGTGATTAATCGAAATTAATCCACAGCAACCCTGTGATTAATCTGATTAAAAATTTTAATCGTTTGACAGCACTAAAAAAAATATATGGTTACAACTTTTTTATATGAGAATCAAAGTCTCATGTTATCTTATGGAAGATGCTCTTATGAACATTCCTATGAGATTCCATCCTAGTGACAGGGCAATTTTCATAAATGAAAGTAATTTTGAAGCAACATATAAAAAACAGATTTAATGTTACATGGATCATTTCTTGGTAGGCATTCTGTGTTTGTCTGGGTAATTTCTCAGATGCATTTATTTAAATAGTTTGTTATTTTGCACTTAAATAAGTATATTTCTTATATTTAAAATTCAGGTTTAGCTCCATGCTCAAAAGCACTTTAGGAACTTGAACTACTAAGCAGTCTCACGATAAACAGCGTTTTAATTCATTTTTGTATTTGCATAGATTGCTGTCTGAAGTATGATGTCGCATTACCACAATTAGAAATAAAGGATTACAGACACGCATAAGGATAATATTTTTGTCTGTTATTGATAATAAAGAATCAGGAAAAAATAAACTGCTTTTACTCTTCTGTTAGAAGTTTGAAAAGACTTTTGCAATAATTGTAATACTTAAGCATACAATAACTAATTTTGCAAATGAGATATCCTATTATATTGCTGTTTACCACTTAAAACACAAAAAACTCCTGCAAACAAAACTATTAATTAATGCATCTGAATGTTCATACATCATTTTTCCTGTCATGAAATTACCATAATATGTGAATTTTGGCTGTCTAAGTGCAATGACTTAATCTATGAAACATAAATTATAAAGCTTTCTTTTACCCCACCCTACAGGATGACAGCTGATTTAAACATTTACTCGTATTGTGCTGCAGAGTATATAAGCCAGAGAGCAAAGATATGTTTTATTCAGAATTGTCAGATGTGAATATTTATTTGAGTGCGCAACAATACTTACAGAACACTTATGTCTGTCGCATAAAGTGCCGATCAAGTAATACTGCCTTCTTTCATCTAAGAATTGTTATTTGTACATGATTCATTGTTCATTGTTCATTGTTCTTGGTTATTTTATTTTAGTGGTACTAGCCTACAGTATGTTTCAACTGTGTCATTCAGCTGACTAAATTCCTGTTGCCACAAGGAACTGCTAGTCAAAATGTATCACTTTCTAGTCATCAGTCGAACACAATTAATGATCATAATGATCTTAATTATCAATGTAATAATTTGATGGACTTTGTGGATTTTGCAGGAGTGCTATAGTATTTCAAGCTGTATAGTAACCCCTTTAAACTGAATAATCAAACCGACAACAATAACCTACAACAGTGTATATTTGTGATGCAAAAATATAAAATGTATCTTGAAAATAACTGTACAGTATTATGGAAAAAGTTATTGACTTCTGATTGTTCATTTTTTTTCTACTTGAAGTCTTTAAGAGTTTCAACATGCCTTTACCACCGAATGTGTTTTTTGTTTTTTTTTTTATCTAACCGCTCCGCATGATCAGCATTCCTCGAGTCATGACAGAAGTAATATGGTGTATATTTCATTCGTCTGGAAATAACAAATCATATTTGCTGTGGCTGGGCAAACCAGTCATTTGTTAGGTGCCTGGCAGATGGAGGGAGAGGGGAGAGGGGACCTGTGTGTACAATGGCATGGAGATGCTGATAAACTGCTGTTTATTCAGCGACAACAACAGCCTGGCAGCAGCGATCTCCATGGCGATGCACAGCATCCCGGCCTGGCTCGCAAACAGCCACACGTAATCAAGCGCACAGGCCACCTCCGTGAGATTAGTCAGTGCTCTCCGATTCTCCGCAGAAACATTAGGCTGTTCGCGACACCTCCACCCCTGAGGAAACTGGAAAAAAGTGGTTTACAATTCCTTCAAATTTGTCAGGAACTTTTCTCTGCTGTTTTGGCAGGTCAGATGTTATTGTGATGCTCTGCATGCCTAGCTTTGGGTGTTGAGTTTCTTTGGGGGAGGCACAGTGGGTAGCCTCTCATTTTAGGGGTTGGGGGTTCTAATCCTGGCCACCCCAGCTCTGTATGTGGTTCTGGGTTTGCATATTCTTACTGTGCTGCATAGTTATGCAGTTCAGTGAACTGGTATCTCTAAATAGTCCATAGTGTGCGTGTGTGTTTGTGTGTGTGTGTGTGTGTGTGTGTGTGTGTTTGTGTGTGTGTGTGTGCATGTGTGTGTATGTGCGTGTGTAACCAGGGGTACATTAGCATAATGTCCAGAGTGTCCCCTGACCTGTGCCACCTAAGATGGGCTCCAGGCCCTCCACACTTCCAGAGTGCAACCCACTGAGCCACCATAATGATGGAAGTCTACTTATTGTTTTCCCTTGCTAATTCCTGTTACATAATTTATACACTATATGGACAAAAGTATTGGGACACCTGGTCATTACACCTACAGAAACTTTTGCATAATCCCATTCTAAATCCATAGGCATCAATATGAGTTGGTTCCCCCTTTGCAGGTGCCACTCTTCTGTGAAGGCTTTCCACAAGATGTCTGTGGGAATTAGGTCTTCTACACCAAACTCACCCAACCATGTTTTTATGGACCTTGCTTTGTGCCTTGGGGCACAGTTATGCTAGAACAGAAAAGGGCCTTCCCCAAACTGTTCCCACAAATGTTTTTGGACCTTTTTTTTACCAATTTTAACCAGGAGCACAGAATTGTCCAAAATGTCTTGGTATGCTGAAACATTAAGAGTTCCCTTCACTGGAACTAAGAGGCCTAGTCCAACATCTGAAAAACAACCTCAAACCATTATCCCTCTGCCACACTGCAGTCATACAGGTAACATTCTCCTGGCATCTGCCAAATCCACACTCATCCATCAGACCCCCAGACAGAGTAGTGTGATTTGTCACTCCACAGAACCCATGTCCACTGCTCCAGAGTCCAGTGGTAGCCTGCTTTACACCACTCCAACCGACGCTTGGCATTGTGCTTGGTTATGTGAGACTTGCATGCAGCTGCTCATCCATGAATAATGCCAGAGGAAGTTTGGACCTCTGCAGTTATTGAGTCAACAGAGCATTGGTGACTTTTACACACTATGTGCCTTAGTACTCGGTGACCCTGATCTGTTACTTTGTGTAGTCTACTACTTCATGGCTGAGTTTCTGTTGTTCCTAAGCACTTCCACTTTGCAACTATACCACTTACAGTTGTCCAAGGAATATCTAGCAGGGAAGAAATTTTACAAACTAACTTATTCTTAAGATGGGGTTCCTATGACAGTACAATGCTTGAACTCTTGGAGCTCTTCAGAATGACCCATTCATTCAGAAATCTTTGTAAACCTGACTGCATGGCAAGGTGCTTGATTTTATATACCTGTGACAATGGGTCTGAATGAAACACCTTAATTCAATGATTGAAAGGTGTGTCCCAATACGTTTCTCCCTATAAGGTTTATGAATCTTTGTCTGATAAACGCAAACATAGGCTACATATGTCTAGGACCTAAATAATATATACCAAACAGCACACAATGTAGTGTGACACATAGTAGTACGATGTAACTTCCAAAGTACTCTGAGAATAAAAACCCGGTATTCTTCTGCTTGAAGTAATAAAGGTATTAGTCTAGTTTATTTCCCTCAGTCAATTTGTTCCCTTCCAAAACAAATTACAGTTATACAGTATTTCCATGTAACAAATTAAATGGATTTCTGAATCAAGTGCATCAGTATGTTTTATGTGATTATGAACTTGGAGCAGTTTTCTTGATTGCAGAGCACACTGCTGGGGATAGTAAAGGCAGGGGGCAGTAGGAGGTTTAACTGTGAAAGAGGATCAGGGGCGAGTAGGAGGTTTAACTGTGAAAGAGGATCAGGGGCGAGTAGGAGGTATAACTGTGAAAGAGGATCAGGGGCGAGTAGGAGGTTTAACTGTGAAAGAGGATCAGGGGCGAGTAGAAGGTATAACTGTGAAAGAGGATCTGGGGCGAGTAGAAGGTATAACTGTGAAAGAGGATCAGGGGCGAGTAGGAGGTTTAACTGTGAAAGAAAATCAGGGGCGAGTAGGAGGTTTAACTGTGAAAGAGGATCAGGGGCGAATATGCCTGTTAAGTGCTATAAGATGCTGGATACTGTTACTGATGCCTGCATGGCTAATCCTTCAATATTCAGTTAGTAGTACTGGTTCAGCAGTTTCTAGCCACTTTGCCCTCAGGACCACCAGCTTACTTGGAATCAGTCCTACAGCCCATGATGCTCAGTGTTGCTGTACTTGCTTTCCCATTAAGAGCATTAAGCATCTGTGGAAGTGCGCCAGCTAGTGGTTAATGCTGCATTTAAAGTTTGGCCAACACTGTCGGAAAAAGACATTTAATACGGTCTGGGGAAGCTAAAAGCTATTCAGATGTTTCAAGGCGTTGAGCCTGACATGTTGTGAGAGAGCAGCTTTATATTTTTATTCAATAAAAGTGATAGAAATTTGCTGCCCTTACTTCTTTATGCATGTTGGTATTTATTGGTGCCCCGCCTTCACCTTCCGCTTAGTAAAGCATGTATACCACACAGAAAAACACATCTAAAGACAAGCAAGCCAGACCAGCCTCTACTGTATCTTTCACAAGGTCTCCTCCTCCTAAAATAGCCCCATTACTCCAACCAGGGAGGTGTAGTGGGCCCCTCTGAGGGAACAGGTGGTGCTGAGCAGGAAGAGCATCCCCAGTTGCGCTTAGCTCCGAAGCGTCTCCCCAGGTGCGGCTTGCTGCGGGGGCCCATCGCTCTCGCCATTAAGACAGACTGCGCCAGAGCAGCGTGCTTCCCGAGCAGATTATAGGGGCAATGAGACGAGGCGTGGTTAATTGGCGGGCATGCCGGCGTAATGAATGCGCCGTCTGTGCCCTCTACGTCGGGAGGCCTGCCCCCACCACGGCTCTCTGAGTCCGCCTCGCGGTGCCTGCCTGCCCTGCACAGGGCCGCACTCGTCCACACATTTCTTGTGTTATTATTTGCTGGGTTGCGGTTGACATGAGTGCAAAATGGCTTGTGGAGTGAAAAATTCAGTTGACAAAGGCGAGAGGCACAAGCGGTGCGAATAGCAGCGGGGTTCGGCACCAGCCACCCAGACGACGTTACTAATGGTGTGGGGCAGTGTTCTGTCTGGGTGGTGATTAAGGCAGACAGCACCAGCACCCTGGAAGGTTCCAGAGCTACACACAGATCACAGGCACTGGTGAAGGTGGCGTCTCTCCGTGCCTGGTTATGATGAGTTGCCTCTGCTTTAATGCCCTTTTTGGGTTAACTGACTTTTTTCTCTTTTAAGAAGTTTTATGTCTATCAGTGTTTATTGGAGCTGTACAAATGCTTGAAAATAAGTTTATGAAGACCTAAGGAATCAGGATAAAACTAGATTATTCTTCATTATGACCTGGTTAAAATTAAAATTGTCCACACATTAATGTATACAGCCATTGTTTGTTTTTTTAGGACTACTGTACCCATCCAAGTGTCATTTGGGATTTGAAGTCATTTTGTGATCGCCATGGTTACCAGGGGCTTGTTCTGGTGTCATCTACCCTATATGAAGTACATCATCAGTGTCAACAGGTGGCAGTGTACTCTACAAACAAGGATATTTTCAGCCAGGTAGACAATGCACATTTTAAAAATATGCTTGCATGGATATGACTTATATAACTCTATTATACATCATTGACTTTTTTCAGTTCTTCAGGGATTTACAAGGAATTTCTGTTATTTGCAGAAATATTGCAATTTTCTAGCTTACTTATATTATCTGATATTCATTTATACACAGAAAGATAAAGGTATTATAGGATATATGGAGAGATTTAGAGAAGTTTTAAATTGTTTTGTGACTTTTGCAGTTTGTCTGTTTTCATTGTAGATTTGCTGTGAGTTGGAGGAAGCCAATAACTCCAGCCTGGACGTGGAGCCGCTCAGCTGCACACTACATGCACTTCAGCTGTATAGGTGCAGGAACACAGCAGTCTACACCGAACAGGTGGTCATGCTCGTCAAGGAGTTCCTGGAAAGGAGGCAGCGCTCGTTGGCCCAGAACAGTAGGACATCGTCCACCGAAGGTGTCGCCGGCAGCGCGCCCCTCTCCCAGGGCTCCTCCGGCATCACGGACATGTATAGCTCCGATGCCGAGCCCGCCTCCACCATCTCCATCCACTCCCCGGAGAACCCTGCTGGGCTGAGCGAGCCGCAGCAAGCCTTCGGGGAAGGTGGCCCCGAGCTGCTGAGTCCCGACAGCGGCATGGCCACGGTGCGCAGCAGCCGCTCCTCCAAAGAGAGCTCAGTGTTCCTCAGTGATGACAGTCCCATGGGAGAGACGACTGGATTCTTCCAGAACCCAGCTCTCGGCCTGTGCGTGATCGCCACTGCTGTAGATCAAGGCGCAGAAGAACACAGGCCCTCTGTGAGAAATAAAAGTAACAACTTTGACCTTCTTAGTTTAGATCCCATGCACAATTGCAGCAGCTCTCCTCCAGATGACGATGTCAAACTTTGTGGTACTACCAAAGAACACGTGGCTTCCAGCCTGTTAGAAGATGATGAGTTGAGTCTTATAGATTTCTATGCTTCTGATGGACAGAGAGTAAGTGAGGGAAGCTATTTGTCAGAGGATAGATTTGCCTTGCCTTGTATGGAGCAGTCTGGGAGTGATGGCTCAGATACCAGAATCCCACCCACACCCATGAACAGTTTTGTTGAAACCTCACCTCTTAGTCAAGGACTGCCAAAGTTCTTTCCTGAAGATATCATGGAGAAAATCAATGGAATTGTAAACAAAGAGAGTGTCTCATCATCTGAGCCCTGGGATGACCTTGCGTCAGACACTAAGGGATCAACTTCAGATGATGCTATTATATGGAGTCTAGCAGAGGTGACAGATATTGGAGAGAAAAGTCCAGATATTGGCCCGAACAGTAGGATGGAACTAAAGGGGACTGGAGAGAGAGAAAAGGAAGATGAAATGTCCCATTGTCTAATAAAGATGGGCAGCCAGTCAAGTAATCTCAGTGACTCACTCCTCTTGTCTTCTTCTGCTATGAAAGATGCATTAAATGTGTTTGAGTGGAACGTAGATGTACCAGATTCCAGCCAAGCTGCGTATCAACATGAAAAGGTATCTGACCCAACATTAGCCAACACGTTAATTCAGCAAGTTATATGCAATTCATGTGATGACCTAAACAGTGACACACTGGAAACAAATGAATCCATGGCCAAATCTTCAAAACCTGGAGTTCATATAGAGAATAATGATAATGCAGATAGCAAAGACCCACATTATATATGCTCAGAGGGTACTAGTCCAGAAATATGCTTAATTCAAAATGATTCAAGCTGTACTGGGAGCACCAAAAACGAATATTTGGTCTCAGAGATAATTAATGATTTCCATTTAAAAGAAAACCTAGAATTAATAGAAAAGAAAGACTGTCTGTCCTACAGTGACAGTGTGATGGAATCTAGATCAGAGGGTCTCTCTACAGATTATGATCTCTCACTGGTAGAACTAAATGAAACAGAAGTATCACCATTAACTTACAAAGAAAAAAGCCTGATGCATCTGGACAGAGACTTTTCACTTCTTAAACTAGGAAGTCAGTTCACTGAGTCACCTGGTGACTTAGCTGCTTCTCACAAGAATGCAAACGAAAGTACTGTGGAATCACAAGAAAAAAGCTCACTGCTTTTAGAGGATCTTTCCCTGCAGAATACCCAAAATGATCCCCCTAATGAAAAGGACCCAAGTCCAGACAGCTCCAGTACATGGAACCCCTTTGTTCAAACAGTTCAGCCAGCTGAAGTGTACAATAGCTGGGTGCCTAACATAGGTGTCTCAGACATGTGGAATTCAGAAAGCCTTGGTGATATTCAGTCAGTCCCAGTGGGTAAAGAGAAGCATTTTCCATTTTTTTACACAAAAGGGTCATCAGTGGTTGAAAAGCCAAGAACAATGGAAGCACAAACGAAACTCACACCAGAAACCTCCAAAGGGGATGGACCCCCTGAATCAGATTTTGAACCTTCTTCTGTTGAGAATGGAATTCAGACATCCTGTGCCATCTTTAATCTGGAGTCGCTTGATATGTGGAACACAACTATTCGTGATGATTCACAGTCAACCGTCACAAGTCCTGAAACAGCTGACCACTCAGAGGCATCTGAGCAGTGCAGCGGTCGTGCCCAAGGAGAGTCCTTGGATTGTCTTTCACAGACTATCCACCAAAGCATGGAAATGTGGAACACTACAATACAGGAGGACACCCAGTCTACTAGTCCTCAAACAAGAGATGACGGCATAGAAGTAGGATCATGTGAAACACCTTTCAGAAATGACTTGCAGGAAGGCCATGAGGAAACAGACATAGGAAGTCCTAAGTACACAGAAAATATTCAGTCTGGGCATTGGAGCTGGAGTAAAACTAGCACAGAAATCTATAGGCCAGAAAGTTGGAACGAGGCAAAAACAGCAATTTATATTCCGGATTCCCAAATTCTGTTAGCTGATAGGTCATTGAATGAGACATCAGCCAGGTCTGATCGAGCTGCTGAACTGTTACATGAAAACAGTGACAATGACAGTGGCCAACACCACACTTTCAATGAGCTAACATTAGACACCAAAACCAACATGATACTAAATATGGATAATAAGAACATATACAAACAAGAGACACAATTTATTGCAGCAGATGATGAAAGGAATTTGAATTCTGACCTTCACCACACAATATATTCTTCTGAACTTGGAAGGGAGTCTGAAACGGTGCTGGAGCCGGTTAATGATTTTGAACATAAACAGAAGTGTCCAAATCATCAGTCATCGGAGAAGAACCTTCACACTATACCCATCACTAAACAAATGGTGAAATCAGTATCACAGTATGACAATTTAGACCCTGAAGTTCAATGGGATCAAGCCTCCTCTAACTTCATGACTTATCAGGAGACAAACACACTCACTGAAACATCACCACAAATAGAAGATCAGTCAACATTTACAGAAGAATGTAGACATGATGCAACATCTACTGAGCTAGCCTTTTATTTTGGGCCAGGTTTACTTCATGATGGAGATGGTTGTGCTCAGGAAACTGAGAGGGTCTTTCCAGTACCTACTAGGGAGACAGCTTGTGGGAAATATCAGGTAGAACGAGCCAAGGAAACTGATGACAGAAACCTGGATATCTTGATTCCACAGAGGCATTTACATTCTTCAAAGGATACAGTAGTTCCTCAAATTGAAATATGTGATAATTCGGAAACAGAAACACTTTTCATTAATGACCTAAACCAACAAAAAGAAGACATTTCCAAAAATGCAACAAAGTTCCCATCTAATCTGTGTCCAGCTGACAGCACAGATGATGAAAAAACCACTAGGCAAGAGTCAAGTCATCATATGAGAAATGAATCTCTCACATTATTGGGGGTTGAAGGGGAAGGTCACATGGCCAAACATCTCAGCAGCCCTGAATCAGGAAGAAACATGTCAGATGGTAGTTGGGTGGACAGTGAATATGAAAATGATGTTGAATCGATGGAGGAAACAAGCCACTTCTCACCATTTATACTTCTGGATGATTCCCTCCACTCAGATAGCAGCATGTTCCCATTAAACCAGGTAGATGATTCTGTCACAAGTGACCTTCCAAGCGATGATGGGGCAGCGTACCATAGCAGGGAGAACAACAAGTCCTCTAACTGCAGTGACTTCTTGTCTGTTGAGGAATTAGAAAACTCAGAGTTGCTAGAATATCCAAATATCTGCACTCAAGAAACTGAAGATATCTTTTTAGCTACTCCCACACAAGTAGATGAACATCCAAACATGGTTTGTATTGACTTTGAGACCAGAGCAGTTGCCCTAGAGGTAATGAGCCCCACATTGTGGGATACAGACTCACTGGACAGAAAGCAAGGCAGCTCTGAACACTTACAACTTGAGAGCCGAGACGATGTGAGATCCATCTCAGACGGGGATTCCTCTGGGTTGGAGATGGAGTATATTATTGTTTCAGGGCAAGGGACAGTCCAGGAAGGTGATGGAAAAAGCAGAGCAGAAACCATTACTCCAGATCTATTAAGCAATCTAGTAGATATAAATAAATCTTGCACAAAGGACGCACATGTAAAAACCCCCTGCCAGAGGGATACAAATGTAAAAAGTTCAGAAATAAATGCAGAGTTCCAGCTAAACACCAACTTACCCAACCGCTGTCAAGAACTTGCAGATGTGAACAGCAGTGCTTCAGTCAGGGACACATTTACTCGTTTTAAAGCCAAAGATGACGTATATGTCCGGTCAAAGATTTCGCTGGAAGATTCGGATGATGAGGAGCGATCTACTCTAGGAACCCAGGGGTGGACACTGCTGGATAGGCAGAAAAAGCTGGTGGATTCCCCTGAAGAAAGCTCTGCGATAACTGATAGCCCTCTAGGTGGTTCAGGGGGGTTTATAAAGGGTATGGACTCAGCATTGGCCAGCAATGCCAGGAAAGAGGCAGATGGCATCTTTTTGCATTTCACAGGCTCTGACATCAACTGTGTGGTTCATGAGAGAGAGAAGCAAAACATCATCCACAGCTTTAGCCAACACACTCATTTGGCTCAGCCACCTCCAGTGGGCATAATCCCAGTGCCAATGAACGTGAAATCACTTGGAAGGAATAGAGAACCTGAATGGACAATTGGGGATCAGATATATAAAGATGATGAGGAAGTCATAGCAGAGCAGCTAATGGATCAGGATGACATGGCCGAAGTGATGAGGGAGAAAACAGGGGGTTCTTCGGCAGGAATTCTGCAGGCTGCTGGCTTCAGGGGCTTCAGGTGAGATTACCTGTCTCATTACTGTCTACCTGCCCACCTCAAAACGGCACCATCGTTGTTAGTGTGCATTGTTCTTTAAATAAAGCATTTTAGAATGGTTTTTAAAAACTGAGTGACAAGGTATATATCTGCCTAATGAAACAGTGCCATTAAGTCAAACTTTTGATCTAAAAACCAATTCATACAAATTTATAGGACTAGTCCTCATTAATATTGATAATTACCATTTGTGAACAGATTTGTAAGTTCTTCGATTTGAAGTGACAAGCAAACAAAACAGATTACTTTACATTGGAACTTTTTATTTAGTAATGTAAATTTGGACTACTTTCCCTATTAATTTTACTATGAAATATTGCTAACAAAAAGTTATACTTCTTGCTAATCACTGTTCTTCGTAGTCAAATTTTAGATGTGGCTCCAAAATGTTCTGGAGGATTTGGTTTATAATTATTATATATATGGAAATATCTGCTTTAAAAGGAAGAGCCATGGGCCTGTGAGAAAACAGAACAAACCATTAGGTTATTTTCTCCTCGGGCCTTTGCGATTTACTGCCTGGAGGTTTTGAATATTCAGGTGCAGGGTAACAGTTTGTTCAGGTTCCCATGGAAGGATCCATCCCTGGGGGTGGCAGAGAGGATGTTGTTTGGAGCTCCAGGGAAGCTTGCTGGCATGGCCTTTTATGCTTCATTAATTATGCATTAAATGCCTCATTACCGTTCAGTATTTACATGAACTAATTAAGTGTTTCCCCCGTTTTCATATATTCTGGGAATTTAAGAAAAACACAGAGAATGTTTATACAACAAAAATGTTTGGCTTGTTAATCTTCTTGCTATCATTATGGTGTGCTCTTATTTTCCTGTACGTTGTGGTTACGGTCTTTATTTTTTTCATAGCCCTGTTTTAGTTGCTTTATTTGCTACTCTGCCATGGTGTAGTTCAGTTCTTTCATTTTTTTAAAGTAAATTGCTACTGTTGTCCCAAAGAGAAATTCATTAAGGTATTATTTTCTCAAGATTTGTATACCAAATGAACATGTTAAAGTGGTGTTCAGTGTATTCAATCAATCAAATCCCAGCACTACCGCTAAATTTATTTGATGAAACATTTAGGATAGCATACTTCATTATTGCCCTCGTTTGTATATAGCCTGTTATCTGCACATAAATGGCTGAGTTGTCCATTGAAATGATCTCTCATTATCTAATCCTGTTTATGTTCCTACTGTAGGCAAGAATGTCTCCCCGTGGGGAACCTTGATGACTCGGAGGCTAGTCTGATTGTTCAGTGGACGGAGAACAAAGACCTTGCCCAGTGCACGATTTCAGGGTCAGTTGCTGCCTTTGCCTCACTTGCAAATGCTCTAAATTATTTTGAATATGTCAGCATTCTCATTGAAAACATTTTATTGTGCAGGTGTTGCTTTGTGAGTGAAGTAAGTGTTGTTTAAACAGGGTTAAATGTAATGCACTTGCCAGTAAACTAGCAGGCTCATTTTTTGGTTATGATTTGAGGTGATGCCTGTGAAATACTGTCTGTTTTAAGATATTATGATGTTTATGTAAACAGTATTGGTGAACAAGTCAGTAGTACTAAAAAAAAGCCTCTCAGTTAATCAGATCTTGTGAATATCTACTGAAAATGGTAGGTACTCTCTGATGACCTTGTAGTGGTTAAGAGATCATGGAAGATGGACTGATGGTAGGAACTCATGAAGGGAAGAGAAAAGAGATTAGAACTACTAGTGAACTACCAGGAGAACACAGAAATATCAACTCACTGAATGAAAGCAGGATACTCCAAACCGGGCTTTCAAACAGTTCCTACATACTGAAGAGCAGACGGAAGTAATACAAAAATATCAAATTTTAGATGGTGCCATAGATTAACTGGATAGTAACGGTAATTTTTGATTGTGTTTGTAATATATTTGTGTGAGGGCTGTGTTTCCCAATGGACATGTCAGAAGTCATGGACTGGGACATGGGCTTGAAGAGCAACAGCTTCACAGTGATGTTTAGTGTACAAATATAGGACAAGCATCAAAAAATATGGATGCCTGAATACTGATGTCCCTTGACATTTGAGAATGAATTATACAATAAATATAACCATCACATGGACTGAAAGTAGGAAAGGTGTCTGACTCACATCACAGGTGCAGCTTTTTAGACAAATGTTTAAATTGATATAAAAATGTTTACAAAAATGTCAGACCTTTAACAATGTGAGTGATCATTAATTTTTTTTAATTGATTTAAACCCCACAAATAATCTTGTTGCATTTACAGTTAAAATATAAGATCATTCATTTTCCTTGTGCAAGATTAGTTAAAAAAAAAAAAAGCATGTCTCTGGCCACAAGAGGGCGATAATTACTTGTAATTGATGACTCAGTTCTTAACTGACGAAAGTTATCAGTTCCACAAACCCCCAAGGCAAAGCCTTGTGTTGGGCTGAGCGCTGGTGGGCGTGACAGCTTCCGTAAACTCTATGTCTTTCGGATTTCTTTTTTGGAGTGAGGATTGTTTTTACATATACTCATATACTATACAATATTATAAGTATGTTGACACCAGCTTGTCCAGCATCTCATTCCGAAACCAAGAGTTGGTTGGTTGGAAGCTGGTTCACTTTTTAATTCCTGTACTAGCCTCTACTCTTCTATGTTGACATACACACATAAGCAGTTCCAAACATACTAACGTTGTATATGTTGTAAATGTTTGTATACTGAAATATCCCTACAACCCGGATCAGGATGAACAGTTAGAAGTGGATGGATGGATGGATGGATGGATACTGAAATATCATAGCTAGGATGTTGTTAAAATTGGCATTGTTTTGCGCTTCATGATTCTTAAATATTTAGTGATTTTATTCCTGCAGTGACTGTGATGGGTTGGCGCATCCTGGGTCGTTCCCATAGCCTCCAGTATAGGCTGCGGACGCAGTTACAGAAAATGGATGGGAGGATGGATAACTGCAATGAAAGTTATTGCAAAATACGAAAATTAAAAAGAACCAAACAAAACTCATCCTATATCTCTGACTAGAATGGTAATCGGCTACATAGCATTTAAGTGTCATTTTCATTGAACTTGTTACATTGTGTTTGATTATATCATGTTAGCTAGTTGATAGGAGTCATAACCGGGGAGGCCTGGTAAGCGCTAAGTGGACCCTTGGACTGCAGAGTGGAGATCACGTGAGTGTGTGTGTACGTGTGTTGGTGAGTAGTGAGCATGGTGGTAACAGTGCGATTAAAACAAAACAAAAAAAAAGCCTTTGAGCTCTCAGCCTGGATTCTCCAAATTTCATAGACTGAAGCAACACCTTTGGTGAGTGTAATAATGTACAGTAAAATCTGCTACTTGTCTTCCTGCATGATACCCCTGACACTCACAGTGGATTGTGCTTTGGAGAGTTCAGGTTATCTGTCAACCGTGTTTCTGTTTGTACTGTAATTACATATCAACAGAGATTTCCTACAAAAACGTTTCTGCTTTTGAAACAGAAACAAGATTATCCTGTGTTCCTGTATGCTTGTGATGTTAACCGAAAATCACAAAGATACGCTTGTCTTGCACGTACTTTTTAAAGTGCTTACAAAGAAAAAAATGATGATTGCGGGGGTGGTTTAATTTTCTCAGTACTGTTCCGTACACAGACCTATGGCCTATGATAGTGTTCCGGGGGGGGGGGGGGCCCAATATAAACAAATTTAAACAAAGTATTTGAAGGTTGGCTAAAGATTTAACAAACAAAAACATTAAATAAAAAAAAAAACATTTTTGAAATTTTTTTTTTT
>JAODKC010000044.1:28847241-28860467 GCA_026777985.1 Mormyrops attenuatus | reverse complement strand
ACGCTGTGTGAAGAAGTGCTTCCTCAAGTTCATTTTAAAATGTTCTCCCACTAATTTCCACTTATGGCCACGAGTTCATATGCATGTTATGAGTAGCTTTCAACAGCTTTTTTAGTGTAAGTTTCACTTTGAGTAAAAAGAAAACAGAACCACATCAGAATGTGTAGAAAAGAATGCGTAGAAGGCAAAAACCAAAGATTTCATAATAGGGTTGACAGGTCTGGCTGAAGTGAATGTCAATGTGTAGAGACTTAGAGACAGGATGATGGGGAGGTGTGGAGAGAGAGGAATGAAAGGCAGGTTTATCAGGTAAAAGGCAGGCTAGGTGAAGTGAAAGGGCGAGCTTCTCACCTTATGTTACCCACCCGAGACGTCCACACACTTCCCATCCTACAATTGGCTTATATAAAAGTACCTCAATTTAAAAATAAATAATTAAAAAATGTCATCTCAGTGGGCACCTCAGCCTTGTACTTTTTTATGTTTCCTATACCACACAACCTCATTTCAGTGCAGCTCCTTATACTTTTTATGTTTCCTATACCACACAACCTCATTTCAGTGCAGCTCCTTATACTTTTTATGTTTCCTATACCACACAACCTCATTTCAGTGCAGCTCCTTATACTTTTTATGCTTCCTATACCACACAACCTCATTTCAGTGCAGCTCCTAGTACTTTTTTATGTTTCCTGTACCACACAACCTCATTTCAGTGCAGCTCCTTGTACTTTTTATGTTTCCTATACCACACAACCTCATTTCAGTGCAGCTCCTTGTGCAGTTTTTATGTACTACTGTAATACATATGCAAGCATCCTCATTATGTAGGTACTGAAAATAAAGATCTGTCAAACTGCAAAATGGAACTGAGAATGTTCCAGCAATGCCTGAGCAGGGATGAACTGGAAATGTTCCTTTATTTGGTTCAACAAGCTGTCATTTAGCTAAACGATAAAAAGAATTTGCAGCTTTAAACTGGGACTTATTTTGCAGTAAGACCCAGGTGATTTTGAAATAAGCAAGTGTGCATTCTTATATTTTTTCTTTTAATTTAGATAGCGCCATCTTTTTAATCCCTTTCTTTACACTTGTATTCTGTGCAAAATCCAAGTTAGGCATTGTGCTTTTATGCTAATAGTGGCCCACAAATTGGAAGAGGGGGAGTTCAAGCTGTGGTACTTGCCGTCAACAAAAAGATGGTTGCCAAGCAACAGGAAGGCCAGGACATCTGCTCTGTTGGTCTGCTCCACTGTGTTCTTTCAGTGTCCCTTGGCTCTTTGTGTGTGCATTGGTCCATGTGCCAAATTTCTCTGCATGTTTACCTCTCAGCGTCATTTGGATCATTTCTGCCATCCAGGTGCATTATTGGCAATAGTCCTATAGTGATGTGCTGTTTTTTGTTTTGTGATCACTGTCGTCACAAACAGAGATTCCCCTTGGGAAAAATGGAGGACAGTCCTTGCTCCCCAACCCCCACTGTTTTCTGGGGAGTATAATAAGAGTAGCAAGAGTAGCATGGAACATAGAGAGATCCATGGGACACGGTGGTAGGGGTTACCTCTTGCCTTACGCTGAAGGGGGCTTATTCCTCCTCAGCGCCTATTTCAGCATCACTTTCCTTTCTTTGGCATGGCCAGACATCGGTTCTGCTCAGCCCCCTCCACCTCCCACCGCCGTGAAGATGGGGGCCGTGCTGGGAGCAGGTGATCGTCTTTATTTAGATTCTGTCCACGTCACGTGACCACAAAATGGCGGCGGGGCTGTTGTGTGTGTGTGCTGGGCTGCTCCACTGGGGGACACTGTGAGAGGAAAGCTAAGGCAGAGCAGTGAGGCTTCTCCCCTTTCCCTGGAACAAGGGGAGGAAAGGACCGCTACTCATTTTCGGCACATAAGGTGGTGAGTGGGTCTTCAGCCGCCGCTCTCTGCAAGTCTGAGAAAGCAGATTTGGATTGAGCACAGGGCTTGTGCTGTCTGTCTGCCGGTGTGCGTGTCTGCGCGGTGCTCTGTTAGGATGCTCCATTGTGGGAAAGCAGGCAGCTGCACTGATGCGTGTCATTGGAGCTTAGCGTGATGCGCGGTGCTTTGTCCCTAAGAGGAGGCTGGGGTAGGATGTGCAATCAAACAGAATGGGATGCTTTTAGCCCACGCGATCAGTAAAATCCTTCTTTTTCTTTACATTATCTATTTATGAGTGAAAGCACAAGGCTACCGATTTTCTTTAATCTTTGATTTATTTATTTTCCAATTTGTGTTTCAGGCTCTGAACCTGCAGCATGGGTTTTCTCCCCAGCTTGGTTGCACATAGTACTGTGTGGTTGATGGGTGGGGGTGCTGGTGTCATTACATCATGGCTGCTCGGATTAGTGGCCGCATCCCAGGAAACCGAATATTGGGATTTACCCGGCCAACCTTCGGGGTGCTGCCATGATGTCTTGATTTACGTCCTGTGGCTGAGTGATATAAAATGCCCACAAGCTGACGCCCACAAAACGTGTGCATGGGCTTGGTGTCTGTGTGTATTATATGTGCGTGTGTGTGTGTGTGTGTGTGTGTGTGTGTGTGTGCGCGTGCGTGTGTGTGTGTATGTGTTGCGTGTGTGTGTGTGTGCGTGCGTGTGTGTGTGTGTTGCGTGTGTGTGTATGTGTTTGTGCTGTAAGTCTGTACTCCTCTGCAACCTCTTGACGGTGTGCGGTCATGGTCTGGACCCCAGCCGTGTGTTAGCATTGGCAAAGCTGCGTTTGCTTCGTTTGGTTTTTCTCTTATCATGCCAGGTCTGGTTCCGGATGCTGTCCCAGATCAGCCATGTGAACAGGTGCTCTTGCTGCATTTAGAGAGGGCTGTGTCCAAGTTTATGCCGGTTTGGTAAAGCTTTCGTTGACATCAGCAAACCCTGTCCACACCTGACGTCACTAGTGATGCAGTGATTAAATTATCAGTTTTTTTTCTCATCCTTCTGTTTCACACTCTGAGGATAAATTCAGCAAACCATCTGACTTCTAAAAACTAAAAAAAGAAAAGGTGTTTATAATTTTCAGATTAATTTATGTTATTATTTTCCAGCAGTCAGTATTTTTTTAGCAGATGCCTTTGTTCAAAGTGACGTATGCAAGAGTGGAAGGAAATACAGCAAAGGGCTAAACAGTATATTACCAGGCATTGGGCTAAACAGTATATTACCAGGCATTGTAAAGGAGCATCTAGTGTTGCTAACTGGCCAAAACTAATGAAGACAGAGCAAGTCAGTACTTAGATTAGTTAGTTGAGGTACTCCCACAAAGGTGGACCTAATTCAGCCTAGTTCATACTCCTCTTGTTCATATACAATTATGCACATTGTGTGCAAAAATTTTGTGTCGCATGCACCCTAGATATTGAGTTGAATAGACTCTTTGCACGTCAGTGCACATCGACTGTGCATGTGCAATGAACTGATGCATTTACACCCAGTTTACACTTGGTTTAAAAATGCATCCTGGGCAGTCGGATCGGATGTAGACAATGCTACGTAAATGAAGTATAAACGACCACCAAGATGCATTGTGGTCTGATCACTAAAGTATTCTTGCCGAGGTGTCTGGGTTGCATTTGATCTTCTGTAGCGTAAACACTAATGCATCCTGATGCATCCCCGACAAGGACGTTACAATAACTGCATGTGGGGCAGTAATGAAATCTGAGCGCAAGTGGTCAGCTGGACACCTTGGAGACGCATAAATCTGCTTGTCTGTTGTACTATCATTGCTGTATGCATGCACCAACCATGACCATATGTGTATACAGATGATGCTCCAAAATATTGTATGAGCGCAAAAGTCTGTGTGCTCGACGGAGTCCGGACTGCAACAGCACCAGGGCGCATGGAGTATGAGTTAGGCTGTAGGGGTTTCTTGAAGGTGGAGAGGGACTCTGCTGACTATGGGTTGGATGAGATGCTCCATCCACAACCAAGAACCACACAAGTTATTTTCATGTGGTGGTAGGATCACCAGGCAGTGTTGGCTTGCTGAACAAAAAAGGTGAGATGAAATGTGGGTATTGTATGGAATGGGGTGTGCCCCAGCAGGTTATGATGCTATGTCTGTCATGAGAAGCTCGCTGGTTCAAATCCTTTAGTTGGCACAGTGATTTCACCACTGGGCCTCTGAGCAAGGCCCTTAACCCCTAATTCCTCTAGGGATTGTCTGACCCAGCTTTCTCAAATAAGTGTACATTGCTTCGGATAAAAGTGTCTGCTAAATTATATAAAATGCCTGGATGAAAAACATGGTTTAGGTAGGTGCTGTTCCATTAACAGCTCAGAAAGTCAAAACCAAGGAGTGGTAGAGTTGGCATGGAAGACGAAAAGCTCGGCCTTTTAGAGGTTCAACTGGAGCTGGCAATCTCTCATCCAGACTGCGATGTCAGCAAGGTACTCAGAAATCTGAGCATGGACTGTGGTGTCCTCTGAAGGTCATGTTGAGTTGGATATCATCTCCATGGTAGTGGCAGGAGAAACTATGTGACTATGATAGGATCTAGGGAGGTCATGTGCAAGGGGAAGAGGAGGTGACCAAGAAGTGAACTGTGAGGTATACCTGTTGTTACCTGATATAACTTAGATTTCTCTGCACCCCAAGACACTATGTACTTGATAGAGTATCTGGTGAGGAGGAGCTTGGGGACATCAGGGTTAGTAACAGGGTTGAATGAAGACTGTGTATGGGGTGGGGGCAGAGAACTGGCTGCTAATAGCTGCTCTGTTTTCATGGATGCGGGCGCACAGTCATCAGTAGTCTGGGTGGTGGGTGAAGGGCGCAGGTGGCAGTTTTACGAGGATGTTAAATGTGACTTTTTGCCTGCCTGGGGTGCTGGTAGATTTTAGCTCTGTTTAAGACTTAATAATAGATTCTCCTTATAAATGGGCAGAGTGGAACTCAAAGTGTCAGGAAAGTGATCGGGAGGCTACTGCCTATCATAATATTCTGTATAACATTGGGTGCAGTAACATCTCCCCCCCTCCCAAAACATTGTCATTTTCTGTCATGCCTGGATCAGCAATTCCGCAGCCTCCCCTCAAAGTGGGCCTGGGTGATATGAACAATAAATAAATGAGAAAGTTTGATAAACACTCGATAAGGAACATTTCTTGATAGCACACGTTGGCCTATCAGATTACAGAAAAAATATGGCCTTACGCACCATTGAGGTCCCCGAGTTCAGGACCGATATATATCCTCGTCAAAGTCGTGAAATGGCTTATAAATGGCATTACTTTAGTTTGGTAATGATTTTATAATGAACACATAAAATACTGTCTTCAACTTCCACATCTGATCACATTGAAGTGGATCATCACGGTGTCACTACAAAACCTCTACTTTACTCCTTCTGCTGGTGGCCAAGACTACAACAGTAGTCAAGCTGTCTGGGAGCCAAGTGATTCAGTTTGTTTAGCATCATTACTTAAATGAATGGAGCAGTACAGGCCAGTAGCCTGAGTTTACTTCAGTCTAGCAGATTTCTTGCAGTAAACACTAATCTGTAGAGACACTGAGCCACCCCTAGTTAGGCAGGATAATTTTCACTGTGGCACCTTCTGCAAGCTGAAAAAAAGGGTAATTATATGTGCTGAAAAATTCCACGCATCTGGCTGGCACAAGCTTTAAGCATCCTTAGGCCAACCCTGTTACAGGCCACTGCCCTGCCAGTGTGAAGCTTCCCAAATTCTGTTAATTCCTGGTCTGCAGTGATACACAGTCTGGGGGAGGGAGTGGGACGTCTGTTTTTTGGTTGGTGCCCTTTCTGGTATGGGGAAGAGGTAGAAGGAGGGAGGCAAGCAGAAGGGGAGGGGATGGTGACCTTTTCTAAGCTTCCCTCCTGTTTATTTGTCGGCTTATTGCCAGAAATTTGCCTACTTCCACTCGATACTTCATGCTGAACTCTTTTGTTGGAGGAAGTTAATGAAAGGAGAGACAGGAGAGATATGATTGATCTAAATTGTGGTATCAGCATGGTGTGTGTGTGTGTGGGGGGGGGGGGGGCATAGGGAGGAGGAGAGAACGATGGTGTATGGAAACACACGTAGCAGGTAATATGGTCGCAATCCCCCAGCTAGCAGCTCAAGATTTCTAGCTTATATGTGGGCTTTTATAGTGATTTGTAAAAGATTACACTGTCCATTGGTCGACAAAAAGCCAGCGTCCCTCCTTCCTTTGTACTAATTATACTCACTTTTCTCTCGGCTTGCTTGATGTGAAAACCATCTGGTGTCACCATGGAGGCGGGGAGTTTCCGTAAAGCACGTGTGTCTGCAGTGTCAGTACCAGCCTTCGCTCCTGGCAATGGCTGAGATCTCAGCCTTTCTGTCTGCCAGTGACTTTTCCCATGATGATGAAAGTGTCTTTTCTCTTATTAAATATTCTCACTGCTGCCCCCTTTTTCACCTCCAGCACTGATTCAGCTCAACTAGTAGGCCCAGGCGCGGCTTGCTGGTGAACGAAGGATTTAACTCCTGCTGCTCCCTCATACACTCTAACGCAAGGCCCTCACCGTGGCCTGGCATCTGTAGTAGTAACATTTTTTTCTGAGCTTTACAAAGATAAGCACCATCACGCTGCATACTAGATGTGTTGTAACTTTGGGATTAAAAAAATACCGTATCCAAGTAAGTAGTCTACAGACATGAAAACTAGAAACGAATTAGCAGATTCACGGGGCTGCCATAACAATGAGCTGCTCATAGCGGCACTAGAAGAACCAGGTTAGCCGCTCATAAAAAAAATGCATAATTAAATGAAACCAGAGTAGCTAAGGCAATGATTCACAACCTCATTCAGGCACAATTTCGGATTGTATCATTTTTAAAATGCATCTCACGAACTAGACAAATGGAATGCTACTGAGGTCATTTCTTCTCTTGCATATTAATGTGGGCTTCGTTATTGTTATATTTGTCAGGACAATATAATCATATGTCCCTTAACCACTTTGGTATCTGCTATCCTTTGGAATGTGATATAGTGGTGTACAGATTGCCCATTTCCCACAAACAATCCTCCTTTTGTCCCTGGGTCTGATGACGTGTAAGCCTTCTTTACGCTGTTCATGTTTCTGCTTAAGGGCGTGTGAGTTTGTGTATCAAACCCCAGAAACTGTGTATTTGAACATTCGTGTTCCTCTGCTCCTTTAGGTCCCCAACAGAGGATGTGGGAATGGACAGCCAGTATGACGAGGACGTGACGAGTCCCAGCGGGGCAGAGAACAGACCAGGTGACCAGCGCAGCTCCACAAACTACCTCCAGCCAATTTTAAAGCAATTTAGCGTCCAGTTTTAAGCATGTGTTCCAATTTGAATAAATCTGAGTCAGGAATTGCAAAAACATCTTCAATGGAATATAACAAGTCTGAAGCAACGCTTCAGCTCTCCTCAGGCGTACAGATAGCATTCATCTTGGTTACATGATTGTGCCTGGCTCTAAGTAACGTAAACTTGCCTAATATATCTACTTAATGTGTAAGAGCAGTGGGTCTTTTGGCTGTTTGACATCTGCTTTATCTAGTTTTACGACAGTGCTATGGTTCATTCTGCTCTAATGCAGCACCATTTGTCATTTTTAATGCTTCTGAAACAAAATCAGCGAGTGGTTTGTGGAGTGAGATGGGATAGATGGTACGTGGTTGTGTTTCAGTGCCCCCTTCTTCACTGGACCTGCATGGGAGCCATCCCCAGCGCAAGAAGCTGGCAGCCCCAGAGATGAACCTGTCACTGGATCAGAGCGAGGGCTCCATCCTGTCAGACGATGCCCTGGACACACCGGACGACCTGGACATCAATGTGGATGACATGGACACGCCGGATGAGGCGGATTCCCTGGACTATGCCGGCCATGGCAACGAGCAGGACTGGCAGGGTGAGAAGCACATCCAAAGCATCCAAATTAGAATGGTAGAAATTGACTCTTTTGTAAATAATGGATGCAGTATCAGCCTGCATTATCCTGGAGAACTGATAAGTAGCATTCTGAAGTATAGTAAGACACCAGGAAGCTGTAATCTGGAATAGGTCACATGATAACCAGATGCTGCGCTGAATGAAATCAAACTCTGCGAGTGTTGTCCTTCTCTAAATGAAGCAAGTGTTTTTAAGCATTTAACAAAATGAAATGCCCTGTGATGAGCTTTTGCAAACACAGCTGTCGGGTTACAAGGATCTCCTTCTTCTGACTTCGTCTTTCGTCTTCACACAATCACAGAATGACTGGTACACATTCAAAAGACACAAATGCTGTAGTGAATATGGTAGGGCATCCATCTGTATTTTAACCGCTCATGCTGGTCAGGATCACAGGGGCCTGGAGCCCATGCTGATTGAAGTGCCAGTCCATCACAGGACACCTACACACAGAATCATACACTATGGGCAATTGAGAGACACCAAAGAGACTAACTGCATATCTTTGGACTGTAGAAGGAAATCAGAGTATCTGCTGGAAACCCATGCAACAAAGGGAGAGTGTGCAAACTCCTCACACGGAGCAGAAGTGGAGGACAAATCGTGGAAATTAAAATATATTCTTTGTCACAGACCCTGCATTTTAAAATTTTGCCTCTGCTTTTCATTTATCAGAGGGATATCCATCAGTACGTGAGGGTGTAGACCCAGATTCAGAATTAGCCAAAGTTCACTCTGCTGGGAGAGAAAAAAAGCAGTAGTAAAACCTTGAGCAAATCCATCCATCCATTCATCCATTTTCAGAAACCGCTTGTCCTATTCAGGGTCGTGGGGGATCCAGAGTCTATGCTGGAGGCTACAGGCACAAGGCAGCGACCAACCCAGGATGGGGCGCCAACTCATCACAGGGCACACTCACACACCGGTCACTCACACACCGGTCATTCACACTCACACACCGGTCACTCACACACCAGTCATTCACACTCACACACCGGTCACTCACACACCGGTCACTTACACACCGGTCACTCACACTCACACACCGGTCACTCACACTCACACAACGGTCACTCACGCACCGGTCATGCACTCACCTTACACTCACACACCTTACACTCATACACCGGTCATGCACTCACCTTACACTCACACACCTTACACTCACACGCTGGTCACTCACACACCGGTCACTCACACACCGGTCACTCATCACCTTACACTCACACACCGGTCACTCACACACCGGTCACTCATCACCTTACACTCACACACTGGTCACTCACACACCGGTCACTCATCACCTTACACTCACACACCAGTCACTCACACACCGGTCACTCATCACCTTACACTCACACACTGGTCACTCACACAAACACACACACACACCTACGAGCAATTTGGTAGCTCCAATTAACCTCAGCATATTTTTGGACAATGGCTGTAATAGCTGTAATATACAACGCAATAGTGAAACATTCATTTTTATCTGCGTTATAAATACGAAAGGGGAGTAAAAGCAGTTTCACAAATTCTAAACAATTTTGGCGCAAACATTTTGGTAACCTAGTACAAACGAACTGTGGAGGCCAATTGAAATTGGCATATTAAAATACAAATTAATGGTAAATGTATGGGTGAATATTACATACTCATGGTGCATAATAGAGCATGTTGATAATTGTCAAGGCAAAATAAAACCGAAATACAGGAAGTCCTAAGAATGTCCAACTAACAGGCAACATGTACCTATGAATGGACTGCCATAAAGCCTTTTATATAAAAAATTCAGGTTAAATACAATTGTTTGTAATAATGAAAGCATGCACTACTTTATGCCACTCGTGAAAACATTGCATGGTTTCAGCAGTTCGTCAGCTCGAGGTACAGTACCGTATGTATGTAGTTATTTTGATTATTACTATATAATTCCATCCATACATTTTTTTGTACCCACTGGTCCTATTCAGGGTCATGGCAGGTTTGGAGATTGTCCAGGAAGCTACAGGCGCAACACTACCGTATAATTATTATTATTATTTTATGTGCTGTATTATTATTTCTCTTGTCTACAAATTCAGCTTAAAGACAGACTTAGGGAACCAATCTTGTTTGTAACCTGGGAACTGCATGTACAGGAAAAACAAAGTCTTTGATCAGGGCGCAGGCAAACTGAATGGTTTCATGCCCGATAAAGTCTCCTTCCCTTTGTCAAAAGTATCCCAACAGGACACATTGGGGGAGCCCACTGAGGCTATCCCAGAGTACACCACAGAGGAAGAACGGCAGGATGCTAAACTGTGGAGGACCGTCATCATCGGCGAGCAGGAGCACCGCATTGACATGAAGTGCATCGGCCCATACCAGAGAGTCATCTCCCACGGAGGTGAGACTGTCAGTGGAGTCAGGCAGTCTGGGGATGCAGGCAAATGGGAGGGGTAGTAGTCAGGTGTAACATGGTGGTAGTTCTGCTTGTCTGTAAAAGTTGAAATGATGTTTCCATTGAAATCAAAGCAGAGTGTGTCCTCTATAAGATACTATCTACATCACAATGAAACCGTATCGGTCATTGAACATGGGTCACAGGATGCACAGTGCGAGCTAAAGCTTGTTTCCTCTTTTTCTGTTGGCTCCGCCTTGCCCACTGTAATAACTATGACTCTTATTTTCCCCAGGTTATTATGGCGACCTCAATGCCATCATTGTGTTTGCTGCATGCTTTCTGCCTGACAGCAACCGGGATAATTACCATTATATTATGGAGAACCTCTTCCTGTAAGTAGAGTAGTGTGTGTGTGTGTGTGTGTGTGTGTGTGTATATATGTATAGTACAGTACAATGTCCTGGTGAGTCATTTTTTGTTTTCTGGGTAGATAAGAGGGATGTGGACTGGGAAAATAGTTCCGTTACATATTTGGCATGTTCAAGCCCTGGAGTTCCACCCCACTGAAATCACTTAGCCCTCATTTTGGTCAGTAACACTTCCCTCAACAAGGTTACTATACAATCAAGTAAACATGTGGCTGTTTCGTGTATTGTGTGCCTCCGTGTCTCCAGCTACGTGATAAGCACCCTGGAGCTTATGGTAGCAGAGGACTACATGATCGTGTATCTGAATGGAGCCACACCACGCAGGAGAATGCCTGGCCTGGGCTGGCTGAAGAAGTGCTATCACATGATAGACAGGAGGTATCAGCCGTCAAACATAGTGAGGAGGTGCACAGGTGCATCTTGGACTCTCCTCAGCTCAGATGTCACTCGGATGCTTAGTAAAGCTTGGCGTGGCTCTTTGAAGACTCAGTGGTCACTCTCATTCAAGGCTTTTTACAATCACTTTGGCACTAGGTACAGAACCTTGATGTCATTTTTCAAAACTCTAGACACGCAACTCAGATGGTCACCACTTGTAACACAGACTGTCTAATGTTCAAGACATTGCATTTGGCATTATTTTTAAAGAAACCTTGCACTTGCAGAATCATGGAGACATTTCTTTAGATCACCCACACACAAGATACCAGTAGTTTCACTGTTTTGTTGTTCATACAACCATTAGATATTGTAATACAGAATATGTGATACATGTTTCATCATGATGCTACACCTAATGTCACTATAATAGGACCAGTAGAGTGAATACTAAAGATGCAGTTGAATTATTGAATAAATCTGAAATACATACATGTGTAAATCACAACAGAGGTTCCCTTTAAATTAAAGCAACAATTAGCTACCAAAAAAACAAAAAACCTTGGGGCATGGCAAATTCAGGCCTGACACTGGTCTGCTGTGAAGTCATCACATGCCTCATCCATGGGTTGGAGAAGGGTCACTTGTTGAGGCAGGTGTCTATCATACAGTTTCGACCTCCATGTGGAGAATAATTCCTCATCTGGGGAAAGGAAAGTATAGGTGCAAGTATACGGTGGTGAATTATAAATGGGCCTTTAACCATGTCTGCACCAGTTGAGCATGGTGAAACCTGACATTGTCCCACACAATAACATAGGTCACGCCAACAGCTTTACAGACCAGAGATCACTCATCTAGGAATGCTACAAGGAGCTCTGCATTGTATCAGCCAGTACAAGGTCTGCATCCCACAACACCGTCTTCGGCCCAAGGTGACCACAGCCTGCTCTTGTTTGTCAGTTAGGAGTCTGTCTGCCTCGGCTTCCACTAGTTGGTTTAATCTTAATTCTGTAGGAAAAATTACAAGAGAAACATGACTCCATACTGTAGAATACATTTACATAGTCACATAACCTACTTCCTGCTATACATTGGCATGCAGTATACAGTAATCTGAAAAATAAGAGAATTCTACAGTGCTGTAATGTTCACTGTAGTGCATGCTGACGACTTACCAGTTCTTATTGTGGAAGGTTCTGATGATTGAGGCCACAGTTGATGATCTTTGGTTTATGTGTATTGTATCCAAGCATTTGAAAAAGTGAGTTTTGAAAAATGTGCATATTGATCACTGGCTGTAAGTGTTGTGCGTAGGGTTTGGAAAGATGAAAACGAGACTAGTGCCAAAGTAATTGAAAAAGGTGTCAGCTGCTGGGTATGACTTCCCTGGTGCTGTGTGTTTATTGAAATACAAAGACATTTCTGGATACCTGTCTTTTATATATGAACTTACATGAAGATGAGCTGTTCTCTGTTGTCACTCAGGCTCAGGAAGAATCTGAAATCCTTCATTATCGTCCACCCTTCTTGGTTCATCAGAACCATCCTTGCGGTTACCAGGCCCTTCATCAGGTAGCTCCTGTTGTCAGTTTGAGTGGAGTTACCTGTCCGCTTGCCTGAGCCATCGGCCATTGAGCCAGCTTTTCTGCATTCCTTACAAGTTGTTGGAATTTAACCAGATTTACAGCCAGATATATGTAAGGTTTCAGGTCAGTTGATAATAGATAAAATATATATTGTATTAAATTAGGCATAAGTTTTACTTATAGTAGGTTTGTCTTATTTGTCTTATCACTCCCTATAGTCTAATAGGATAATCAGTAAACTGTGTTAGTATTTTGGGAGCGGATAAAGAATTAGCTGAGAATAGGGGCCAGGTGGCAGGGGTAGGTGGGGACGCTTCTTTTAAAACTGCAGGAGTCCTTGGCTGAACTCCAGTTTCTTTTTCTGGCTTTTCTTCTCCCTTTTTTTACTCTCCCATTCACCAGTTCTTTCCATTCCACCTCCCTCTTTGTTTGTTCCACCTGTCTTAAACCAGTGGTCACCAACCGGTTGAGTCTGACTAACAGGTCAGTCTTCAAGACATTCATAGTCGTTT
>JAODKC010000044.1:28822655-28843359 GCA_026777985.1 Mormyrops attenuatus | reverse complement strand
CCCACCCTCCTAAACACATACATGCGCTTCAAAATGCCATTCACAGTCATTACTGGGAGTCACAAACCTGCAAATTAAGCTAGGTTTCAGTATTCGTAGTTTACGTTACTCATCTCCTCTCTGGACTTTACATTAGATGACCTTTCAGGAGGGGAATGAAACAAAACAGTAATGGAGCATTTTTCTTTTTAGGTGTGTCAATACAACTAATAATTATAAAGTACTAAAAATAGTGACAGGTGTTATAATTCTATATATGTAGATGCTAGTAAATCCTGCACCACAATCCTGTACACAAGTCTCATCTGCAGCTGGCAGCAGTTCTAATGCGTGCTGTGTTGTACAAAAACATCACTAACTGTCGCTCCACTTCTCAGTCAGTGAGGCATTGCCGAGTGCCAGGAAGCACTACTTACATGCAGGAATGCAGCCTTTCAGAACGAATGAAGCTGCATTCCCGTGTGCTGAGAGGTGCATACCACTTTGCCTCAGCTTCATCACCCTGTGTCACCTTAGGTGTTTAAGTGGAATGGTTTCTCCCAGTCTTAATGCCTTATCCACAGTAAGTTCTCATCACTCTTTCCTTCTCTATCTTTTCATTTTATTTAGACTCAACAGCTTTCTGAATGGACCAGAGCCTGCTTCTGGCCAACTGCAGTAAGCGTTACAAATCTGACTGTTGTTCTTTTCTGAAGTTGTACTATTCTTATTTATTATATTCATGCTTCATATAATCATATGTCACATGTGTTTTCTGTGTGACATCAATTCTGATGGACTTTTTCACAGAAACGGGAAGTCGGTCAGTGATTTGTAAATTACTTTCCATTTATGTGCTTCAGCGGAGACAGACAGTGGATAGCAAACAAGGTGTCTGTGATGGTTCTCAGTCGTTCAGGACATGATAATCTTAAGGGCTTGAATCGAAGGCAGCTGGACTTTTTCAAATTCTTGAAGACGTTTCACCTCTCATTCGAAATGCTACTTCAGATCTCAAAGTCTGATGGGGAGTTCCAGGTATTTATCCTCTAGTGACGTTCTCACCTTGAAAGTGGTCGTTGACACACCCTGCTGTCCAGCGGGTCGTTAGGGTCATTTGGGGCACATCGCTGTACTATGCAGTGAGGAATGCTCGGACTTACATATATACATAGGAGAGACCAAGCAACCACTCCACAGACGTATGACACAACACAGGAGAGCCAGCACATCAGGAGAAGACTCATCTGTACATCTGCACGTAAAGGAGAAAGGACGCTCCTTTGAGGATACAAATGTGCCCATGTTGGACAGAGAAGACAGATGGTTTGAGAGAGGAGTAAAAGAGGCCATCCATGTCTAGACCATCACTGAACAGAGCTGGAGGCTTAAGACACCAGTTATCAGCCACCTATAACGCAGTCTTGAGATCCTTCCCAGACGATTTAAATGTGAAGGGTAACCACCTGTAAATGGTTCACACCTTGGCTCAGGTGGAACCAAAGTTTCGCACCTTGATCCACACCTTGCCCCAAGTTACCCTAACGACCCACTGGACAGCAGGGTGTGTCAACGACCACTTTCAAGGTGAGAACCTCACTAGAGGATAAATACCTGGAATTCCCCATCAAACTTTTAGATCTGAAGAAGCCTTTTGGATGAGAGGTGAAACGTCTTCAAGAAACTGAAAAAAGAAATCCAGTTGCCTTCGATTCAAGCCCTCAAGATAGCAAGCGAGCTTTTTCAAAAAAACTCTAGACCCTACCTAAACTTTGTTGTTGTAATGAATACATTGGAATGATATTGTTCCACGAAAAGCAATAAACTTGTCTGGGCATATTCCAGTACAAGACATATATGAATATGTATCTGACACTTTCCTGAATGTTAGTAGATGGTTAAAACCAGTACCCAGATGGTCAACCAGCATCCAAATTTAGGAGTAGTTTCTGTTTGTTTCATGTACTGTACCGGTTTTGTACATTTGTATTAAGCGTTAAGCTGAGAAAGTGCAACAGATACATAAAAAAAATCAATTTTCAAAATGCATGCATAATCTCTGGAGTGAAGAGCTGACCTCATACATATATGCTGTACCCTCTTTCATAAATTATTGATTTTCCTTAATGTTAGCAAAATAATAAAAGAACTGCAGATGTAGATAGTGCATATATGGATGCAGGGCGATGGTCAGTACCTTGAAGAATAAGCGGTAAAAGAAAACAGAGGTCAGTTAATCATCTGCCATCCCAAGCCATCTTGGACTTTATATTTACTCAGAATGTTCTGGAAGTATCGATCAGAAGATTTTGTGTAGGGAGGTGAGACACCTTATTTAGATTGTTTCTTAAGATGAAACCAAGCGTGTGGCGTGGATAACTTGAATACTTTGATTTATTTGCAATAATTATGAAAGGTTTTTGTTCCAGTCATTTTCAGTTGGCTATGGGAATTTGCTATTTTGATGTTTGGTGGCATTCAGAGTCTAAGTTTCTATTCGAAATGCAGTCAATTTGGAATTTTTGTTTTCATTTTACTGTTGCATCCCTGTGAATGGAGCTTCAGAGTCAGCCGTCAGTTTCAGACCTGCGCTCCAGTTCCTCCCGGACTGTGTAGAGCGTATAAGTCCCATTCATTCTAAACAAATTCCAAAAGCCAGGATCTTTCACTTGTTTCCCTAAGGGTCTTTCTCCCACTGAAACCAAAACACCTTTTGGCCACTGATGCCTCCATGGTTCCACTGATATGGTCTGAATGTACCGATGCTCCCTGCGATGTCACTAGTGTGGCTAATGGGGGATTTTCTCTTTGTCACTTTGTTTAGGACTGACAAAAGCCTCAACGCCAGTGTCTCCTAGACACAGCTGCCTGCAAGCTGTGCTCACACAGTGCAAGGCATCCTCATCTGAAGACTTGTTATCTGCAGTGTATGTCATTGTATATTCTAGTGATGTAGATGCAAATGATAGATTATTTATCTGAAGTTAACCTCAGGTAAGATAATCTGAATTCTTTCCAGCAGCACTGCTGGTTTAAGTTAATTTAAGACCCAGTATTTAATTTTTTAAAACTATTTTGTTACTATATTGAATTATAGCATAGATTAGAGTAATTTCTGATGTTACTGATTCATTTGAACACCTGCATATTTTGAGCAGAAATGTTGCCACCCAAATTCATATGACCTACCCTGACAATTGGCAGCTGAGTCAGCTGTATATTCAGGGTGACTTGAATGACAGAATTGAATAAGCTTCAATCTAACTGAACTGCTTTTTTTTTGTTTTTCTTTTGAAAAAACACTCCCACTTTGACACTCTTTCTTTTGCAATTAAAATTTGTCGGTGAATACCCTGAAATATGCCATAATTTCTCGATAACGATAAAGATTACCTAGCCACTTGCCTGATTTCTGTTTGTGATTTTTTTTTGCTTAATATTTTAAAAGATTTGTTAACACTTTTCCATGTCTCCTCACTTTATCAGTGTCATAATATTAATGATGTTTATTATCATATTCCTGTTGTTTTTCAGTGATATTTTAACATGTCCAGCATTGTGCTTGCTCTCTCACAGAATCAGGAACTGTACTTCGAACCTTAAACATGCACGTTTGCTATTCTGATGGTGTGTGGAGGATGACAGTAGCCCCCAAATGTGTCTCCAGTGGGTACTAATCATAGCTTTCCACACATCCTTTTCACACCGCACTCAAAGTTCGTATGGCAAACACTGACATGCAAGGAAAATGTATGTAGACGAATGGGAGAGGCATTCTAATGTCAGCTAGAGTGACTGATTCATATTCTGTCCTTTTCTTGTATTGGCAATAAGTCAATATATGTTCAGTACAGATAACCATTATGAATGCATGGAAAATTTGTTCTTTATTGAAATTCTACTTAAAAGCCATGGAAAAGAAATATAATTTTTACTTTGCTAATATATATTTTAAAATGTGTGTTTTATATGTATATAAAAACAGCAAATCACAGTAAATCAGACTAGGATTGTCTGCATGTTGGCCCTGATGTATGTGTACTTCGGAAGGAGCTCAATTCTGTATAATTTCTACTACAACGAAACAACATCTGGATTGGGGGACTTAACTATTAAGATCTTGTGCATCATGTCATTTATGCAAGTTGAATAAATGTTGCATCACACAAGGATAAAAGGTCTGCCCGTAATGTGCTTTACATGCAGTGTTATATCTATGACTTGGACAACTTTTGAACTTAGGTATAGAGGATCACTGTTAATAGTATTTGTGGGGTCATTGTGTTATTTTTGTCAAACATCAGCACCATGACTTGTGATGAAATTCCACCTAAACGTTGACATGAAGTAGGAGTTTTCTTCCAGAAAGAGGCAATCAAAGGTGAATAAGGTGACTGAATGAAATACCCAAATGTCTTGTAGAATGCCAGTCCATCTTAATGTTGTCAAGCCTGGGATGTTCTGTTGTAATGGATTTATCATTACTGAAACATCATTTTACCCTGGGGTGGACTGGCATCTCATTCAAGTGTGTCTCCTGCCTTGTTCCTTGTGTTTCTTGGGACAGGCTCTCTGTCCTGCAGTGAGGCTAATTGGCATCATGTGCAGTGATATAAAATTAAATTTACAAATATACACAGTATACAGGGAAATGTGTCAAAAAGTTACATGGATCAGGTTTAATAAGACTGGACTAGGCAATTAGGAGAAACAAAACTGAGCCAAGTACTGAGCCAGGGTATAACTGTATGGGTATAGTTATGGGTATAAAGAGTAAGAGTATAAAGAGCCTGCACCTTCCGCCCATGATTGTTCAGAAAAAATTACATTTAACATGGACTGTTACATACTCTATAAAATGATTTAAAAAATAATAGTAATTTTACTATTGAAAATTGTAATAAATCTGTCCATGAAATTCACAATAAGATTAACCTGACAAAGCACAGGTGCATACATGCGTTACATTTACCTTTATGGTTATGATAACAATGCCGCATAACTACTTATTGCATAAAACACTGCATAACCAGTCCATTTGCAATCCCTGATGTTTTGTACAGGTAAGTACATAAAATTTGCTTTTTAAATTACTAAATGTTTCCCGCAGTATAATAAACATGTATCTCCAAATGTCACACAGTTTTGATTAATTAATCACAGGATTTAACAATGTGATGCCAAAAAGATAAGTAAAATAAAAAGCTGCTCTTATTCTGACTTGTAGAGCACTGTGTTCCAGCAGAGTTTAGTCAAATATTACCTTAAATCTTCCTGTTAAGGCTTAATCATTAAAACAAGCATACTCCTACAAGATCTACCACCAGCTAACACTTCCGTCGCATACCCTTAATGCAACAGACGTCAAATTGCATAAAAAGGCTTAAAAATTCAGTATAGTTCCATTATCATTCAACAGTTTTGTGCTCTTTTTAGTGAAGTTTTCATGTTTGATAAATGAGTCAATATCATTACATATTTTGTAAGAATAATTACTTTTCTTAAGAATTATTAAGTAATATATTGTTACCATGAGTGGCTCGGTGTCACTGTAATGGATGAGCAAATGCTGTAGATGGAGGTATGGATAAAAATCTGTATTTTACCCCCTGTTTTGCTGAGATGAAAAAGGGATTTCAGAAGCACAAGTTTTTGGAAAAGAAAGGTTACAGAAAGGCAAATTATTTTTTGTTAAACGCTTTCACTTTTTTTTCTGTTTTCATATTTAAAGATCCTATTAATGAAATCTAGTCCTGTGATTGTGTGACAATGTTAAATTATGGGGTGTTTCTCAATACCAAGAACACAAAGATTGTACTTGTGGTCTTGGTCAGACCAGTCTTGCTAATTTGCCTACCAAGAACAAACTTTGGCACAATGAATCATGGGACTGATCTCATCTAGTGAGGGTTCAACCAATCTATCCTTCATATTTGGAGTGGGGCAAGAACAACATCTAGAGATTTTTACCGTCCTCCGTACTGGAGTATTGGAAGATGCCGCAAAACATGTACAAGAGAACATAAGTATGGTCAAGTGCAGTCAAGTACGCATATCGAGAAACACCGTAGTTATTCCAAAATGTCATTAACAGCCCTTCTGTGGTGTGAAATAAAGATCCAAATGAAGAATGAAGCTTGATTATGTCTTTCTTAGGAGTACATTTCAAGTGCTGCTGAAAGATATTTAAACAAAAACCGGTGGATGTTACGCATACTGATAACAATCATTAATAAAACACATATGTGTGCAACTCTTACACACCGTTAGCAGCAGCAAAATTCCTGCCCCTGGGGTCAAACAGTGGACTTTCTGTGGCAAATACTTTTGGTCATTTCCGTTTATACCTTCAGCAATATCTTCATCACTTGGCAACATCGGCTAGCTAAATGTTACACATACATCGGGAGTTACCTTGAAGAGACAAAATCTATCAGTCCATCTCCGCCAGGGCCTTATGGCGTAAGTAAAGTTCTAAACAGTACAGGACAAAATAGTCTGCATCCGAGTCAAACTTATTGGCAAACAGATGGGGCTGCTGCAGAATCCATTTGAGGTCCCCGACACCATAAACACACACAGACCGGACGTGATGCCCCTCGCAGGGAGGGTACATGGCTCCCTTTGATTCCTGTCCTTCAAAAGACAGCCATTTCACTAGCCTGGAAATTGTATTCACATCGGTGACATCATATCTTTGACTGATGGGGACGGATCCAGGAGCTCCAGGCTGCCTCTGTAACGTCGCCCACAGATGCTCATCAGGGCTGTAGGTATCTTTCGACCATTCGATCAAACGATGTGCTACTGGATCCTCAAGGACGTATCGCACGAAATCCCTGCAAACCACGATGTAAGCACCCCCTGCAAATATAGGGGTATTAACTGGAGGTGCCTCTTTGTTTTCTTTTGTTCTGTGTATCCTACCATTGACAATCTTGTGTACTTTTTCCCATCTGACTTTCTTGCCTGCTGGCATTTGTTCAGTCTCAAGAGTATTCTTGCCATTCAAAACTTTCAGTTTCTGCACTATTTCCAGGTTGGTTTTCATGGGAAAGTCCTGACCACAGAGGTTTATAAAGTATTTCCAGTTGGAACTCAGGTTATAGAGGTCTCCCATACAGTTCATGTCAGCCTGGACCCTACTCCAGCTTGCATACACAACTCTCTCCTGTTTACTGGACACGATGACATTGTCAAAGCAGGCAGCAATGCCTTTCACGGCAGTCTGAAATGATGGCGTAGACTTTTGGTCAACGTGGACGCAATAAAAATTCTGTGGGGTGTAAATAGACCTGAGCATCCTTTCAAAACTTTGGATCTTCTGGTGAATTACTATGGAGTATGCAATGGGAAACATCTCCTCCTCGTGACTCAAGGGAAAAGTCAAATACTTCCTCATTACTCGGAATTTCTCGCAGTCTTTAGTCCATTCAATGTAATGCTCATCTGTAATCCTGGTTTTGTTTCGAAAGCTTTTGGTTATCAGATTCAACTTTGCATTCTCAATTTCCTCTTGATCTTTCTTCAGGATCTTTTTACAGTTGCACAATTTTTCAAGGCTCTTATCAGTGAGCTCTAGAAAACTGTAGTCTAGACTTAATTCCAATGTAATGTAAAAAAAGTATCCTATGGTGGAAATAAATATTCCAATCAATAATAACTTTCTGAATTTATTCAGGTATCTAAACATTTTCCCAGAAGAGAGGTATAAGCTGCCTTCTTCATTGGTCTTTGGCCCGAAACCTTCAGTCTGAAAAAAACAATAACAAAGATACCATTTTAAATTAATACAGCTGTTTTGTCTTATTTGCCCCATTTCTTTTCCCTAATCTGCAGTCAGAACTTCAGGAATTACAACCTGTCACAGGGCTCGCCCTTAAAGCAATTTCCCAATTCTTGTATATCGGTCTACATTTAACTAAATGAGTAAGCAAGATTATCTCTGTCTTAGTAATTATCTGATCCTGACAATGTAACCCCTCCTGTATTCAGCCGCTGTGCTTCCCAACTGGCCCACTGGCCCCACAGCAACCAAAATCCTCCAATCCCAGCTGCCTTTATGACTACTGACCTGTTGCTATAATGTCAGTGGTTATGAAGCCATTTCAACTTATCCTGCCAACATCAGCCTATCAAGGTGAACCGTTTACCGTCCGCCCCCCTGGGCCCGTATTCGCAAAGCATTATATCTGACTACTAAGAGTAATCCTAAATCACACTAAAAGTTTTTAAGTAAGAGTTTTTTTCCTAAATCCGATTCACAAAGAGGCAGAGAGCAACTTTTAGTTAGGAAAAGAGCCAACTCCTAAGATAGGAGTAAGACTCCATCATTTTGGCTGACATCAGCTCTCATGCACGAACTTGCCTGCAATAACCATGGGGATTAGTTGATGAGAGGCCAGTATGTGCTGATGAAAATGTATACGCAGCATCCCATAAACACAAATACAATGGAAACCGCTTCTAGTGATCATGGTTATAGTGATCAACTGCTTATATGGATCAAAAAGCTTGGGACAGAATCATTCCTGTACAAATACTGTTTAAATAATCCACTTATCGTAATCGAGTAGTCCGTTTACAGTGTTCATTTTTGTTATTTTTAAACATTACAGCATATGGAAAAAATGTAAACTACGGTATTTTTTTTTCTTTACTTTGATCGCCCTACTTTGCCTTGCGGTAACCCATCTGCTTCTGGCTAGCTACCTGAGGCTGATGCTGCATGCACAGAAAACATGACGGGAAAAAGAAAGTCATTTTCTCTCAGTGACAAATATAGACCCATCAAAGCTACCAAAACTGAGCCAATGAGACGCTGTCTGTTTTATTACCTTATATTCATGTAATACATATACAAATGTCAAGTAGATGGTAATCTGCCTGAGACGTAAAAAAAAATTAAAAATCGGTTATAATGATCACTATCAGCGGTCTCTGCTGTATATGACTGTGTTGTTTCGGTTTGTTGGAGATGTTATTACATGCTTCGCAAGCTCCACAACCATTATTTTTCCCTCCTGACTGAGGCGGTATCCTTTAAGTATTTCAGCGTTCGTTTAATGTTTCCAATGCACTGCGACTTGAATTGACAGCAGCCATTTTGCGACTGTGTGTGAATTGGTCTTTGTGATTTAGGAGTCCTCTCCACTATTTTTTAGTTCTCCCAGAGATAGGTGCGAAAGAAGCAGGCACAGGAAAGGCAGCCGGGGGTACTGATAAGTGGAGACATACTGATTTGTGTTGCAATCTACAAATGGGATGGTGATTTCAAGCTTGCGGGGAATTTACAGTGTAGTTGCCCATCTGTTTTCTTACCTGGTTTGGTATGTGAGTTTCTTTTGTTATGAAATGCCGTTAAAAGTAACAACAATAGTTGTAAAACATAATGTACCATACTGTATGTGGAATGTTTATAGATGGAGACTCAGCGACTAGGCATAGCTGCCAGTAAGGCTCACCAGTGTCTAGAAACGTCAGGTATTTGTTTATATGTGATGCAGTGTTGTTTTTTTTATTATTGTTGGATTATAGTTGTATTTTCTTTTTGTTTTGTGTGTTTCTTTAACAGTCGGTCACTGAATTATAGTGTAAACTGTTGTTTTTGTGGGGTTTTTAATGTTGAATCATTAAGGGTTGATAATTGTAATGATCCCGGTGTAAACCTCCCTGATGTTGCTTTAATCTTTTTATCTGAGGTAGTATGACTTACCATTTAACCCGCTGGCCTGGTGGCTCACTTAGTGGTGTTTAGTGCGAGCCGCTGGCTATCTTTATTTATTGTTTTCTTTTGTTTATTGTATGTAAAATACTGGGTTATTTATGAGGCAACCTGTACCGGGTAGAGTGGTGGCTCAGAGGCTAGGGTTAAATCCCGTGAATGCCAGGAGTAATTCTACTCTGTTGGGCCCTTGAGCAAGGCCCTTAACCTACAATCGCTTTGTCCTGGATACAACATTAATCTACATCCAGCCCCGCAAGGAGGTCCTCCAAATTTGGAGGTCGGTATCAGGATTGGCTCTCCAGACACCGGAAAAAACTCACACTGTTCCATTGGACTAGTGTGGTGCTGAGGTATCACATGACCCATGGCTGCACTCAGGTTCTCATCCCTGAGGTGGATTGTCATATGGTGGGTGTGGCAATAAGATATTAAAGTGAAAAGAGCTCATAAATCGGTATCGGCAGTTGTGTATCGGAATCTGTATCTGTATCGGAATCGAATCGGAACTGAAAAAATGTAGATTGGCCCATTCCTACCTAAAACTTTCGAGATCATTGTGGATTTCAGGCACTCACAGAACACTCCATATCAATGGTCAGCAAATAACAGTAATGGACTCTTTCAGATTTCTTGGCACTTGCAGTTTCTGAAAATGGAGATCAACTCAGCGGACCTCATCAAGAAGGTGAACCAGAGACTGTATTTCTTCAGACAACTGAAGAACTTCAGTGTCGGCTATGAAATGAGCTGAACAAACAAGTACTACAGATAGAACAGAAATCTGATAAATCTAGAAATATCTACAAACATTTCCAAATATATGTAATATATGCGTCATATACATTTGCTCGTGTGAAAGATATTCATCCAAAAAAAAAACGCCACCTTGCATAGCTGACTGAATGGGAATGAAGGGATGCAGAAGACACAGTAGTTGAGGTACTACACTTAATTCAAACTTTTATCACAGAAGGTATTGAGACAATTCATGTCTGCGGCTTCAAGGTCGACATATGGATAGATGGGCGGGATTCGAAATGGCATCCCCCGCGAGGTCTGTAAAACCCAACTGCAAATACTATGTACTAGAGGCAGCGGAAAAGCTGTTACAGAGAATAAAGAAAAATTAATTTTTTCACTCAAATTTTACTTTCTCATGTACAAAAATGATAAATTAAGCATTTTTACATTTTGTTACAGTTTCTGTGTATAAGAATTCATAGTGTGCAGAATTTTAAGCCACGAAAAATTTTCTGTATTTGTTATACATTTTTTGTCACATCAAAATAAACAAAATGAACACATTGTGTCTTTTGGGAATAAAAAATATAAGACTACTATGTACTATGTAGACTACTATGTACTGTCACCCGTTTGTCCTTTGACCCACAAATGGGTCGTCCACATTTCTGCCTGCATGCCACGCCTGCGCACCAAACCCGCCCAGATCCCTAACACCAACTGTCACTTCAGGATTGATTGAAATGAGCAGCAAATTCAATTGACCCTAGACTGGATTGGTTGCCATGAAGCCAGGAATGCACCAAAATGTGCAGGGCAGTTTTACTCCAGCACCAGGATTGAGAACTGCTGGTATACATGATATGGTCCAGACATATCTGGACCATATTTATAACCCTAAATAATTTTTCAATCTTCTGTAGATACAGAATTGTGGCAAATAAGACAACTTGAGCAAATACATCACACCAATCAAGAACACAGGTGAGAAAATTAAGGACTTAAAAGAGAAGATGAAAAACTAGGATACATTGTAACTTACAGTAAGTATTACAACTACACTCATTTACTTAAACACATCATAACTACCCCAACCCATTTGATACTTCACCACTACAATTACTGCACCTTCTTAATACCCTAACAACAAAATTACTCTCATCCTCTAACTACCCCACCACAATCACCCCCACACTTTTAATACCCCTCCACTGGAACTACACCGCTGTCTCGATAACTCACCACAGCAAACAGAGCCACCTTTCTGCCGCATCACCATAACTACCCCCTACCCACTTTTGATGTGATAAGCAACTGCACTTCTGTTTGCATTCATTAATTACTGCAAAAACAGCAGATCTCTTTTAACCTAACAGCCTTATACAGCTATGACAGTTTTATTTCTCAAGCTTTTTACCAGTCAATGATAAGCCAACACCAAGTTTAACAAACATTACTTTGTAGTTTTCTATGTTTTTTTCCATATTAGATGATAGTTCTTTTGATGAAGAAATAACACGGAGGACTACTAACTACTGAAGTGAGTCATTGAAATGTATTATCTACCTGTGAATTTCCATCTGGAATCTTTTTACAACTTATCATTAACAGTCATATTTGTGTTTAAGACTTCTGGACTACAACGAACATTTGAGTCCATTAAGGTAAGTCGCTGAAATATTTTTGTCCATAAAAACTTACACATTTTTGAAAAGTATATTTTCAGGAAGTGCTTGAGACAAATGCGGTAAGTCATTATACTTATTTTAAAATAATTCTGCATGTCACTTTAGTGCCTAAAATTCTGCATTGCTCTTACATTGTTTTATGTCTACATCTATCAAAATATCGATTATATCTTGTGTATCCTCTATGTCTTCAATAGTTAAAAGTGTTGAGAAGTCATTCAGTATGTATTAATCATTCATGTTTTAGTTTTCTTGTCAAGTGTGCATTAACCAACTAGAAAAGTACAGGAAATATTAACTGAAAGTTACCTTTCAATGAATTCACTTTTTAGGCGCCTTGTCAACCCTGAGACACATTAAGTAAATCATCATTGTTTTGTTAGCTTTATTCTGTGATAAAGTCCTTGTTACAGGATACCAAAAGTAAGCCTTTGCTGCCCTTTACACTGGACAAAAGGCATACTTGTCTTATTTCATTTTGATTCTGAGCTACCGTATTGGACTGAATATAAGATGAGACCCTCCTTTCCAACTCCCATTTTAGTAAAAGGGTTTTGGAACATAACATCCTGTTTTTGTAAAGGAAACTATATGTAATTTCATTTGACGACAAGCCACAAAACGTAAGACATTCCTGCTTTTACAATCAATTTTATGAATGACGTGCGAGTGTGCCATCCTGGGTTCTTCCCTGCCTTGTACCCCGTAGCCTCCCGGATCGGCTCCGGACTATCGAATGCCAAAAGGGTCATAAATACCTCAACTTATGTTTTATCTGAAGTGCCTTATTGATGCGTTTTTTACGCATGTGGTTCTTGACACGCTAAAAGTCCCTTGGTGTCACTTAATTTCCACATACTAAGGCATAAAATATTTGTGTTTGAGGTGTTTTTTGCGTGTCCTTTTGACACGTAATTGACGACTTGTTGACACTTTTTTTTTGCCTGTCGTTTTTGACAAGCTAAAAGCCCCTTGATGTTACGTAATTTTTGGCTATGTAAAGGCATAAAACACGCGTGTTTGAGGTGTTTTTTGCATGCGTCGGCAACGCGTAAGTTGTTGTGTTTATGACCCTTTTGGCGTTCCATACCGGACCCGGGGGGGCAGAGGCAGAGGGCTTCAGATGCAAACAGAATGGGCAAACATGAGGGTTCACAAAAATTTGAAAATATCTGGAAAATTGGAAATTAACCAGTCCCTCCGCAAAACCGCAACATTCCACTGCCTGGTGGTGTACATGGCCAGGGACCAGTACTGATGCATATGAAAGTTCCCAAATAGATGCCCCTGCAGTGGGTAAAATGTGATGCAGTTCAGTATAGGGTGTCTGTTTATGTCTGAGAATCTGGGGAATTGTCCTACTGGGGAAAAAATGAGATGTGGTGCTAGTGCTGGGAAATCGAAAAAATGAAATTTAATCAAAACCGACATTCAGGATCTCTAACGACGTAATCTTGCCCATGTCGGTTACTTCGTTTTTTTTTTTTTTATTCTGTTAATACTTAAAACATATGTCAATATATTCCCCAGTGTGTGATCATGTACAGACCCTTAAAGACATACTATGAAGCAACTCGAGCAGCTTGTACCAAAGAAAAATGCCGTCTCCATCGTTTGGACACGTTGTGCCTTTAATAAAAACGACACCGAATAAAGAAAGGTCAAATGTAAACACTGCAGAAAAACAGTTTCAGCTACCAATGTAATACCACCAATCAGTTTCATCACGGTTACGGTGATCAACTGCTCATATGGATCGAAAAGCTTGGGACAGAATCATTCCTGTTCAAATACTGTTTAACCCCTTAAGTGTCTGCTCCACCAAATGGTAGACTACCGTTAGGTATACCTTTGTAATACATAAACTGCATTTTTCAGTGTTTGAAAAAACTATTGATTTTTTGTTTGTATTGGCCTACAGACCTCAGAAATGATAAAAAAAATATTTCCAATGCCTTTTTCTGGGTGTGACACTTAAAGGGTTAAATAATTCATTTATAGTGATCAATTAGTCACTTTACACTGTTTACAGTGTTCATTTTGGGTCTTTTTATACATAGCAACATATGGAAAAAATTAAAACTACACAGTAATTCTACCTGAGGACAATGCTGTGTGCACAGAAAACATGATGGGAAAAAGAAAGTCATTTTCTGTCAATTACGAATATAGACTCTTCAAAGTTTATGATAACTGCCAAAAACGAGCCAATTAGATGCAATAGCGAAACTACAATAAGCTATATAAGCTAGTACTGTACTGTATTATAGCGTATCTGAATTATACACAGTTCAATAATTTGATTTGTACAGTACTGTAATTTGAAAAGCGTTTGAAACAGGGGTACTGTATTTTGAAAGTCAATAAAATTCAGTACATAGTGACGTTGTCCATTTTATGACCTTATACAATATAATCCCATTATAGTGGACTCACTTATAACCGAATATTGTCTATAACGGACAAGCTCAACTCGCCAGCGTGCGTGTTCTGATGAGTTGAGCTACCTGTCGAGTTAGGCTACCGAGCCTTTCTGCGCCTGCGCAGTTCCACCGTCGTGGGATTCATAACCACGCCCATAAACCTGAGCTACCTTGCGTTGGACGCACTGGTTTACGGTGAGTAATATTTTAGAAACTCTTTTAATTGTTACTTTCAGCTTATACACATGCACTTTTGTGCATCTACAATCTGTCTTCAGTGTACAGTGTAATGGCACATAAGCGTATGTTGCTGCTCTCGGGAAATAAATGAACGTTTTATGAGGTAGTGTGCTCCACACGTGCTCCAGACCCATGCGTGCATATTATAAACATTTATTTTATTTATAATTGTGATAAATATATAAATATTACATTATGTCTTAAGTGATACAGTCTGTTCTCATTAAGCGACCTTTTACGTGTGAAATGGAGTTTAAAAAAACACCTTTTGTTACTTTGGATTTCTTACATGAATGTACTCACTCTCAAAACATGTGACCATTTAATTTGTCTGTGTTTTTACGTTTTTTTTTTCGTTTTTTTTTGTAGGTCCAGTGTGATTCATGCAGAAGATGGGCACATTTTAAATGTGCCCAATATGACCCACAGCGCTACCCGCAGTATTACTGCCCAAAATGTATTAACATTAAAATAAAATAAACTGTCGGGGTGGGATGTGTATTCTGTGTTGCTTATCTTTTTTCGTATATAGTTGAAAATCTTAAATTAACAAAAAAAATAATAAACTAAATAATTTACTTAAAACAATTTGTGATTCTCATTGGAAGACATTATTTGGTAGGGCATACTGGCCTATCGAGGTAGGCTACCCTATATTACAGTATTAAGTGTCTGTGTTAAAATAATGTATAAAGCATACTGGCTATCCTATATTATTAAGTACAGTTTTATATGTTAACATTTTTTACATGTCAATAATATATTAGTAATTAAAACGCATAAATAAAGATTCCGTAATACAATGACACCTCGAATCGACAGATTCAGCTATCGATTAGCGTTACATTAGCCTAACTCGACAAAGTAGCTCAACTCGACAGAACACCGGTGATATCCAGTACAGATACGTAGTCGGGATTGTTAGAGGTGTAGATTTGAGTAGTAATGAGTAAGTAACGAATATATACCAGGCTGTAACGAATCGTTATGAGTATTCAGCCGTTCAAGGTTTCCTTGCTGACAGTAACGAAATGACTGATCAAACCGCCCAATCGGCACTCGCCATGCAGAATGTTTGCGGCAGTTCTGGCTGGTATGCAGTTGCAGCTAGTTTCCATTATCTATATCCTACGCACATTGCCTGCATGTTGTATGGCCCACAAAAGAATCTGATGGGGGGAGCTGGGTCAATGCACTGACTGGCCGGGGTAATTAGTCACCCATCGCCGTTCTTTATATAGGCTCTCAATTTTGAGAAAGCAATCGTGATTGCAGTTCTTACAACCAGCAATAGCATCATGCACACTAACGCGACGCTGATAAGCGCTGTAGGCTTACGGACTATGGTACAGTATAGGTAGCAGCATTCATTACTGTATGCATAGCCAACCCAAGTAGTAACGAATATTGGGTAAAGTTGGATTACTACACGTACAATATAATAATCTATACCACAAGTGTGTCTGCTACGGAAGTCTGTAGAGGACACGCTTTTTTTTTTCTTTTCGTTATCTCGAGACCACGACCTATTTTTCTCGTAATCTCGACATAACCAAAGTCGTTATCTCAAGATCACGACTTACTTTTTTCTTGTGATCTCGACATAACCCATGTAACTTTCCCGTGATCTCGCGACAGGTTTAGTATTATCCTCATGGACAAATGCATCAGATTTTACTTTGATCGTGGACTGTCAGAATCAGAATCAGAAGACTTTATTAATCCCAGAGGAAATTGCTCACATTGCGACTGCACAATCACACATAGACACGCAGATAAGAACAATACAGTACAAGTATTTAAATAGGAATGAGGGGTAAAACAAATTACAGCACTGTTAAACATTCTAATAAATAAAATAAAAAATAAAATAAGATAGAAAATCTCTGTACAGGAATCTAAAGTACCTTTGTCCAGAAGTTACAGGAAAGGTAAAAGTTTATAGGAGCATATTGCACAGTCAAGTAAAAGTGTATAGGAGTATATTGCACAGTAAAGTAAAAGTATATTGCACCAGTGTCATAAATGGCTATATTGCACTTGTTTGTAAAACCAAGTTAGACTTCAAACTGTGGGGAAAAAGTCGAGATATATTGCACCGAATCATGGATAAGAGGAAATAACAGTGTGTCTGTCGGTGCTAGAAAATTGTCATATTAGTGTTCGTCATTTGAGAAGGAGGCTCAGAAATTTGCAGCTATACCGTCGGAGAAATTATAGTGAGCCTGAACGAGTAGTCCAGTTGTCAACTGGAGAGTCCGGGACGTCTCCATGGTTACCGGGTGATGTTTGAAAGATGTCAGCTTAAAAAAAGAAAAAAATAAGTCGTGATCTCGAGATAACGACTTTGGTTATGTCGAGATCACGAGAAAAATAAGACGTGATCTCGAGATAACGAAAAGAAAAAAAAAGTTGACGCGTGTCCTCTACAGACTTCCGCAGTCTGCTGGGGTGTGGTATGAGTAAATGGTGTCCTGTAGTTGTGTTCTTGGCATACAGCAACTCTGGATATAATGGACTGTTTTGCCAGATCCCTTAAAGTCCGTTATAACGGGATTGTGCTGTATTCGTGTAATACATATAGAAATGTCAATTAGATGGTATTTTTCCTGAGACATAAAGAAACATTAAGACATTTAATACTGCTCTGTCTCATGGGATGAAACAATTAAGTAGTGCATTTAAAGTTAAGGATAGCCTAGAATTTGACTATACCATCACCACACAACCAGTTAGTAGGATGTCAGACATGCACTGTTACAAACTCTTTCCATGTTATAAAGGAGACATTTATTTAACTTACATTTTCATCTATAGTTGTTCACTTAACGATGCTTAACAAGAATAAAAAATTTGCAGTTTATACCAAATTTTTTGGGGTAGTTTGCAAAATCTACAGACTATGTAGAAGGTAATAAAGCTGTTACATACATGTAAATGAGTGCGCAGTCTTGTCTCGAATTGAAAATCTCATTCCAGCCAGCTGACCAGAGTTAGCAACCTTGACATATATAAAACATAAATAGAGAAAATATAAATTCATTCTCTCTCTACCTATACACATCACTACGTACTCGTGGATTCAGGTATGCATAGCGTGCGGCAAATTGGAGTTGTGTTCCACAGAACTTTCTAGATGTTTTTTTTTCTCGAATATTTTCTACCTGCGGTTATTTAAATCCTCACATGCGGAACCCGCGGATTATGTTGTCTCATAAATATCTGCAAATATATTTTTCCTGCACGAGGTGTGCTTGTTGATACAATAAGCCTTATTTTACGGCGTTATCATATATTCTTTCAAATCAATGTAACAAATGAGGCAGGTGTTGTTTATTATCCTCATCTAACGCTACAATTCATTCTTGATGCCGCATTATGCGTTAGGCGACAATAAAGAACTGTGCAGATGAGTCCTTTCAGAATAGCCTAATAATTCTACATAAATCTCTAGAAGGTGTTGAGCCTTCACATCAAAAACCAGTTTTAGTGGCATTAGACTGTCTTAGGGTATCTGTCTTACTGGGTATAAATATTAACACTTACCTTAATTTAATTTCATTCTGTTTTATTTATGCCTTCATTCCAGAATACCACTTTCACCCAGAAAAAATCCTCCACCGCAATTCGCGAATTCACGTTCAAGATGTGACGAATTTTAAAAACTCATGTAAACTAAGATGCAAGTATATATTTTTTAATTCTGCTGTCATTAAGCATATGCCCGCCTGCCTCGTGGTGCTACTCTGTTTAACCTCGCGTTTTTCATGTTTTGTGTCTGCTTAAGTTAATAGACCGCTCGACATTTTCTACCTTTCGGTTCAGGTCACTTTGACTGACAAGGCGCAACAGAAACCCATTTACATTAAATTTTTTTTCGTAACATTCGCTCAAGATCATCGTATATACACTGAAATTTATAATAGTAAACAATAACATTAGCACAAAGACGTATATTTAGTCATACCTTACTTCTCTATTCTTGACAATACAATGTGGACGGATGAAACCTGCGGTCTCTTCACCTCCGAGCGCCTAACAAAGGATTAACATGTAGCGTTCAGCTTACACCAGCCTTTAAATAATGCGGTCATATCCGTGACGCACGGCGTGGGGTTGCTTCGGCACTCAAGTTATTCATATTTTTTTCTTTGCTTGTTTTTTTGTGACGGTTCCAGAAAATATTTACTGAATATGCTGACTAATATTGATTTTGGCTGATGTGTAGGATGTGAAATTTCTTAGCCCGATATGACAGCGTCAGTGCCTGCCTTAACCTACCCTGTTTGTTTCCCTGTTTGGCCCACTGGGGTTCCTTCCTCAGTGTCATAGCCCCTTAGTTCTTAGTGTGTTCTCCTGCTCCTTGGGTTGTCGCGTGTCTGTGTGGGCTAAGCAGCCAGTTAAGAATCTGAGCATCGTCCGTTATGGATTTGAGGCTGGCCTCAACCATTTGGAACTTTGTGTTTCGTATGCATTGTTAATTATGTTAAGTTTTTGTATGAATTCTTGTTTCTTTCTTAGTTTTTTTCTGTTTGCATCGACAGCAGGTAAGACCCAAAAAATAATCTTGGGTCCTCTTCCAGGCAGGTTTGTAACAGTTCCAGTTGCTGTCTACTATTTTATTGCCCTAACAGTAGAAATGGGCATTTTAAGAGAGTAGCTATTTTTTAATACCCATTCACTGACTTATGAAGGTCAACACACTTCTCCCTCATTTGGATTGTATGTTCTATCATCTTTCCCATGTTGACGGATGACTAAGGGAATTTGGGCTCTGTGTCACCTCATGTTCGTATCCCTGTTAACCAGGAAGTCATGGATTACAGCTTGAAGGTTCCTATTCACTCCACTCAACTCAAAGATGTACAATTTACAGGGGAAACATGCTTCAGTTACATTGTGCTCACAAACTTCTAGGGGTGCCAATAGTTGGGGCACATGTGTTTTTGTTAAAAATAATTATTTCTTGATGAAGGATTTTTTTCCTGGAATAAATTTATTTCAATGAAAGGTTGGATTTTTCTCATTTTTCAGTGTGACATGAAGCTACTTCACCTAAAGGTGGAATTTGAGGCATGTAGAGCAGTGCTGCACAGACACAGAACCAGACATTAAAGAGATAGAACAATAAACTAGAAAAAGTAATAATAATAATAAGAATAATAAAGAATAAAGTAGTAAATGTGCAAAACTGCAGTTGCAAATAGGGCATGTGCTATTAATGCCTTTGTTTTTTCCCCTTTGTGTTTTGTTGTGTTCTTCATTCCTTGTTTTTTTCCTTTGTGTTTTGTTGTGTTCTTCTTTAGCCTTGATACTCTCCCTGCATTGTTTGACACCTTATGGTCCATTTGTTTCTGGTTATGTGAACTTTAGTTTGTTGATAGAATCTGTACTGGCATTGTCTTTCCATCATGCTCTGTCATATCCTGCTACATAATCTTGCTGTTGATGCCATCAATATACCATTCATGTCCTCCATAGAAGAAAATATCTGTAGCTTTTTAGTATTTATGTGCAACTTCCCTACCTGTCTTGAATTGTCCGAATGACGATGGCATTTTGCAATCTTGTGGTGTACTGAAAAACTCTATAGCTATTGCCCAGATTTGACAAGAGCAAGTAATTAATGTTAAGACAATGAGACCGCAATCAGTTGTATTTGTCAGGCAGAATTACAGAATTAACCCCCCCCCCCATTCCCCACACAAGCTGCCTGTTGCCTCATCAGTGCCAATCAACGCCTATTGTTTTGCAAATGAAAGCGAGTTTCACGGTTTCGACCTCGGGTCTGCACAGAAACGTTTTTCTAACAGTGTGGTCTGAGGAATTGTAAAATACATGCGTTAATATATCGTAATTTGAAATACAATTGAATCCCCATTTCTCTTGATTCGGCAATTGCGATT
>JAODKC010000044.1:28800017-28815486 GCA_026777985.1 Mormyrops attenuatus | reverse complement strand
AAGATATCTCAATAAATGAAGCTGAGCTAAATCATTGAACTCGTTTGTTCATTCCTACCTCCAAATTTCCATAACAGTAGCAATTCACAGACTTGTTCTCATTTAATGAAGCTGTTTATCTTGTGTATGTAGCCACTTCCATTTTGAACAAAGCTTCCATACAATGTTAAAAATAAAAAGCTTAAATAGTATGGAGTTTTATACTTAATTAGATTTAATGCTTATTTACAAGTTAGGAAGGTATTAAAAAGATTACACAATACAAGTACAGAAGATATGAACAATGAGAGAAACGCTATTGGCAAAAACTGTGTACTTAATGGAGTTTGTAGAATTGAAATGAAAAGTTTGATTGTAATTAATTAGACAGCACACTCACATAGTCCTAAAAAATGAAAACCTTGCAGCTCTTAACATAATAAACAGTGAGATGATTTAAGGAAGGCTGAGTAAATTAAAAGGTTTATAACTGTATTTTTATATTGAATCAGTATGTAAAGAGTGAATGAACTGTTACAATGATTCTAATAAAAAAATCTGGTGGTTTTTCATTTAGTGACTTTTCATGTAATGGTTTTTCCCTTTTCAGGTTCTGTTGTCCATATTATTGTTCACTTTTTATTTGTTTTTTATTTTTAATTTTTATTTGGATTGGAGGCACACAGTAGCCGGAGGGTCTTTGTGACCTCCTGGATTGTTCTCACCATGACACCATTTGTCTAAGGGTGGAAGACAGGTGCAGAAGACCCGAAAGACTCTTCCAGCAAATTCTGGCCCCCTGTCTGACATGATGTCCTCGGGTACACCGTAGTACCACAACATCCAGGTCAGGAGGAGGTCGGCCAGCTCAGAAGCAGTTGGGAGCTTGGGGAGGGGTACGTGCCAGCGCATCCCTGACAAGCAGTCTACCACTGTGAGGATAACAGTGTCGCCCTGGGAGGGGGGAAAGTCGGTGATGAAGTCAGTCAGGTGCGACCAGCAACAGTTGGGCATGGGGTTTGGCTTGTGCAGGCCAGTGGTGCAGGTTCCTGGTGCTGGGCTTCATGCAGGGTTCCTTTCAGGTCCCAGGTCACTGGGCTCAGGAAGCAGGACTACGGTATATTCAAGATGGGATTGTCAGCGTGACTGAGCATCCGCTTTGAGGTTCTTCACCCTGGTGATGTAGGAGACCTTGAACTCATTCCTTGATGAAAAAGGGGTTAAGACTTTTAGCTGACTTGAGATATTCAGGTTTCAGTGGTCAGTGAGCATCAGGAAGGGATGCACCGTGCCATCTAACTAAAGTCACTACCCTTCAATACAGCTTCAATCCAAGCATTCCCGATGTCATAATTCCCCTCCGCCGGTGTCAGTTTCTGCAAGAAGCAGGTGAAAGGGTGAATCCATCCCATCTCCCCCTGTCGCTGTGCAAGACAACACTGGCCCCAACCTCTGAGGCATCCACCTCACAATGAAGGGGGCTGATGGAGCGTGCTGCTGGAGGATGGGGGCTGTACAAAATAGCTCCTTGAGGCATCTCAGGGCTTCCATTGCCTAGGGGGTCCAGCTGAAGAAAGACCAGTGAGCTCACATTATTGCAGTGAGTGGAGCCGTGACTGCGCTGAACGCCTGGGTGAAATGCCAGTAGAAGCGTAGAAATCACTGGAGCTCCTTCACAGTCTGGAGCCGGGGCCAATCCTGGACAGCCTTCACCTTTTCCTCATCCATACCCGGCTCCCTTAGTTTGGATCCGGTATCCTAGGACTGACAACTGCATGTACTCTTTGAACATCCACACCTCGCCATGGAAGGCAGGCTCTGCCTGCAGATCCGGGTGCAGGAGGGTGGCCAGCCCAGACCCATGGCGAGCACCCAGAATTCCAGAGGGAAGTTGAGGGATAACACATCCCCCATATTCCTGCCGACAGCGGGATTGTTGAACACTCCTCTGAAGGGGCACTGAAATGAGACTGAAGAATCCAGGACCATGCTCTTCTCAATCCAATCACCAGATTGTAGCCCAATCACCAAATCGTAGCCCAATCACTGGCTCTGTAGGTGGGCAGGGAGATCACAAAGTGGACCCTATCTGCATCTTCCTGGAACTAGTCTGAATGGTGATCTATGTAGAGTCCACATTGCATTAAAAAGTTGTGGCACTGGTCAGGATTGCTGTTGTAGTGCTTGGGCATCGCAATCGAGATTGAAGAGGGTGGACACAGAGGGGACCGTGCCAGGAGAGTGGAGGCAGTGGTGCCCTGCTGCAGCTGCCCAGCCAAAACAGTAAGGTGGGTGATCTGGGTTAGGGCATCCGCAAGGGTCCCTGATGCCTGCAAGGCTTCCTGTCATAAAACGGAAAACTCAGCTGGGACCCAGTTGCAGATAACAGAGTTTATTTACAGCCAAGCAGACAGGAATGGAATCAATAGGCAGGATTATTGTCGGGGTCACAGAGTGAGAGGGTTGAGAGCCAGAGGGGTCAGTCCTACACAGAGTGCTTGAGACAGAAGGTAGGCACACTGGGAGAAGCTGGGGATTTGTGTCAGGATGTGAGTATGATTTTCAGGACGGGTCAGAGCTAAACAGGAGACAAAGAAAGTATGCTTAGTATGCTTAGTAGCGTGGCATCGCGTGCGAGGTAGCCTGGGGTTTTAGAGGCGAGTGACAGGTGTTCACAAACCCCCCCTCCCCAGAAGGCTTAAGAAGGCACCTGGGCAGACTGGTTGTGAATGAAGAAATTGCAACATTACCCATAACTTGTGTATGATATATTGCTTAACTAGCATATTAACTAACTTGGTATGCATTCTTTGAACTTTGTAAAGAGAGTTGTAAAAGCAGCGCAAGTATGCAGATGGGAAGTACAGTGGAATCTCGGTATACATCCTGTTTGGACGTGAAAAATTTTGCTTGGTATACGACCTTTGTCTGGAATACGACTCGTGCGCTAGAACTTGTATGGGTCAAAATGAGTCACGACACTGCGCGCTACCCTCGCTTACCTCTCTCTAGACAAAGCCATGACTGCCCGCGAGCGTCAGTACGCCAGTTGCTACCATTCAGTGAACAACCCGTGCTATAACTCTCTTTTCATTTATTTAATCTAATTGCTTTTGTATTTGTGTATTTTTGTATTAAGCAGTGTTTAAATTATTTTATACAATCCCATCAATGTATAATATACCAATAACTATAGGATTTTTTTTCATGGCAATGGATTAATAATTTTATTTTATTTTATTTCCTTTATTTCTTATGGGAAAAATTCGTTTGGTATACTTCCTGTTTGGTATAAGTCCAAGGATATTGTGATGACTGTGTGTCGTCGAGCAAGCAGGGAGCGGGATATCAGGGTCAGGTACACGGAAATCCAAACTGGGAGGTTTATTTAGGGCAAAGCACACAAACACGGCAGACTACATTAATGACGGATCTGGGAAACGGACGAAGACACGGACTGATATACACAAGACTACAGGCAGGAAACACGGAACAGCAGGTAAACGGAAGGATTCCACATGAGGTTAACGAGGTCGTGGCACACGAGGGGGCTGGATGGAGGGGCGTGACAGATATGGAAAGGACGTATACCGAGGTACCACTGTATTCCTAGAAAGCAAATGTCAGCCGTAGAAAGCAAATGTCAGCATGGAACAAAGTGAAATCCCAGACAGTTTGTAGGTCCAAAAAAAGTGTTCTTAGGTCCCCAAAAACGGGATATGTCCAGGAAAAAGAGGAGGTATGGTCAACCTAAATCTTTGCTAAAGATGGAAAAAAATAAAACAGCTTTTGAAGTACAAATATCTAAGATAATTTAACGTAAAACACATAGGCTTACAATAATACAATGGAACCTATAGGATTCAAATGAGAAGCGTTGTCCATATACAGTGTGTACAGTAGCCTTGTACAGCTATGCTAATAAATGAACTTACTTTAAACAATAGGCTTACATGTACTTATAAGGGAAATATAGCTAGTATGATGTTAACCCAAAGTAATCTTAGCCCATGCAAATTTATTGCATGTAGTTAACACAAACTAAAACTAAACCTTTTCTTAAACTGAAGTAAAATAAGGTACGAAAATGAAATAAAAGACTACAACTAATCGAAAACCACATACAGGGCTCTATATAGTTTCTGAAACTAACTAAAATAAAATAAAAAGAAATGTCAAATACTTTCTGTCACTGTTTTTAGGCCTAGCTAAAGTAATGATTTGTTTTTCTTTTACCGTTAATAACAACCTGCCTAGAACATGTTCTGCCCCTTTTGAGGACATTTGCTATGACTGCACCAGCATGGAAATGCTGACCATGCAGCGCTGAATGATGTTACATTGTTTTTTATTCTGTGGAACATGAATGATCAATCTGTGGGTCAGATAATAATGAATTAAGAACATGTTGTCCTTAGTATAGAACCTTCTTGTGGGCCAGTACTTTGAGACTTCTTCTAAGTAGAGTTCCCACCTGTCCTGTATTTTATGGGATCATTCCATATCATAAAATATAATGCTGTGTCCCATTTTGAATACAGAACATGACTTGCCCCATAAGCAATGCCTTGTTGATGGTAGAGGTTGGAGAAGCATGGGCAGCCTGGTTCAAGCTGATATAAAGGCAACAGTAACTCAAATAACCACTCATTAGATCCAATGTATGCAGAAGAGCATCTCTGAATGCACAACACATCGAACTTTGAAGCAGATGGGATTTAGCAGAAGACCACACCGGGTGCCACTCCTGTCAGTTAAGAACAGGGAACTGAAGCTACAGTATACTCAAGCTCACCAAAACTGGACAATGGAAGGTGGGAAAAATGCTGCCAGGTCACATGAATCTCAATTTCTGCTGTGACATCCAGATAGTAGGGTCAGAATTTGGCATAAACGACATGAAAGTCTGGATCCATCCTGCCTTGTATCAACAATTCAGGCTGCTGGTGTAATGGTATGGTGGATATTTTCTTGGCACACTTTGTGCCCCTTAGTACCAAACGAGATTCGTCTAATTGCCACATCCTACCTAAGTAATATTGGGGAATATGTACATCCCTTTATAACCAAAGTGTACCCAACTTCTACTCCCAGCAGATTAATGCACCATGTCACAAAGCTCATATTATCTCAGATTGGTTTCTCGAACATCGCAAAGAGTTCTCTGTAATCAAATGGCTCCCACAGTCACCAGATCTCAACCCAGTAGAGCACCTATGGAATGTGGTGGAACGGGAGATTTGCATAATGAATTTGCAGCCGAAAAATCTGCAACAATTGCGTGATGCTGTCATGTCAACATGGACCACAGTCTCCGAGAAATGTTTCAAGCACCTTGTTGAATCTATGATACAAAGAATTAAGGTAGTTCTGAAGGTGAAAGAGGGTCCAACACCCTTGTTTAGTGATGGCCAATGAGTATATACAACACACAGTTATGAAATAAATGACATAACAGCCTGTGTCAAAATCAGAGTTGGCATCAAGGGGGGCATTCGTGGCCATGAAGCCCCCCGCCCATTGAACCATTGTGCCCCCTCCCTCTGAAGGCCACCCTCCAAAAACACCATGTTTAATTTAATTTAATTTAATTTAATTTAATTTAATTTAATGTTTCAATAAAGCTGTTCGTCTTAAAACAATTAAGCCCTGTCTCTCTCAGGGTCGTGTCTACGGATCATCTGCTTACTGGAAGCCCCCCCAATCAGATTTCTCGGGGATTTGCTGATTTAAATAGAATTAGAAGTGTGCAGTTTACTTCCTCATCACTATGCGGCGCTGTAGGAACAGGGGACGTATTATTGTTGCGCGTTGAACTTCGTAGTAGCGCAACCGGAAGTAGATCGTCAAGCAATAAGCGCATGTGAGGTTAGAGATCGACTGTCGAGTGAAGTCCCAGAAGGTGAATATGATGAGGAGTCTCCCATATTTCTGTCGTGGCGAAGTTGTTCGAGGGTTTGGACGAGGGAGCAAGGAGCTGGGAATACCCACAGGTAAGCGGCGCTTTGGCTAACCCGCGTTTTACTGGAGATCAGTGAGTTCAACTAGAAATTTATCTAGTTCTAGATTGCTGGTTGGTTCATTAGAGCAATTGCATAGATTGCTTGGATTTTTAATTTATGGATCCGATATCGGGGCTGCTCCGCCACCAAACTTGGATCCCAGTACCCGAGCACATCGCATTCATAGCTGACCGCCACTGTTTTACAGCACTATTAAATTAGTGTTTAAAAGTAACATGTCTGACTTTCGACATAAAACTTACTTTAAACAACAGGCCTACACGTATTTATAAGGGTCGCGTAGTCATAATAAGAACTGGAAATGGTCAACATCTAGATTTAAGATTAGTCACGAACCCAGTCCTGTTGGCAGTACTCGAGCTTTTCCTAGAAACAGAAATTTACTGCGGTGTTTTTGGCTTTTTCTGATCAGTTGTGTAATAAAGGGTTTTGTTCATTTGTTATACACTGATCATTGCAAAATAACTTGCATAAAATGTATACTGTATATATGCTAGTTACTTGTTCTGTCTTTTTTCAGAAATAGTTTCTGTTCACAATAAAGACTTTTAAGGCCTTTTAAAAGTTATTTGCTGATTTTTTCTTCTGATAGCAGCTGCACAGAAACAGAATCTTTACCATTCACCAAGTACCAAGTGTTCAAGAAATTCCTCTTGGTGCAGGTGCATAGGTGTAAATTACTCCCAATAATCAAAACCGGCTAATACAACCCCTTGTAACCCCCCCATAATCACATCTCCCCCTATATGGATAGAGACCTCAACCCAATCCAATAAAAAGAATTGAAAGAAATTAAGATCTATACAAATGAAAATTTCAAATAAAAAATGTGTGATATAACAAGTTGAAGTGCATCTGTACATACATGTACTGACTGTAATAGTGGGACTGGGAAAGGCGACTGCTGGTTATGATCCACTTTGATTCTCCCACAGGCGGCACGTCGCTTTCCCATTAGTGTGAGTCCCCAAGCCGTCTTCACGACTGTGTGATTGACTGATTGTCTCTGTCCTACCCCACAGCAAATTTCCCTGCTTGTGTGGTGGAACATCTCCCGGCAGACATCAGCACTGGTATCTATTATGGCTGGGCCAGCCTCGGGAATGGAGATGTGCATAAGATGGTCATGAGCATTGGCTGGAACCCTTACTTCAAGAACACCAAAAAATCCATGGTAACTGGGTAGTCCAACACACAGCCTGAAACCTCTTGTACACCAAGACATTAATAATCACACACCCATCTGCTTTCTGGGTGAAAGGGTAAATCAGAGAATCAGAGGCAGATAATCAAAAATATGCCTTCATTTAAACAATATAAAATAGCTGTAATATAATTAAATTTTTCTTATAGCAGTTGGGCAAGGCTATTTTAAGATTTTTCTTCATTACCTTTTGGCCTTTATCTTATGTATGAAAAGCCCTATAATTGTGATGTGAAGTAGTAAATAACTTGCATATTTAAACTGTCTTTTTGAAACATAGATGATCAGGATTCAGTTGTCAGACTGATTTTAGCTAATTAATCTGTCCTTAAGATTGATGTGTTTAGGTATTTATTCTTAAAAAAAGGATAAAACAGGAGGTTTCATGGTGGTCAAGCACTCTCATTGCCAGTTGTATCGGTGCAATTCATCTTGGATGGCTATTTTATTTCTAATGATAAAGTTGTGGGCTATTGAGCGTCTATAGACAAGCTTTGGGTGAAATTTTGGGCTCATCAAACCTAAACAGGAGAGCAGTCAAGTGGAAGCGTAGATGGATACAGTTGGTTGTCGTTTGCCAGGCTGATATGGTTCCATTTAATGACAGATCACTGCTCAGTCGGGAGTGAAAAAATACAGATGTCAGATCATATTGTACATATTATTTTTTGTTATTATTATTGTTTAGTGATGGCGTATTTCCTGTCTGTCTATGGAAGTAAACAAACACATACTAATTATGTGAATTAATCAGGCTAGTTATTTTTCATTTTTAATTTGACAGTTATTACTGTGTTTCTTTAGTAGTTGCTAAATTACACGAGTTATGAAAGATGTCCAGTTTGCCCATCCCCAGTGCCTCACCCAATAGCGCATCAACAGCCTAACTGTGTATGTGACTCAGTCCAACTTAGCGGGTTTGTTGCGGGAAGTGAGTCTCTCCTAGTGTGACCCCCTTTCACATAGGAAACCCGCTAACATATCGGGTAACAACAACATGGGATAGATAACAAATGTTCAGTCCTACTCAGTCTTCCATAACGATAAACTAGCGAGTGTCATGTAGTCCAAGCTGATATCAGTGTGGTAAATTAAGGGCCCCGCTCTTCTCGAATACCATAATCTGTTCACATTCACACTGGAGCCGTGTCAGAAAGTTAACGCTAATGTTCCTAGGTCACTAGGGGATAGATTAGCGGGTAGAGTTTACTGTTTTGTAATGATATCGATATGTTAACCAATATGTTGTGCATCTCTAAGGCTAAATATGACTTTTTTTTTTCTTAGCTAGCTACCTCAGGGTCTTGACATTTACAACATTTACAGGTGTTGACCATCACTACTGTATACTTGCAAAATGAATGACTTTTCTGTGCTACAAAACAGAGCGATTCCCAAAAGCGCGGCAGTACAAAGATCATCAGGTATTAACATTCATAAAGGATGTGATTAGCCTTCCACTGCAATCCTGTGTTTCAGTAATATGTGTGCTGTTCCTGCTGCTTTGAGCATCTACCTGCAGCACATGAACATGAAAGTGTGCAACCTTGATATCTTAATTTGTTTCAAAAATTGATTCTGATCTTATAGATCTCATTTAATCACCACCTTAATAATCAATTCACCATGATACATCAATGCATTTTTACAAGCTTACTGTACAGGCTTAGGTCTGGTTGCTTCCATTGTGATGGACTGTGTGTTTTTTCGGTTTGGAATTAGTACATTAGTGCCCTTGTATCCGCGGGGGATATGTTCCAGGACCTTTCTGACACCACAGATAGTAGCAAATGTCCTATATAACTTGTATTTTGTGTATATACATACCTAAGATAAAGTGTAATTTATAAACTTTAATGTTTGAATTAAACTTTCTTACATATGTATGTCAACAGCCCTTCCACCTGCAGTTCAGTCCAAGTGTGTAGTTTGCATCTAATGTGATCGCTAACTTTGCTTCAGCCCAGAATGTAGGCATGACGTCAGTTATGTGCATATGCGAGTCGCGTGTACTCAATACGTGAAGCAGACCCGGAAAAAACGGATGGGGTTGGCTGTACAGATCAGGTAGCGACAAATGTTTAACAAACATTATGGCAAAGGGATCAATTTGTTCTACAGCAAAGGTGCAGTATTTGCTGGGAATCTGACGAGAGTATCCAGCAATAACGAGATGCAATATACAAAAACTTCCAAGATACTTAGTAAAATATGGGGCTGTCTTATAGGTGTAGCACAATTAAATGAAAATTTGTGTTGCATGCTCAATAAATCTGTAAGGCTCGTGTGCCATCGTGCCCAAAACAATTTTAAATAAGCCACAAAATGAGGGCATTAATACTGAATTCCACTATGCTGTGCGATGGTGCTTTTCTCCGTATGCTTTCTTCTACACAGAAAGTCACACGGTGATGACAAGAGTGTGCTTAGGCTTAAAAATGTTATTGTTTTATATGTGCATTATTGTTTAGGGTTTTCAAATCTATAGTCTCTCTATAGTAACTCTGGTCTGTTAAAGTTGGTCTGTTTCTATACAGTCTTTAGTGTTTTGTCAGCTCTTTGCTCGCTGTAGATTTTTGGACTGGAACACAAGTGTATCCAAGTTTTCCCCAGACAGTCTGGTCCTTTAGGGACTGCAGATAAGGGCAGAGGTCCAGTTTGGTCTGACCTCAGTGTCTTATTTTGCATTTTTACAGGATAAGTGATGACTCACATTTTTATACTGGTTTACCTTATCCCATCCTATCACACAAGCAACTCAAGTCAAGTGTTTAAGTGACATCATTCAGTCATGCAGATGTCAATCAAATCTAATAGTCCTTTGAATGCTTATCCAGGTCTTTAAAGTCAAATTAAATTACATTACATAGAGCAGGTATTTACATTAAAATGTGTGTTGTTTTTGCTATGGAATGTTGCCAAATACAGTTGAAGGAGAAACCACCTTCAGTTTTGGCCCGCTACACCTATTGTAGCATGTAGGTGTGTTCATTAGCCTATTTGAGTTACAATCATTGTTTGATGAATTTATGAAACTTAGTGGTGACTAATTTAACTGGCAAACATAAAGGATCCTGTCAGTGGCAGTTAACTGTGTTAAAACAAAACAGCATGGAAATGACAGTTTCAGAAGATTTTAAACATCTACTGCAGTGGTTCTCCACCCAGTCACCCCAGACAGTCCACATTTTCGCTCCCTCCCAGCTCCTAACACCTGTACCGAGAAGGGTCTAGCTGCAGATGGATATCTATCTCTAGTCTGATCTAGTATGTGCATAGTTTCCGCTGGAGGTCACGTGCTTCCTGTGGAGCTCCACTCCACAGGCGTCTGCAGCTGGATGCTCTTGCCTGTACCAGGTACTTGGCATTCTTGATTGGCTGGGGGCTGGGAGGGAGCAAAAATGTGGACTGGGTTGGGAACCACTGATCTACTGTGTATGCAGTACACACATTCAATTTGGACAAAGACAATCAAGTTTAATGCCATGAGCTGATCATCTTGAGGTGTGTCATCTCAAGGTTTGGCATAATACGTTCAAAAAGACAAATGAAGGAAGAGCAGGGCTGCTCAGATCAAACCTCAGCTTCTGTTTGTCTGATAGTGCATATTGTCAGTGATGGTCAAGAACACAAACTGAATGTGTCCTTTTCACTGCTGAGAGGCTTTGATTTGATCACCAGATTTGTGCACATTAAATCCTGATACACACTTCCCAGAAATGCCCTGCCCCCAACCCCCACATTTCACCGTTTACGAAAAAATTTGTTGGACTTTGGTAAGTCCACACAGGATAAAAAACAAACAATATTGCATTGTGCTAGTAAAATTATAACTGTGTGAATAGCGAGACTTTACAGTACTTTCTATCATATGTTAATGTTGCAAAAAATAGTATTATTCCTCAGCTGATACACAATATGGACGATCTAGGTTAATGTGCAACATGTTTCAGCTGTTGTGGCCTGCAGGCTGAGAACAATTTCATTTGCCTTTGACAACTTGACTTTTTTTTTTTTTAAATCTCTGATCAGTTTTTGAAGTAGTAGTATTCATGCATAACATTTCTTTTGCATTAATGCATAACATTTTTTTTGGCTCACAGTACACAGGTACCTCCTGTAGACACAGCATTGGACATGTGGAAGCCATCTTTAGTCATCAGGCAGTTTTCCCTCCACTTACTGTAGCTTATTGCCTCCTTATTAATCAAATGAGGTGGGGAAAAAAAGATATGTTTGACCAGACTGGGTCAGCTCAGTAAGATGTTAAGGCTTGTTAAGGCTTCAGTGTTAACATGGCACTTTTCAGTTTGTGTTTCAGATTTAGAAATAAAAGTAATTTGTCTAATTTGTTTTATGAGTTTGTGCCCAATTCCAATGCAAATAAAGTTTAGTTTATATCAATATTAAGCTTTGAGAGTTGCCAGTGGATATACTGATATTTGTTAAATATCTGTTCATATTCACATCTCAATGTTTAAACACTAATGTTACTTTCAAACTTATTTCACTGTTGTCTCCATACTTGTTTGTTTTGAAGGAAACGCATGTGATTCACAAATTTAAGGAGGATTTCTATGGAGCCACCCTGAGTGTTGTTTTGGTTGGCTACATTCGTCCAGAGAAGAATTATGAGTCCCTGGGTAAGGTGAAAAAACTCTCACACACACACATTCAGTAGTAGAGTTTAATAGTTTTGATGGCCTTGTGAATTAATACGATGTAATGTGGTGTCAGTTCTCACTCTTGTTAAAATGAGAAGTAAGGCAACTGGGTTTAGCGTGTGTGGCGTGTGTTTTGTAAAATAAGGTGTCTGGGTGATATTTTAAGAGAAAGTAAGTAACTTGTTCCGCAAAAACAAAATAATGCTTTTCCGTGTGTGGTGGGTATTTAGCTTGGCGTTTTTATGTATTTCTTGGGTGTGTTGTAGCCCTGCATCATACTGCATTACATTATTTACATCCTGCTGGCCGGACTGATTTAGATATTTAACAATGAACGAAATCTCATTCCTTAATCGCTTGCAGAGCAGCACTTTCATGGCTAAAATCTGCTGTGCAGGCTTCTGAGTGCCCTTGGTGTGAGTCTGTCTCAAAGAGCCACGTTTAAAATAATTAAATTATGATAATTTTACACACTGTTGCTGATCTGAGTGAATAGTTTCAGCTGCCCTTTGTAACGAAACATTTTCTTTGTTTTGCCTGCAGTAGTGGCCCTAATCTTTCCCTTGTGTACTCTTATTTCTGAACTAGTATTAAGAAGACATAGGTAGTCATGAGAGCTGACCTGAGGGACTCCCTTGTTGATGTTGCATAATTTAATCATGTTGCCACTCAGGCATATTTTGAAAAAGGGTTGGTGCCTCTTACCTTTGTTTGTGCTGTCAGCTTTGATTAGCTTCCCTCTGCTTCCAGATGCTCTGATAGCAGCAATCAAAAGTGACATTGAGGAGGCTGAGCAGAGGCTGGACCTGCCAGATCACCAGAAGTTAAAGCAGGACAACTTCTTCAGGGCATGCACCGACCCCATCGTGAATGGCCACTGACAGGCGGTGGTCTGTTATGCTCCACGGTCCCTCGGCGCATGATGCACTTGTCACCCCTTTGTCTGTCTGCCTCCTGCTCTTAGTCTTTCTGGGTAAAACGATTGACCACAAGCATTTTTGACCTGTTTTACTTGTCATTCATAGCTGGTTCTCGCTGCAATATCAGAAGCCACTGTGAGTGCATCCGGATCTTTGTTCCTTGGCCTGTGCTGTTACTCTTATGTATGTTGTCATGGTACGATAAACTTCTCACCCTTTACCACAGTACTGTAGGTAAAAGGCCACCCCATACTTCCTGAGCATTCGTTGTAACCTGCTGCTGTACTTGCAATGCCGCGGGCTTGTCCAGGACCGATAAGGTGAAGACCTCAGGATCAAAATGGCATCCCCTGTAACCCAGCCTGATGTCAGGGGGTCGGTGTCATGCTGGGTAGGACTCCTTTGTCTGTGGGGCTGGTTAATCTCATTCCTACAGGGGCTGGAAGTGCTGGGAAATATTTGCCTTTGGCTTGTTGGCCAGTATCTACCTATGTGCCGCTGTGCACACGTTTCAATTTCCAATTCTTAATCCCTGCTATTTTATCAATAGCCTGCTTTGACACTGGTTATTGTCTTTCTGTCACTTGGTGGCTGAATGCAGAGGAACTCCAGCAGAGAAACATCTCTGCTCTTCCAGTGCATTTTAACTCCGAACAGATTCTTCTTCTTGAAGGGAAAGCTCAAAAAGTCCAGTGCTCTGAAATGTCAAAAAAGGCTTTCATGCAGACCCGTCACTTCCTCTGAGTAGAAACGCACACAATCGACTGTAAGGGAGGACAGGAGACCTTTGCTCACGGAGGAGGTGTTTACAATGAGCAGGACGGAAGAAGGGGGTAGGACTCGAAGTTTTTTTATATTTGCATTTTATTCCCATGTTAACGTGGGATGTGTGTTTTTATTTATTTGCTTTGAAGAAATTTCTGTAATTCTACTGTGCAGAGGTGTGGAGATAGTGGGAATGGATCACTATCACGGTTTGAAATCTATGTATAATATATGATCTGGATTAACTAGATTTTACTTTAAATTCTGTATCAGGGCATAACCATATGCCAATCTGTCAGTTGTAAGGTTGTTATAAGATAAGATGTATCAAAATGTAAAAGATTAACTCGTAGTGAATTGTGGAATGCAGGAGAAGGACCTTGAAACTTCACATAGCGTGAAAATTGACACGCAAGTTTTTCAAATTTCCTCCAATTAAAAGACCCGCTAGCCCCAATTAAGGGAACAGCCTTTTATTTTACTTTTAGATAATCAAGAGGCAACTTGAACGGAAAGTAAATTTTAACGTATTCTTCTTGGCTTGTATATGTAACATGCAGAGTTGACAGAGGGCAGCTGTTGCCGTTTCGGCTATGAAGTAGCTATGTTTGGTCAGGCTCTGCTGCCACATCTTAGGTCCTTCGTGCAAATCTGACACTGTTGTCTGGAATTTGTGTGTCACTGCCATGACATATACAAAATTGTTCCTCAAGCAAAAGTACTGTATTCAGCGGTGTAAAGAAATTGTCTACTAAAAATAAAACATTTAATGAACGCACCTGGAATTAGTGTAGTTGCTTGTCTTATGTCTTGCTTGTTATTTCCCTCAGATGTTTACCTTTAGATCCTACTTTTTCATTTTGTTTTGTGACCATTGTCACTTCGTTTTTTTCCTTTGATTGGGTAGACAATGCTGAAACTGTAGGCATCTTTTAAAAAGGGTTATCACAAACCATTATGCAAGTCATAATCCTAAACACATTTTGTGTAGAAATACCACAGGATACACAAATCTTTAATAATTGTTCAGAAGCAACTTGTACTTATGAACGGACTGCCACGAAGCGTATTATATTAAAAATTGGTTAGATGCAATGCTTCGTAATAATGAACGCACACGGTACGTAGTTACGCTGCTGAAAACTGCGCTGCTTCAGCGGTTCGTTGACCTTGGAGTCCTCACTAGTGCAACGATGCAGTTAACCATTTTTTTTATGCCGCTTTTGCTAAATGAACATTGCGCACACAATGCATGTGTCAGTGTCATTCTGAGTATACGTTTAAAAAGACATTTACAATAGGCTTGAGGTGCGGTACAGTATGAGTAGTTACTGTTGTTACTGTGTACTATTTTATACTGTATTAGGTTTAACATATTTTAGTGCATAAAAATGTAAAATACTTACTAGGACAAACACTTGACAAACTGGTGCTAAGTTAGCACCATATCTATCTGCTCTGACTTACCTATAAATTTGACTCAAAGACTTAGGGAATTAATCTTACCTGGGTACCTTAATGATCTTACCTTAATGGTTAGCTGGGGACTGCCTGTATCTGGATCATTATGACCTCATAACCATATAAGCGGAAAATAGGGCTCTCTTAAGTCCAAAAACATGCCTTACATAGATTGGCCTCTATCATTGCCTGTGGTGATTTCCTGTGCACATGACTGTGTGCCCTGTGATGGACTGGTATTCCATCCTGTGTATGCCCCACCTCGTGCGCTGTACTTCCTGGTATCCCATCCTGTGTATGCCCCACCTCGTGCGCTGTACTTCCTGGTATCCCATCCTGTGTATGCCCCACCTCGTGCGCTGTACTTCCTGGTATCCCATCCTGTGTATGCCCCACCTCGTGCGCTGTACTTCCTGGTATCCCATCCTGTGTATGCCCCACCTCGTGCGCTGT
>JAODKC010000044.1:28776319-28797691 GCA_026777985.1 Mormyrops attenuatus | reverse complement strand
CAGGAACACCGAAAACCTGGTACAGGTGCGCTGGGAGCTGAGAGGAAGCAAAAACGTGGACTGTCCGGGGTTCCCCGAGGACTGAGTTAGGAAACACTGGAATAGACCATGTCATCACCTTTAAATACAGGGTGGGGGCCAGTCAGGAGTGCCTTAATGAGGATGAGCTCACTACAAGGGTAAAAATGATTTCACTTGTATAACTATCGGAATGAATAGCTCTCATCATCATATTCAAGTTCGTCCTCTTCATCATCATCTAGAGCCCCGTATTTAAACTTGCGGTAGACTGTCCCATCCTGGCCCATGTACACAATGTCCTCATCATCGTCATCATCTTCCTCCTCAGCACGGTCATTGAACTCCACCAGCTGTTCCGAGCGGCTGGGTTCGTAAGAGGTCATGGGTTTGCCGTAGGGCCCAGTGCTGCTGTTGTTCAGTTTCTCGTAGCCTCCAGGCTTCGGCTTGGGAGCCTCCTTAGAGCGCGACTTCAGGAAAAGATAGACGGCGACTCCAATGCCAACGATGAGCAGGACGGAGGTGGTGGCAAAGAGGGCCGGCTTCCCTTCGTAGTCCTCCTCGTCATGGAACTCAAAGTTCGCGCTCATAACACACTCATCTATAAGGAGACGGCAAGGAAGGGGCCACGGTAACTTTTCATATGGGGGGGGGGTTATGTATATATTATATTGCGGGGACCAAATGTCCACACTGTGTGATAACCTGTGATAATGACCAATCAAAAAACTAAAAAGAAATTCTTATTTTGTTTGGTTGCTTATGGTTAAGGTTTCGGCTGGGTAGGGGTTAAGGTTGTTAGAGTTGGGATTAGGGTTTTTCCCATAGAAATGAATGAATGGTCCCCACAAAGATATGAATACAAAAATGTGTTTGTTTAAAGTTTGCATGTCCGTCTGTTGTGCAGGTTTCCTCCCGCAGTCCGAAGACATGCAGTTAGGTCTGGGATAGGCTCCAGATCCAGGCCAAGATAAATGCTGAGATGATGGATGGATGGATGAGGCCTGTTTTAGATGTGATCTATAAGCACAGATTTTCAAGCATCTGCTTCACTCACTAATGTGTTCATCCTGCTGAGTGTATAGAAACTGTGAGGTGATGAGGGTAGTAACAGGAAAGGAGGTGAGCTGGCTGGGAAGGAGCTGCTCACCTTGGGACACGGTGCAATTGCAGCACTCCCACGGCAGCAGGGAACCGTCTTGGACTTTGTCTTCCTTGCAGCAGGTGAGGCAGCGGCCGTCATCAGATAGGATTTCAAAGGCAGGACAGGCAGTGCAGTTGTAGATGCTGGGTCCTTTGCAGGCCATGCAGGAGCCATCGCATGGCTCACAAGAGAGACTGGGGCTCTGGTGGGAAGATCACACCAATGCCCAACACAGGCCATACTGCGGTAAGAACTTAAGGTTTCATCAATTTGAAAAGAATCATAAGAGAGCTGCAAACTGTTTGACTCAGCCTACGGGAGAAGACAAAAAAGTAGAGACTGGAAGCTCCCCTAGTGGTCAGTTATCATTACTGCACAATGGTTTTGTGAACAAACTAGTGAAACTGATTCAGTCTATTTACGGTGTACTGATTAGGAGTGTGTCGTGGAACACAAGGATTAGTTACCATGGAAATGGCATATTCTCCCAACATGCACTGGGACTGGCATATTCCTCCAGCGAGCAAATAGCCGAAGTAGCAGGACTCGCAGGCCAGAGGACTTTGATCTGAGAGTGTAAAAACACATTTTGTGCAATGCATTCAAACACTGAAAACATTTAACCCAGTCAGGATTGTGCAGCAGAACAGTGATTTGATTTCAATATCTTTATCATCATTATTTTGTTAGGGCCAAAGAAACTAAACTGTGTGTCAATAACCTAAAACAAATTAATATTTAATTTTTAAACAAAATGACCAAACATGATAAGATGAGGACACGATTAGTTAATATATGTGGACATGAATGGTATGAGTATAGCATTCTGTTATCCTAGGTTGATTGAATACCAGATACGATAAGCAATTCGCTCATTCAGAGTTGCCAGAAAAGGGCTTGATTCAGGGCAAATGAACATGATCATATACATTCTGACCTTTGTAATACAGACATCACTTTGTGTTATATAAAGGAGCTTAATCAGAGAGTCTGACGAGACTGTGCATTCTCTCTCTCTGGTTTCCCCGCCAGCTCTCATACCTCTGCAGCTCTTACAGGTGGCATGACATCTCTCACAGATATTCTTTGAGTTGTCCTCATAGAACCCACTGGGACAGGATGGGTGACATCGTCCTTGATTCTTCATGAGAAAGAATCCTTTCCTGCAGCTGAGGCAGTGGCCGTTTCCCGGACCGTCACACTCGTCGCAGCTGGGATCACATCTTATGCACATCATGGAAGACATGTTGGCATAGTAACTGCAGGTAGAAAGGCAGGGGGTCTGTTTCCTCAGAACGGTGATATTGGATGGTGACTTTTTTCCATATCATTTTTTAAACCTGCATTGCTTTGGATGTCATCAGCATGTTGGCTTGGCTAAACATGAACAGTGTGTGGTTTTGGGCTTTAGAATTCTTACTACAGGAAGATCATGGGTTTAAATCCCATGGTTGGTAGAGTAATCACATCACTGTTAGTCCCTTGAGCAAGGCCCTGAACCCCATTTGCTCGAGGAACACTGACCCTGCTCTTTGATCCTCACTTCTACATCACTTTGGACAAAAGTGTCTACTAAATAAACAAACAAATGCTATGTATTGACCAAAGTGCACAGTGGGATATAAAGGTACGATCTCAGAAATAACTAACTTTAAACACTGCTCCATATTATGCTTCATATATTGATTGGGTTGGAATGTGACACGACAGCAGAAATCCTGTCAAACTGTAAGTGGCTTAGAGTGGGAGCCACTGGATTCCAAGATAGCGAAGGTTATGGTGTGACCAGGCCGGGGTCCTGTGCAAAGGGCCATGACTGGGGAAGACTCTGACTGGCTGTGCTGAAACGCCTCCCTGCGTGATGGTTGTACCTGGGGCTGCAGCTCTCCATGCATGCCCTGCCCATGCGGAAGAAGTGTGGCTTGCAGCTCACGCAGTCCATGCTGTGCTTGCCCCGGCATGACGCGCAGCTCTGGTGACAGCGCTCACACAGTCGCTGCTCCATGTCCCCGTAGAAGCCAGCTGGACACTGCACCACACACGTGCGGTCTGCGGAGGGCAGAGGAGCAATCACACCCTGGTGAATAATAGCACTGCCATATTTTTACTTACAGTACCACAGCCAAACTAGAATTCCAAATAGGGCGATGCCTCAGACCATTCAAAAGGGTATTCAAACATTACAGGTGCTTTCCCACAGCAGGAACTTTTTCAGGAACCCGGAACTTGTGTCACATTTCAATCGCAGGAACTTAGCCCAGTTATCGGTTCTCAGAGGTAGTTCCTGAACCTTGTTTTAGTACCTACTCCTGAATAGGTACTTCTCATTTGACCAAGAACTATTGGGTGGGGCTTATAGCTATAAACTTTGCTGATTGGTTGACCACAAGCATCAGCACTGACTTCGAAGTTACACAGAAGTGTGGGAATAGAAGTTGTGGCGCGAAAATGGAACAGATGGAATAATTTTTTGTATCTCAATTACATAAAATGCATTGCATTAATGAATACCTTTTTTGCTTGCTACTCCAAATTTCTGCATTGGAAAATTTGATCGTCAACCAAAACAGTTTTGTCTAATATCACCAGTGCCGGCAGTGAAACTTGCAGCACAAGTTTCTAGGAATAACGTTACATCGTTTTTATTCTGTGCAAGATGAAAGATCGATCTGCTGACCAGATTTAATATTGAATTAGAAATGTTGCCGGCTGTATAAATAAAACATAAATAAAATGGTGTGTCCCGTCTTGAATCAATACGGGACACGATTTGTCCTGTCTTTTTGGACTGACTGATTCCTCCTATGGCTAACAAAACAACTTGTTAATTCTCCATTGTTTTGGGGGTGGTGGTGTAGCTTTGTGTGAAATTACATGTAAAATTTAATCTACAAGCATTTTGCATCTTCCATGCTTATTTAGCATAAAGGTGACTGTGCAGTGGGAAAGTGACACATGAGAGTGGCCAGGAGCTATAACAGTTCTTGGCCATGACGGCCCAGGAACTCAGAACCAGGAACTAAGTTTCTGAACTTCAAAATGAAAGCACCTTACCTGTCTCCTATTGTCTGGCCTGTAAGATGCCTCTTATGATGGGTTAGCACTCACCTAGCAGAAAGTGGCCCTCACTGCAGCTGAGGCATTGGGACTTGCCAGGCCCCAGACATCGCTGGCAGATGGCGTGGCATTGCAGGCATCTACCCTCCTGGTCCATGTAAGTGCGCAAGGGACATTCAGTGGAAAAGACACAGTGGCCATGGTTGTCCAATCTCATGTCAGACCGGCAACTTCTACAGGCGTTGGCTTGGGGGCCGGAGCAAGTGAGACAGGACTCGTCACAATCTGAGGAAGAGGGTGGAGCACATGGGCGATGAGAGTTTTATTTCCATGGAGACCGTAAGGTATTACACTCTCCTCCAGTACAAAATGTCTGTGAGGTGCAGCAAATCCAGCCATACCCCTGCACTCATTGATGTCCATGTCATGGAACGTGCTTGTAGGACACTCAGGCAAACACTTCCCCTTGTAGTGCACCGCACTCGGGTCCAGGCATGCATTACAGTCGTCCGTGTCAGGCCCGTCACATGACGCACAGGTAGCGTGACACGGCACGCAGTCCTGCTGCTCGATGTCTGGGTAATATCCCGATGGGCAGTCATCCACGCAGCCACCCTTGTGCAGGAAGTAATATGTTTCACACTCTGTGAGAGTGATAGAGAGATGCAAAGCAGGCTGTTTACTCAGAGAACACTGTCAGAAGTTCACCCTTCCTTTTGTAGCTCCACAGCAGGCTATGAGGCCTATTACTATAATATCACATGACCCTATAGTGATATATCTAACCTACCTCAAAATCTCCCATCCCTATTCCCACAATGCACCTCTTTGCAACCCACTGGTTTTTACATACAGAAAACACAGATGAAAGGATACAATGCAATTGATGCTGAAGCGCTAATCCACATCTTTGATGCTCAGCGAGGAGGGAGTCTACAGATGGCCTATTAGATTAATCAGCAAGCTACAGAGTGGGACTGTGGAGAGGACTCGTGTAATTGGGATGGGGCCGTCACCTCTGCACAGGCCGAGCTCAGTGCAGTCCTGGCAGGCGTACGGGCACTGCTGGCACTCCCCCGCCTTGGAGAAGTGTGCTGGCGGGCAGCCCTCCCGGCACTCGTGATCATGCAGCACGTAGGGCTCCACGCAGGCGTGGCAGTAGGTGGCGTTCCCCTCACAGGAAGCACATTGCGGGGCACAGCTCTTGCATACATCGCCATCAGGAAACCCCCTGCAGACAGACGAATGTCCAGATCACTCAGGAGGAGGGCTAAAATAATTTAAATCCACTTGGGATGAGGGCCCAGATCACTCAAGATTATTTGAGAGGAGGGCCCAGATTGATGAGCACAGTGACAAATTTTCTTCTTATAGAATATGCAGTGAAGCATAATGCCTGTATGGTCATTCACAACCCACCCATCCATCCTTCCAGCACTTACCCTGATCAGGAGCCTGAAGCCTCCTCCTTATGGCCATACCCTTCTAAGTATGCCTGCTCTTGTCTGATCATCCACATGCATTTCATCCAAAATAACAGACCCCTTACTGAACCCCCATATTATATATACAGCTCTGGGGAAAAAATTCAGAGACCACAGGAGCATTTTTGTTTCACTCATTTCTGCCAGCAGAACCAGGACTAAACCAGGATTTAAAAATGCCGATTTGTTTAAAAATATTGAGTGGTGTCTTAATTTTTTCCAGAGCTGAATATAGAATAGAAAATTACTCATATCAATCATTTGTGAAAAGAAAGCACATCAAAATGTTTGAGGACTGTGATGATGGAGCCATGTTCTACTTGCAAAGGCAGATTTTTCTCTGAGAATGAGATATGAAAACAGGAACCTGAGACAGTGGTGGACACAGCGGCCATCTTTCAGGTACAGGCGGTTCTTGGTAACTGAGAGACACTTCAGGCACTGGGTGCTGTCCCGACAGTACACACACCCCAGGAGACAGTCATCACACCTCCCCGTGGTTTTGTTTGCGAAACTGCCATCGGGACATTTCTCCATACAGTACCGCCGGGAAGTCAAGTACCGTCCTGCAGGTATAAGGTGGAACAGTCAGCAACATACAGAAAAGAAACATCCTGACCTTAAAACAAATAGAGGAACACAATCAGGAAGAGGGGAACAGAAACAGGAATGTGGGAAATGGGGACGCTGGAAGGAGAGGATCTGCTCGGAGATGCAGAGTCATGGATCTGATGGTGGACAGGAGGGATTCAGAGAACCAGCTTTTTTTGTTCTTTCATCCATTAATTTACAGACAAATGCAATTCAAAATGTGTACATTTTTCCTGGCTGTCAGAAATCTATATATCAAGATAATTCCATACTTTGAAAGTTCAGTGAGATGTTAATCACCAAGCTAAACTTTTGATGGTTAAAACACAAAGGGTTAAATCAAAGTGAAGGCAAGGAAATTATGGTCTTCTTGTGAATGCTTTAATGTAAATTCATACAGAAATAATGTTGACACACACACATATACGCATGCATCTATACATATATCAACATTATACATTAATATACATTATATGGCCAGAAGTGTGTAGGAATAGGAATTGGCTAATTCAGTCATATCCATTGCTGACAGAGGTGTATAATTAACCACACAACTATGTTATGTGCAGCAACAAATATTGCCAAAAGTATGGGTGGCTGTTCAGTAGAGGTTAGTGACTTTCTACTTGGGTCCATAACAGGAAGCCATCTTTCCAGTTCACTAAATTGCTACTCTGATCAACTCCTAGCAAAGCAACTCTGAAATGGAAATGTCTGGGAGTAAGTAGTCTAAATGGTTGGCCACACAAGCTGACAGAAAGGGACCTGATCATCCAACATCAATTCCCAACTTGAATGGTAGTAAATCCCACACAATGTCCCAACATGTAATGGAAAACCTTCCCAGAAGAACAAAGGCTACAACAGCTACAAAAGGTGGACCAGCTTGAAGTAGCACCCTTGGTTTCAGAATGATATGGTGGGTAAGATGGTGTTCTTTTGGTCATATAGTGTATAAGCAAACAACAAATATTAGAACCGCAACACAGGAAACATCCCCACCCATGAAAAAAATAATAAAATAATAATCAGCATACCTTTCTCACAACTATCACAGTGATTTTTCCCTGGACCTGAGCATGTCTTGCAGCTAGAGTAACACGGTTCACATTCTTCATTGCCTGTGAAGGAAGCCAGAGTGCAAGTTAAAGCAGCATGGTGAGGAGGAGGTAGGGGTGCTCACAGAGAGAGTGAGGACGCGTCAGAGAGGGGAGGGCATGGACGAGAAGCAGGAATCAGGGAGGTGAACGTGCTAGCACAGGAATAGTGGGCGTCGGTAATTAGGTGCGTAGGCCACGGCAGATGAACGCACTGTTCAGAAAGCTGTTGTCATTGCACAGCTGCTTCGCGGCAACGCATTCGCCACTCAACAACTGCGCATCGTCGTCACAGGAGTTGCAGTCATCGTAGTTGGGCCCGAGACACGTTTCGCAATCCTGATGGCAGGCTTCACATTCCTGACTCTCCTCATCGGCATAGAAACCTTCCTCGCATTCCTGCACGCATTTGTCATCTGCAGCAAAGGAACCCAAGACCATGTGTGAATGTCACTGTGACACCCTTAGTGGCCATGTAGAACACAGGAAATATTTCCCTCTGAGCCTGATCACACCTTCCATACATTCACACGTTGATCATTATACACAGAAAATCCAGCTAGAGGACAATCAGATAAGAACATCGATATTTCATGCAGCTTCAAACTAGCCAATTTTATTTGTATACATGTTCAGTGGCCAGTTTATTAGCTAAATCTGCTTGTTACTGCTTGTAAGTAACATCCTTCTCCAAACAACAAACCATGTGGCTGCAACTTAACACATTCATCACACACAGGGTCAAGAGGTTCAGTTATTGTGCAGCTAAGCATTATAATGACTAAGACATCTGATCTAAGTGATTTTAATCGTTGCATGATTGTTGGTGCCACACATGGTGGCTCCAGCATCTGAAAAACAGCCACTTCATCGGATTTTCATGCACTATAGGGCATACAGTTTACACAGAATGGTACAGTAAACAAAACAAATGTCCAGTCACTGGTATTTCTATGGGTGAAAACACCTTGTTAAAGAGAGAGGTTAGAGAAGAAAGACCAGACTTTTTGAAGCTAGCAAGGGCAAAAATACACAATGTAATTTTCAGTACAACAGTGTGCAGAAAGGCTTCTCAACAACCCTTGGAGCAGTTCTGGAGGCAAAAGCTGTACTAAATATATAGGCCACTGAGTGTATGATAGGGTGACCAGATGATCCATATCAACGAGGACAGTTTGAGCTAGGACAGGATTTGTAAAGTACCATTTCAATTAAAAGGACCCGGATTTCACTTTAGCACTGAGCTATTGCTGTGTGCTGCTTGGTCAGTCTCCTATAATCATGCATGTGTCACTAATGCTAATGTGAAACAGCTGGATGAGTCTTTCAATCAAGGAAACAAACCAGTCAAAACGCAAGAAGAGCTGAACTATTTAGCCGAACACAGGAGCCTTTCAGTTTGAAAGTAGTTTGTAAAACCTGAAGTAGCTTAAAGTGTTCTCCCTGACATGGATTATCTGGTCACCCTAATGATGTATGTGTATATGCAGAAAGAAAATCTACATTTTTCAGTATTTTTAGCGTTTGTACTGTTTTTTCAGGAGTAAAAGGAAGTGAAAAGCATGAATGACCTTTACCAGACAAGAAGTATCCATCCTCGCACCAGAAGCAGGTTGAATCATCACAGGTGACACATCGGTCACCGCACGGCTCACACGTCATGGAGTTACTGTCGCTGTACGTCTTATCAGGGCAGCTCTTGTAGCACTGAAACTGAAACCTCATGGGACAAAGCAGAGAAACTCTTAAAACCCCTGTGGCAAGGCAACATGTGCCGGTCCACAACTGACCAAAGCATGCATCCATTCTGTACTGATGGTGAGAATGTACCATTCCTCTAATGGTATGGTGAGGGGGGTGAGGTGAAGAGAGGATGGGTAAGGAAATTCTATCATCAAACATCATACATGTGTTTACAATTTTAGACTCCACCTCCATCCAATACTGGGCCTGAACCTGGTTTATGGGCCAGTAGATGGCAGTGTGGGTCACATTTCAGCCCAGCGGCAGCATGTTAACTCATTAGCAAACACCCAGTTAAGACTTTGCCCTGCCTGTACTCAGTAAGCTGCTATGGTGCAGACATCAACGAACACACCAGCATGCAAACAAACATGGATTAAAAGAAATGACACTTTCAAGAAGATACAAATTTATATGGAAGCAGATTGTATTCTTGTAATTATACCCGGAAATAACCAAAACCGGGGAAAAAAAATCTGAAATAATCATGAATGAGAAGCAGACATAGATATGTAAAAGCAACACACTGCATGTTTTTAAATAGCGCCTCTTGGCAGATGCAGGAAATGCGATGGACTCACTGGTAGTAGCCCTCCATGCAGGAGATACATTTTTTGAGGTTTCCTGCAAAGAAACACCAGTCGGCATCAGAAACCTGCTGCTGTCAATCATGAACTCTGTCTCTGTCGATGTTTTCCTTTCTGTCATTTTACATACAAAAATATCGTCCACTCATCATCGCCATAGTTTCAGTTATTAGTTCTTTATATGTATACTCAGCCAAGTGGGTCCCTCTGCACTAACATCAACAAATGCTTCCACTGTCGAACAGCAGATGGCAGCCTTTTACCATTAAATCTGCAATGCTGGCACTGCGTCCCTTTGCTTCGTCTTTATAGACTAGGGACAGCATTGTAGTTAAATCATCATACAACTTCTCAATTGATCTAGTAAATTTCAGGTTGCATTATTAACAGATGAGGGGAAATACAGATTCACCTGAACAGATAAAAAACACATCAAAATACAAACATGACAGGAGAACTATACAATTAAGATCTATAGCACCAGTTACACAAACATTCTCATTCTCAGCAAAATATAATAGGATGTGTTAAAATGACAATGTATCCTAGTATATAAATAAATTGTGTACCCATTTATCTATATTGTACAGAGATTATCTATGTGCTCTGGTATCAGATTGGCTCGACCAGACAGGGTCTGACTATCAAGGTCACTTGTCTGCCATTCTCACGTTTTTGCTAGAATATTTCTGTAGTCAGTTCAGACGACCCCAAAGACTACAGACAGCGGTGCTTAGACACTTTCAGCTTTGTGGGGCTCCATAATACTCATTGGGGTCTGGCAGCTTCATCCCACAATCCTCCTGCTCACAGCTAGCCAAGTGAAAGTGCTTCTACGTTATTCTGGGTAATGAAAGTAACAAAGTATCAAAGATTGACTTTTGTAGTTCCTGCTCAGTCATACCTCAAAGGTGTTAAATATTGAGATGGGGGGGGGGGGAGACTGATTTGCCTTGAGGCAATTCCATTTAGAATTAGTCAGGATTGAATGCCACACCACTGCATATTCAGGCAATTAAACTACAGTCGTTAACACCGGTGTAGTTTCTGTCGAACAAGTTCCTTCTTGTGAGCTTAATTATTATGGAGGTAAGCGTGGGGGTGGGGAAACCCTGTCTGGAGGCCAGGACTTCTTGAATGAGAAAAATTGGTCATAAATATTCACACTCCTGAGGAGAGCCGGCACAGTCTTGGAACGTCCCAGTAAATCCATGAAGGCAGCAGCGTGGAGGGATGCCAGCTCCAGCAGTGAGGGTAATGGAGAGTGACACAATAGCAGCTAACTATTTCAGGGATTTGCCCAGTATTCATGACAACAGTGTCCCCCCCCATTCCCAAAGAAATCTGACTATATAATTCTCAAAAACCTCGGCGGGAAGAGACACATAGTCTTATCTGAAAGGTGAATCACATACACTGTGGTGGGCTTTCTGACCACAGCTCTTACATGGTCAACCCTTACTGCTTGGGGACAGCACAGGCGGGGACTAAATATGTCTCCGTCTACATCAGCCTCATCCTCATTCCCTGGAAGGGAGGGAGGGTAGGAAGGATAATTTTCAGACCATCATTCCTGACTGACACATTTGACTAATGGTCCTCCCCAATTGCTACCTCAGTTGTTGCAGGATGCTGAGGTTTTGTGAAGAATCATGAGACAAATCTTTCATTACTGGAACTGCACCAGGACACAGCAGTGGGAACAGCCTGGCGAACTACAGAAGCACCTCAGATCAGTGACACATGAAGCACATCAGAAGGACAAAAAAGGCACATTTGGTCTCGGTGAGTGACAGAGTGGTTGCAGGGGGAGCTGGGAAGTGGGCTATCAGAGGCTAGCAGAATAGAGGAGCTTGGAGGTGGGCTATCAGAGGCTAGCAGGCTGGAGGAGCTTGGAGGTGGGCTATCAGAGGCTGGAGGAGCTGGGAGGTGGGCTATCAGAGGCTGGCAGGCTGGAGGAGCTGGAAGGTGGGTTATCAGAGGCTGGCAGGCTGGAGGAGCTGGGAGGTGGGCTATCAGAGGCTGGCAGGCTGGAGGAGCTGGGAGGTGGGCTATCAGAGTCTGGCAAGTTGGAGGAGCTGGGAGGTGGGCTATCGGAGGCTGGCAAGTTGGAGGAACTGGGAGGTGGGAGCTGGCCATGAGGTCTTTCATCAAGCCCAAGAAAAGCATTTATCAACGGGATCATTGCAACCCTTATCCGCCTCTCCAGCTTAGTGGAAAGCCGCCACCCCCCCCACCCACACTCACACATAAATACTGCTCATTTAGTACTTTGTGTGGATAATCTCCTTCCATTCACCTAAAGTTAAAAGAAGCACCACTGTCAAGGGTAACGAGAGGTAGCCTGATGTCCCTGCCGCCAAGCAGATAATGGCCGGAGAGCCGGGCACCCTGCTCCAACCCCCTGAAGGGTTCCTGGCCTGATCCCTGACAATAACACCATCAGCAGTCATCTCTTCATCATGTGTCCCATTGTGTTTTCTTCTCCTTCCCTGTTGCGTCATTAGTTGTTACAGCAATCAATGTGCCGGAAAATTCCCAGGTGGCTCGGACCGTCTGGTGTGTGCAGAGCATCGGGACGGGCAACATTAAGATCAGCAGAGTTTAATGGGTCCAGAGGGCGTGTTATGAGTGCTGTACCGTTACGGGTGGAGATCAGCAGGGTGGGGGGGGGGGGGCGCCGAAGAGTCAGCAAGTGTCGAGTGACACAGGGAGCCTTACCCGAGAGGCACTTTTTGCATCCTTCCGCACAGGGAACGCAGTCGTCATACATGGAATTCTCCGCCTCATCTGACAATCAACATGAAGTGGAAGACATGAGAAGCAATGAGACTACAGACTACAGACATTGAGGAATGGACTGATTTAGAGTCTCATCTTGATAAAAGCAGTTATGAGTTTGACTGCAGGTTTCATATCCACTGCTATACACTGAAACCATGTTCAGGAGTAAATCACCATTAACCCTCCAAGATTCTTACCCAAAATTATGTCCTCTACACCACTTTTCCCTTAGAATTTTCTTAACCACAGTCTATTTCCAAAGAAAATAGCAGAAACCACTACAGCACAGCAACTGCTTCAGACACATTTAAAAACAGGCCAGAGTTGAGAATTTAATATAAATAAATAAGAAATCAAAAAATAAACTGAACATTTACATTGTGTATCAATGTATCCTAGTGCTTCAACAGAGGCAACTGTGAAATAATTGTGAGATGTCTAATACAGATAAAAATGACTGTTAAATGTTAGTCATTCCCACTTCATTTTCATCTTTCACTGTAGGAAGAATAAAGCAGTAATTTTTATACAATCAAACAGTGAAAAGTGTTATAATCTGGGGGCTGAGAAGTTCTTTCTGTCAAACATGAATAATGGCTTCATTTTTATTTCCTCTTCCTGAGATAAGAAAAGCCAACTGCATTGACTTTAGCCTAAGAGAAGACGTGATTGCAGTGGCAAATGTTCTCAACGGTTAGTCTGATTAATGAATGTTCTTGAAGGTAATAGACAGTCAACAGCAAGGTCAAGTATTAAGCCAAGTTTTCTCAAATTTCAGCATTAACACTGGAGAGAGGAACTTGAAAGGGAAAACAAGGTTTGTCATTTAATTAATTGTTCCTGGCAAAAGTCATGTGTCTGCTCTGCCTTTTGTTCATATGCATCACATCGAAGTATTAACAGGTGCAGTACTTGACACTTCTTGTTACTGGATGCATCAGTCCTGAACCACAGAGAAGTATTAACAGGTGCAGCACTCGACACGTCTTGTTACAGGATGCATCAGTCCTGAACCACAGAGAAGTATTAACAGGTGCAGTACTCGACATGTCTTGTTACAGGATGCATCAGTCCTGAACCACAGAGAAGTATTAACAGGTGCAGTACTCGACACGTCTTGTTACAGGATGCATCAGTCCTGAACCACAGAGAAGCTGTTTGCTCGCTCCTTGATCAGCTCAGCATTAGCGCTCTCCTCCATGTTTTTAAATGGCATGGCAGTGTCTGGTACCTTCATTAACGCTTCTGTATCTGGAGCCCTACCACGACAAGATTGGCTCCGGGAGGGGGGGGGGGATGGTTGCCTAAAGATCCGGTCCTCCTCCACAGTGCCTTGTATTTTATTAAAATGCCACCATAAATCTCTCACACTGTCTCTTTTGCCTTGGAGTATGGTCATGTTTGACAGCCCCCAGAAAGCAATGGCTCTGGAACCAGGAGGGTAAGGACAGAAAGAACAGGGATCGCCCAGCTCTAGAATGGAGCTGGGGTCACAGCTGAAAGCCACACCCACCTTCTCCACATGTTAGCTTGGTGCATGAGCCCTCTTCCAGGTAATAGTGGGAGGCACACTTGAGGCACCTGTCTGGCGTCGTGCACAAGTCGCAGTTCTGAGCGCATGCCTCGCAGGTCCTGCTCTGGGAGTGGTAGTACGCTGTGGGGCAGACCTCCCGGCACTGGCCTCGAAACAGATATCGCTCCATTCCAAACTTATCTGTGTGCCAGACGGTCAGCTTATATTTAACAGTGATCATTATGCTGCAAATGCCAATGCTCATGGTTCCTTGACTTTAATATTTACGCTTAATATTGAAATGCACAGCCGAGATACAATTTGTTTACACTGTGCATTTGATCCCTTAAGTTCACCTGCTACCTGCTTCCTTTAAGATATTAAGAACAGTAGTATACTAATTGAACAATTAGTTTGCACATATGTGCAGTTTTACAATGTGATATTCATCTTCTGAAGAGGATCGGTTTAAATGAACCATCATAAAGATGAGTGTAGATGAGATGTTGAGATGTCTGCTGTGTTTAAAAACAAAAACACAGCATGTTTATATGTTTCAGACACATTCTTCAGGAAACACTTTCATCTTATTTAACATCCAGAGGAATTAAAAGGTCCAAAATACTTTAAAGGTGGATTGAGGGCACAAATGAAATGATCCCCTTGAAAGTCTCAAAGTTTCTGTTTTAAAAGCAATAGTCTGCAGAATTACTCTAACCTCTGGACAAATGGTCCAGTGAAATGGATGGGAGCCAGCAGGGGGGGCAACATAGGAAGGTTCATGATTGGTTATATTTAGCTGAATGATTTCCAAGCTGTCCAATGAGAAGTTTTGTGTCATACATCAAGATGTTTTGTACTTTAATTTCATTGTATCAGAGAATCTTGATTTGACTCATAGGACACAATAGTCCTAATTTTCTGTGAGCGATTTGGAGGAAAAGGTCACAGATACATCAATGACCAATCCATTTGAAGGTGAGCCGGTCCCTTAAACGAGTGCCGGGGATGGCCTCACCTCTGTCACAGGAGGTGCAGCTATCAGGACCTGTGTCGCTGCACTCCTGGCAAGTGTGGTGACACAGGTGACACTGCCCGGCGAAGCTGTACTTTCCAGCAGAGCACCGGGTCACACAGCGACCCGCGTCAAAGTACCTGAGCGAAAGAAATAAAGAAAACGGGAACCAAAAGGCATGACATTCAGAAGAGTCCTTTGTCTCATGGGTCACACTTACCCCCCTAATTCCTTATCTATGACTTTTCCCCATTTATTTCCCCCATGGTAGAGTTAATTGAATTTTATATTCATTAAAATCTGCTTTTGCTAGAGGCTGAAATGCCATTTTCACATTTTCCTTAAACTGGCAAAAAAAGGAAGACTGCTTATGATCAAAGTATGCAAACTGCAGAGTGGGAAATGTAGACCTAATTTCCATATTATCATCCTAAAAATTTAAATGTGCGCGCATTTCGAAATGTGGAAAATGTTTGATGTAATAAATATCTAAGTTTTACAAGATTAGAACTTACAAGATACAAAGTAAATAAATCTTAGAACATCCAGTCAGAATATTTCTATATCAAGCACAAAATGAAATTAGGTTATGTCCGTACATGTTTTAGGGCCATGTTTTTGAAACCCACCTGTTTTGAACACAGCGGATGCAGTCCATGATCTCTGGTCCGACGCACTTGTGACACGTGGCATCACACAGCCGGCATTTCCCGTGATCATTGAGGTACTCACCTGGCAGACAGAGACGGAGGAAACCATCCTTTCATACAAACAGTTACCCAGTGTGAGCCACTCTGGGGCAGGCGTGTTGAATCTATCATATTCACATGCACCCATGAGCCAAAACTGCACCACTCTATTTGAGACGAGGCATCTGTTATTCCTGATTATGTTGGATAGCTGCGAGTTCAGTGCTTGTGTGAGAAGTGCAAGTAAGGGTAGAGCTCATCTCACCCTCTGTGGCCTTTTCGGTTCAGTAAGAGACAGTGAGAGAGAGAGTAAGAGAGTAGAGAGCAGCTGAGTTTAAGTTTGGGTGGTGTGACCGAACCCTGCTGTGAGCTGTAATGGAGCATCGAACAGACTGGGTTTACTCACAATGATGTTGTTCAACCCAGCGGCAGACCGTTGTGCGTGAGATACTTTCTCAGAAACTTCCACAGCTTCCATGCAAAGCTCAGAGGTCAGGCTTTATCAGCGTTATACCACACTTTTTCACTCATCCAGACTTCTTGGTATGCCTAAGTTACTCATTTCCACTAGACAGACTTTATAGGAATAAAAAGAACAGACCACATCTTTCTGTAAACCCCAGATAGTTAACCTCTCCCTTCATTCACCAAAAATACATTTATTAGCACAACATTGTCATGCAATGACATGGTCCTACTATCATCATTGTTAATTGGGAATATAAAGCCACATTAGTTTGTATCTTGTTGACGCTGACATATTCGCCTCGCAAGACAGCAATCTAAGCAACTCCACGTAAAACAGGAAACTGTTCACTGACAGCTGTGCAAAGATAGGTTTCCATTTGTTGTGTCTCGTTATGTTGTTTTAAGCTTATATTATGAAGTAGTTTCTGCATCTTTTCATGCTCCTGAAATAAGGGATTTTTGGAGATTGATGTTTTTCTTCAGACAGCGACGATATAGGACTTAAAATCCCCTGGGCTGGTTAAAGGACAAAGTTAAGCTGCAGATCAGATCTGAATAATACCAACTGTTTAAACCAAACTGGGATTACCTGAATAGTCCTCTATTAAGAGAGACTAGACTGTAAAAAGTGTTGCTATTCATCCCATTTACCCCTCTCAAGGGTCATTTCCACACTGGGGCAATTTTCATTGTTCCTGGAGTAGATTATGGGTGCTAGCTAGCCTGGGATGCTAGATTACTTGTTATCACCATATTAAAATCTGACTGCCTGGGATGCCGTGAAGGACACAATAAGTGGCCCTTTGCAGGGCTCCCCAAAAAATCTGCAGATGTAAGAGTACCTTGTCAAATTCAAAAACTTCATGATAAAGGTTTTCGGGAGAAATATCTTGTCTGTGGAGTGAAAGAAAGCATATTGGAATTCTGTGGGTTTAAATTATGTTGAACATATCCATATTGACATATTATAACAAATGAATAAAATATGATCCACCAGTCAAGAAAAACATGAAAATGGAAATATATAGAGCATTTAAAAGGTGTGTTAAATTCAAGAAAGCACCGTTACATTTCTTCAGAGCTTTTCATATTTATAACATAAGTATGCATTTTAAATGTTACAGCTGCTTTCCATTAAACTGAGGTCTGTTTGAGACAAACTCACAGAGTGAGCAAGTGATTTAACAAGTTCGATTTTTACACAGAGGGACCCTTTGGTGACATTTTATCGATGTGCCATAATGATCCCATAAGCCCATGTGAGACAGGAAAATTTTTAAATCGAGAACGGAAACAAACCCAGGTACGAGGTACTCTGGCTACAAGAACCATTAGCACTGGAAGGTCAAACCGCCAAAATCTCAATCATAGATATAATATTTCAAAAGCTCCAAATGATCCTTGCCCTGTACAAATTAGCCAGAATTAGTGCAATTTTTGTTTCCCATTTCTCGGTCAGTAAGGCCCCTCAGAATTGTGCAGGAGAATGAGATCTTTGTCTCCTTAGCTTTAGTTGATGACATGATGAAGTGATCATTTTTGTTGGCAAAATTAAATACCTTGTACTACAGCACAGGGCAGCCTAGGTATGTTTGTCTCACTGCAACATGCAAAAGTTAGCATCCCGATTGCTTAATTCAACAAAAAGTGACCACCTGCCAAACATACTTTGAAATATTGTGACAACCGACCCCACTGCTGAGACAGTCCCTGTGTGTATTGTGTGTTTTTTAGGTGACAGTATTAAAGAAAATATCAAACAAAAATGTTTAAGTTTGGATTTTCAAGATAGAGATGTCAAAATAGTTCTAACGTCAAATTAATACTGCAGGGGACTGAGCAATAATGATAGTGAACAAGTACTGTTACACAACCAAGTGATTCAATGTGATGGTATAACAAACAAACGTGACAAATAAAGCATAGTAATTAGGTATTCACATATTATATTGGAAAAATTAAAAGCTAACTTTTCCAAGTTACACAAACACTGTAGCATTGCCAAGCAACAAAGCTGTTAGAGGAATAATCGAGTCCAGAACCATTCTCAGGAGAAATTAGAAGAATATAAACACAAAATGACTATGAACACACAATTAGAAAATAGCAGTGATTGCTATAATTGTGCAACTGCTGCTTACTAAAAGCACAAAGAATTTGCATAATACCCTGCACCAAAAAGTGATACAACATAACCCCAGCCAGACTTTTATCATATATTTCTTGCTAATTGACATGTATTATCACATAGCAACACAATTTAACATCAACATATAGCCAACCTCACTTTGTCTGATAGTAGTCCAACTTAATGGATCCAGGATTTATTACAAAAAGAAAACAAATGTAATTTTGTTTCAGGGATTAAAAACGTAAATCTGTGCTCACCTTTCACTGCTGTAACTCAAATTTCTAGGAGCAAAACAGGTTCGCTGGTCAAGAGGATGCACATATTTTAGTTGAATTTAGTCACAGGGACTTCTAGTTGAACAGTTTTGCCAGATACAGGCATTAAGGGTCACCTTCCCAAGGCGAATGCTGCGATGGCCTGATTTCTAATCACTTGATGGATCTTTTAATTTTGATTGAACAGAGATTGATGGGCATCACCTCAGCAAGAAAGTCACTTCTAGTTATCAAAAAATGTCTTGTCTATAAAAAGAATGACTTGATGCTTTTTGGGCCAGGTTTTCTCCAATGTGAAAAGAGTAGTGATGCACAGACCCAGGGGCACCAAAAAAAGGGGGGGGGGATTAAGATGATTCCACTAAAAATATTCAACATAATTGGATTGGACCGAGTTGGTGCCCAATATGATATGCTTTCATAGGGCCCAAAATGTCTAGTGCCAGCCCTGCAATGACCCCCCCTGTAAACCATATGCTCTAGAGCTGTAGTTTTCACAGGTCCATCGGCAAGACATATGTAGTCGATTGCGAGTCAACTTCCAATCATCCCCCCCGATCGGGAAAATATACAGAGGGGGACAGCCTGGCTAACAAAAAATATATGCTTGTGTTCTGGTAGCTCGCCAGAGTATTTTCTTTATCTAACTCTCCCTGTAAAAACATTTGGACACCACTGTTATAGAATATACTGGATTGCTGCTTAGAACCGTTTTCCTTCATCATTTCCAAATAATCCAAACAAAACCAAATGCAGGCAGCATCTGTCATGTTCATTAAGCATAGTGATGAGCACATTATACAACTTATTAATAAACTATTTAATTAAACGAGGAAAAAATAATATTTATATTAATACCTGCCCTATATATCAGAAAGTGACACCTCAGCCATGAGCACAGAAAATCACTAATTAAACATTAAAATCTGCCATAACACACTTTGACTATCAGTGTAAACAGATTTTAACCTTTTGCAATGATTTGACCTTGAAGTGCTTTCTGAGACTGAAAGCTGCCATTTTGCTCATATTTTGGACCCCAAGATCCATACACCTTCTAACCGCTTATTTGGATCATGCACGGGACACAAACACATGGTTGATAATTCATTTGCTAACTACCTGTGACATTTGAACATTATGAAGTGTTTGTAGCACCCTGAAAATTGCACGAACAGCAAAGGAAGGATTTCTAAAATAAAACAATATCATTAAATGTGTACGCAGCTTTTCAGAAATACATATTTTTATTTTATTAAAAGGTATTTATATCACTTCAATTTTACAATGTTCACTGTCAAACTACCATAATCTTGGGACAATTGAGACTTATTTGTACTTTTTTTTGAATACATTTTATGAGCTACAAAGAAACCATTATATTAGACTGAATAGTTAAGTAATTAAACATTGTTTTTTCCCATATGAAACACCAATTTTTGGCCATTATCAGTTACAACTGGATTCAAATATCTTACATGTAGACTGAATTTTACAAATGTACATTAATTTGACAGAAAGACAAACATTTTTTCCCTAAAGCAAATGATAAATGTATATAATTAGTTACATATTAGTTTTGCGACTTTGCATGTATTTGCACATAATCTTTACAAACCATAATATTTTAATCATGAATATATAATTAAAACTGATATAAAATGAGGCAGCGATATACTCAAATGGTACCACACAATTTCAGAACCTTCTGTCAGAACAGATCACACAACAACGGTTTCATAAATCTCCTGTATAAATAAAAATGGCATCTAGCACTCACATCCTTTAAAAAAAAGATTTAAATTTTAATTCCTACAACTGGAATGAAATGTGAAAACGGTGATTTAATGACCATGTGTCCAAGATTCATGAAATATAAAACAAAAAGACTAAGCAAAAGATTTCAATTCCAGCTTTTTGATGATAGCCATGGACAATGTTTGGATCAGCCATTAGACCATTCCAAAAGTGGATTCCAAGAAACAAGTCGAGCGAACCCATGATATGTTTCCGTACCGTCCCACCTGCGAGTGACGTGTCCGCGTGTGCGTGTGGCTTCATAGAAACAAACGGCGAGTACATGAGGTAATGCTGGAGCAGCGTTTTCAGACTCTGATTAGCACCTGTCAAAGTTCTAGAATGCCCAATGTTTGGGTGGACTCTCCAAAGACAAGCAGGCCGCTCAGCCCGTAAACATACGCATGCTGTGGCCGCTGATGAATGTACCGAGACAGAGCGAGCCGTGCGTGTCACCGGGACCACTGTGAAAAGGGCAGGTTGCTTTGCTTGTACATAACAGATGTGTGGATTTCTCTGAATGCTTTAAAAATAGACAAATGCCCTAACATTGTAACAATGACAAAATAGTTTATCATCTTGGCTATAGCCCTGCCCCTTCACAAACTGATTACAAATGCCCGATGAAGATAAACTGATACAAACCCCTGTCAGGGTTTCATTAAATTGCCCACATCATTTCCAGACGCACCAACAAGTCAAGCAAACCCAATTATTGCTATTAACTATGCCAATAATTCTATAATTTTCATACAAAGAATGGTTTGGAGAAATAACATTTGTTTCTAGCTACACTACTACACTGTGACTGATAACAAAACTCAGGTGTTTATCATTACAAAACAACAAAAACCTGACGGTTATTATAAAGTATTACAAAGCTGCAACCCACACTCTATCTTTCTGGTAAAAGCCTGAATGTAAGGGGGGGGGGGGGGGGGCGCGCGGCGGGGGGGGGGGGGGGGGGGGGGGGGGGGGG
>JAODKC010000044.1:28744754-28774492 GCA_026777985.1 Mormyrops attenuatus | reverse complement strand
GGGGGGGCCCCCCCGCCCCCCCCCCCCACCCCCCCCCCCCCCCCCCCCCCCCCCCCCCGCCCCGGGGGGGGGGGCCCCCCAAGTCAAGTTTTCGAAATGACAGTTTTTCTAGTGTGAATGTGCAAGGAACAAAATTATCACCAGCTCATTTGGTGCATGACCTAGACCTCCAACATCAAGGTTAAAACAAGAGCAGCAAAAAAATAAAATAAAATAAAAATAAAATAGAAAACAACGTGCCGCCCTTGCCCAGCCCACACAAGTCAAAGCCCCTAAAATAAAACATTTCCATGTGAAACAATAAGTCAGAGTCCCCAAACTCAACGAGAAGGGAGGAATTTCTAAGCTGAGGAACACGGATGCTAATGGGCTAGCGGAGTTCATCAGATATGCACTCACAGCCGCGAATTATAAACAGACTTTCCAAGTTGAAATGCACCTGCTTCAAAACATTCATGTTAATCAGCAAGATTTTCGTATTTATTTACAGTACATGGGAAGCATTCAACAGCTTTTCATCTTTGCGCCACACTCATGTTAGGGAGAAGGGGGGTGGGGAGGGGGCAGTGATAGTAAAACACTGTATGGATGGCCCCCCAGCAAACTGCGACTCCTTCTCTGAACAGGTAAAAATCAATTTGGCATCGATGCTTTGGTCACAAAATAACGACACGTTGACAAAAATTCCACACGCTCCACCCTGATGACACGTCGCAGTACAGAAAAAGGTAGGTTTGTTGTAGTCCTGTCACTGAGTCTCTGACATGTTCCCTTAGAAAAGTTGGAGTGGAGGAGGCAGAGATTTTCATATAAATTATCACTATAAATGCATACAGAAGCACAGCACCCCCTGGGACGTGCGGTCACCCTTTTAGAGAACACGTTCTACAACACAGCTGTTGCAGGACCTTCCGCTGACACAGATTGTTCTTTTTGACCAACACACAGAAGCTTCCTTCTGCCCAAGATTCTTCATTTGCTTTCCACAGATCAGGCAATAAGAGACAGTGGAATTGAAGGAGAAGAGGTTGATTGGTCAGACAGGCAGATAGGGGGAGTCAGGTGACCAGGTCAGGTGACAGCAAAGAGGTTTTGATCCATCACAGTAACAGTTGTCGACAGGAAGGGATTTTGTGGTCCAGCAGGAAGTGATTGGAATCCAACATTGACAGACAGAACAAATTTTGGGGGAAAAAAAGAGAGAAAAACATCAGAAATTAGAAACTGTACAACTGCAACTGGATAAAAACACTCAACATTCAAGCATCATCTATACCAATTCAGAATTTTGTTACTGGAAAATGGGGGGGGGGGAATGGCAAAATATTTCAGAGACAAAAAGGGAATATTTCATCTGAAAAATGTGAATCATGGCAGTAAATGTGCAAGTTGCACAAATACTTTGAAGAATGACACAGAGAACAGGAAATGCAAGAAGAAATCCCAGCAGTATACAAAGGAATGGTCCAATCCTAAATCCATGATGCATTTATGCAACTGCTCTCAGTTTTCTTAAGTCTGTAAGGCAGCTAAAGCCCAGATTGTCAAAAATAACTAAAAAAAGCATAATAAGAATATAACCCAAGGCCTTTTTCCCCACCACTGTTGAGATATGCTGGGTTGAGATGGAAAAGGTACAAATCACCCTGCACTCTTTCACGTTCCCCTCAACCTATAAAGGTATCTGGCTTGAAACACAGTAAATGAGCCAAAGCCACAAAGTCATTCAATCATTAACTTGATATTGATTAATTAACTGGGAGTCACTTCTCTATATCACACCCATGCGCCAAAACCTCACATCCAATTTGTTCGCGGACAACCTCAGAAGCATGTTGAAACGCCAGCTCGCGTACAGTACGAGTTAATCACATCTCCTCCATAAAGCCGACCTGGAGCCGGTGAGGGGCACACTCACCATCTTTGCAGATGGTGCTGACGGCACAGACTCCCCTCTCCAGGTTGTAGCCGTTGACACAGGACGTGCAGTTCCTGTCCCCCGGGCCGGAGCAGGTGTAGCAGCTAGAGTCACACCTGGATGGGGAACATGTAAGGGGGGGGTATGATCAGTCAGGGGATCAAACGGCTGCCTAAATGAATCACTTTAAGAGTTTTCATTTTCCTTACACTATAATTCTTGCCTGAATCTCTGGAATGCAGATGTTCTTTCGTCATGCACAATGATTCCTTCAGCAGTGGATTTCTACTACATGAACTTGGGCTTTTTTTAATGGGCTGGACACCTTGGCCACACTGGTTTTGTATACCAGGCCAAATGCCAGGAAGAGCTAACATCAGTTATACTGTAAGCCTGTGTCTTAAGACCAGGACAGCAAGTTGGCATCTACAGTGTGCAAACATGAGCGCTACGCAATCTGTGTGGTCTGCTCTAGGCCGCATGAAACATTCACACATCGGTAGACTCCATCACTGACGTCAGCATCATCTGGGACCGTCCATCTGGACTCAATTTATGGCACCGCTCTGTAAGCGGCCTGCCTGCACGGGCATAATCTAGGTCTTTCAGGTCAAGTTACAAGTGCACCGGCCTGCCTGGAGAATTTGCACAGCGTGCAGCAGTTTGTGCAGCCCCTGCAGCCCTTCGAATCGAACACTCCTGTGGGTACTGATGCAGTCTCACGCACTTCTTGCAGGCCTTCTGTGTCTCAATGTTTTCCGAGGTCTGCTCAGCCAGGTAGAAGCCGACGCTGCAGGCGGACACACACCTCCACTCTTCAACAAAGTAGTTACTGGCACACTTGGTGCACGCCTCTATGCCGGTACCTGTGGCAGATTGGAGGACATGTGCACATACATGAATGAATCGGCCCTAAACGAGAACGGATGAATGCCAAGCTCTCCAAAGCCAAACCTGTGAAAGGAGACCAAGCCTCTGTGCCGTATGGACACATCAGCTGCCAGGAATAGAGCTTGGCTCAGGAGTGATTCGGTAAATGGGGCTAGGGTTAGGTTTAGGGCTAGGGTTAGAGATAAGCCTGCAGCCCCAGCTCACCTGCACAGGTAGCACAGGCTCGGTGGCAGGGTTCGCACGTCCTCCGGTGGCCGTTATAGTAACTGCCAGCTTCACAGCTCATTAGGCACCTATTACCCTGATGGCTGAGAGAGAGAGAGAGAGAGAGAGTCAGTACTGATAGGATCTATTCCAGACGAAAAAGAAACTCCTTCAAGAATTTAATTTTAACAACCATTAATTCTGAGAATTTTCAAAAATGTTTTGTACAAACGACTTTTGAAAACAAAACAAAAAGGTACAGAGCAAATACTGATAAATGAGGTAATCAAGTTAATCCAGTCACTCTCAGGTGATCAGTTTCATTCAGATGATTCTATTCCAGACTACATCCTATCTTCCTGTAAACAGAAAACCATCACATTAATTAAACATGAAAATTGGGCTCCTTTCAGCTCCTCCTATTTAGACAAACCGTTTTATGATTTCATGCGCAACCCACATCCTCATCTGAATCGTCCACTAGGAATCCACTTAATCCATGCAGAATTAAAATTACGTTAAGCCCACAATCATTTCCTCAGCTGCTGGGATAATTCTGCAGTGCCTGCAGCTGATCTCGGTGGCCATTCTCATTCCGTGCGAAGGGTCACCGCACCAGCTGCGGCTCGGGAGCCGGAAAACCGGAGCGGAACTGTTAGGGAGCAGGTAAAACTCCGGAAATGCTGATCTCCCACAGACGGGCTGGGAGCCCGGAGCACGTGGACGCCATACACCAGCGGCACGAGCCGCATAAGCAACAGCAGCTGAGCAGAGGCTATCTGCCAAAGATGTGCCTCTGAGGCAGCGGGAGCGGGTGTTGCACTGGAGAGGGGGGGCGGGGGGCTAGGGAAAGTATGCAGTCAGTAAACAGAGATTACACATGTGAAGACGGACACCCCGGGAAAAGAGAAGAGTGAGAAAGATCATAGTAGGGGGGTGGGTAATTCTCACAAACCAGGTGCATACTTTGATGGAATATAAAATGTCAATTCCAGTATGTTGTGACATTTAGAGTCATGGGGGGGAGTTGGGAGGAATGACAGATGAAGGCTGAAAATGGCCACAGGCTAGAGGACAGAATGCAGGACAGGGTGCGGAAAGATCAGCGCCGTGTCAGCGATGACCAAAGGCGACTCGTTAATTATTTACAGCAGGGTGCGTGAGCCACGTTACTATTTTTACTCCTGTTCATTAGGGGGGGTTATTGTTTTCAACTGTAAATATTTTAATTACTTACTACTGGGAATCAACTTTCCAAAACCAAAATGGAGGGATAAGGCCGGTCCTCCAGCCTGTGGGTGAGATCCAGGGGCGTCAGAAGCATTTTGAATGTGGGGGCGATACACTGGCGGTAAACTAATATTTTATGTAAAATAATTATGAAATGTGAGGGAGACACGTCAGATTTAATGCCGGCAACGCCCATGGTGAGATCGGTAAGCATCTGACGGGATGCGGCTGGGAGAGCCACCCGGCAGCGGAGGCCTGCTTTCACGCAGGCAGCAGTTACAGCATGTGCTTCCAGCCACCCGGCAGCGCCGGCCTGCTTTCACGCAGGCAGCAGTTTTTTTTTTTTTTTTTTTTTAAGGCCTGATTTTGATTTTTGCACCTTCCTGAGAAAACAGCTCAATCCAGTCACCCCTCTTGGTCAGAGCCCCTGAGCTCCCATCTGCCTGACACACGAGCCCTGATTTCATGGACGCCCTCTCTCCGATCAGGGTCCCCCTGGGCCCTCAGTGCCTCGTCAGGGCTCTTTAAAAGGCCGCCGGGCTTCTTACCTCAAGCCTGGTTTGCATTCTATGCAGATGCTGGAAGTAGTGCACCGTCTACAGTTCTCACTGCACCTTCGGCAAACGTTTGCATCTGTAACCCAAGAGGAGGCGCCGTCAAAGTGAGGAAACACAAGGCAATACTGGAACACATTTTTCATCCAGTTGCATACATCTCATTTCATATGCAACAAAAGACCTATATATTGCATGCTGACAGGAATGAGCACCACGTATCACAATAATAATAATTATGATAATAATAAGACGACGACGACAGCAGTTATTGTGGCCCATGTCACATGATCATGGGCGGGTAGTAAAGGGCAAGGATCCACTTACCGTCATCGAGGTAGTATCCGTCCGCACAGCTGGACACGCAGCTGTTGGTTCCCTCATTCAAGTGGTACCCAGGTTTGCAGGACGTGCACTGGTCACTGCGGCCGCCCATACACTTCTCACACAGAGAGTAGCACTTCTTACAGCGCCGTTTATCATCGCGGAAGAAGCCGGACGGGCACTCTGACACACACATCCTGGGGGGGGCGCAAATCGAACAGGTCATTGGCAGGTACGGGGAGCACAAATCCAACAGGTCAGTGGCAGGTACCTGCGCCAACCGTTTCTTTCATTGTAATGTGCACATCGTACGCGAATATATAAATTAGAGCAGGGAAATTTATCATATTAATGCACTGTGTTAAAGCCATAGTGTGTTATTTCTTAGATGCTGTTAATGCATGTGGTATTTTGTTACCCAAATGGGAGAATAGCATGAGCACAGACTTTAATAGAGACCAATAATATTCCGTCCTGGTTGTAAACAATGGGAGAGTTTAGGTTGTGACCCAGAATTCAGAGCTAAAATCAAAACATTCAGTCAGCATCTCATGAGGAAGCTTGTGTCGCCTGGTTTATTTTGTTTTTAAAAAATTGCTAAAAACGGAGCCATACATGGCATAAAAATATTGTAGTTTGCAATCAATTTGATTCATTTTATTGAAGACTTATACCTTAAAATCTCAAGATCCTTCATGCTATAAAGTGCAGTTTCAGTGGTTGTCGGGCTTATGTTTTTAGAGCCATTTGCCAAATAGGCTTAAGATTTTAGATCGATCACATGGTCTGGATTAAATAGTTTTTCGATCCGCCTGTTGAGTACTTGCAATTATATGCACGTGTGGTACAAAGCAACAAGGTGTTTGATATAAAAAAAAAATTGTAACTCTTGACCTGGATTTGATGAAATACTTTTATTACAGAAATTAATGGTGACATAACTGATTAAGTACCCCAGAGGCAAAATCAATGGTTTAGTCAATGAAGTTGTATAATTTGAGTCTTCAAACTTTTTTTTTTTTTTTTAAAAAAAAGAGTTAATACGTTAATGAGTTTGTGACAATGATGCATATACTCATATAATGTGTTAATTATACATAAATTTGGGAATTTGGTGAATAAATGTTTACATTAGGTGCAATTAATTGCGATTAATCACAGAAAACATGCAATTAGTTCGTTAATTTTTTTTTATCGATTCACAGCCCTAATAAACATGATCTCTATTCCCCAAGGGGAAGTTAACATGCAAACAGCGACATCAAACATCCACATGATGAAATATGCCTGCCCCCTCCCCCCCATCTGACCTTTCAGGTGACCCCTCCTGGCCTGTTCCCCTGATCACCGCGGTACCTACTACTGGCCTGTTACAGAGCACAGTTTAAGCGCGCACCACGGAGAGCGGTCCGCCCTAGGTGCCTCATGAGGCCCGGATCCTCCCGCAGCTCCCTTGGCCGACCTCCCGCTTGCTAGGCTCCCCTCCCCTCCTTCTGCCCACCTTCGCAGAGCTTCCGCCCCTGCCTTGGGCCAGAGCCTCTTGGATGCCACCCGCCCATCTGTCCCCTTGGCGGGGGAGCGCGGCTGCGAGTGACGGGCCCTGACAGCCGCATGGCAGCCTTCTGACAGGCCGACCTCACAAACGGGGCCCCAGGGCCAAGCTGGCATCATTAAAGCAGAGATGCGGATCTATCGGCGAGGTCCCTGTGCCGAGCGCCCCGTCGCCGAACCGCTACACCTGTCATGCAGCAACTCCTGCGCCAGCACCTGTGAAGAGTCGGACTGCATGCACGCTTGGAGATCTGGGCAGAGGGGTTCAACTGTGACTGAGGTTAATGGATCATTGCTGGAAATTTAACTTCAATATTGTAACTTTGGGTTTTTTTTTTTTGCTTTAAAGGAGAGCCATAAAAATCAGCAAGGCACCCGAAAACACCCAAGCTGGTGACTCACGCACGGCTTTTTCCAACGGTTCTTATGGCACACATCCACGATTTAACAGGCAGGAAAGGGAATGACTTTCGAGGTTTGGAAATAAGCGAGCCTGTTTCCTGCTGTCCACACTACTCCGGGTCATGATTCAAGCATTTACACCATCACAGAGAGGGGAGAGACCGGCTTTTCGCATCCGTTTGTGACTGCAGCCTTTGATCCTGGCGGCTGGGCTTTGGAAATAAGTCACGCGTATGAGTCCCACGTTCAGGCCCTGAAAGGGGGTCCGCCGCAGCAGATGCAGGCTTTGAAGATGCGCGTCGCGACTGACAAGCAACATTCCCTCAGTCAACGGGTGAAAGGAGACAGCCATGTGGAAATGTGGGCTTTAGCCTAAGGGGAACCCTGGTCTAATGCGTAACAGAGTGAGCTCTGCTTCCCCAACTCCCATATCTCACAGCCAGGCCAGTCGCAGGATCAAATTCCCAGTGGGATATCAAAGAAAAAAATAGCAATAACAATGGTCATAACACCACTATCTTTGATATGCACTGTTGCCTCTTCTTAAAATATAAACCCTCACCCTTATACAAAACTCTTAAAACTAGTTTTGCTAAAGTTAAATGTCCAAAGATTTCCACAAGCTTGTTGTGTCATAACCCTACAGACACACGTGTTGAGTAACCTAAGGCTGCCTCTCACCTGGTGTTGTTCTTGAATTTGAGGAAGTAGTGCAAGCAGTTGATGCACTGGTGAGGTCCGGGGCCCTCGCAGCCATTCTCATTACACTCTGGGTGACAGAGTCCTGGCAGAAACCAACGGACAGCAAAATCAGCGGATGGCGAGTGATTTTACCGACTAAACGACTAAATATGGAAAATCACTACCAGCATGAGAACGATACTCGGTTCTGTTGCTGTTGGACACAGAGTCCTTAAAGTAGATATAAAAGGAACACTTAGCGGATGATTATACAGAGAGCCAAGATGGTGGCTGGCACACGCTTAACCTACGAGACAAGATGAACGCCAAGAAAGAGGTGCCTACCGCCCCATGACACCAGCTCACCGTTGTACTCTTCAGGAAGGTCGTAGTCAGTTGGGGGCTCAGCAGAGCGCGTCTTCTCGTAACGGAGGGAGGAATAGGGGTGGACGGATGTCCCGTAGAGGACCAGAGACCACTCCTTTAGTTTGCCTGCAGGCGGTGAGAATATCACCACAGAAATGACCATCAGTCTTAGGAAGAATTAATCTGATGAAATGACAAGAAGCGGAAGAGGCAGCATACAATGTGCTAGATGCATTATTGGTCTTTTACTATTCTTAAGCCTACTATTATTTGTTAAGCAGGCTGTAGCGCTTTGGCATATTTGGTGGGGAATGGTCTTCAGATATCCTGCTGGTGGGTTAACTGTTGATCTCTACCTCCTGACTCTCGGTTTAATTAAATGTATAAGTTAGTCCCTATCCCACTCCATGCTGGTACCATGAAACCTTCTTGGTACCAGCCAAGAGCTGCAGGAGGCTGTTCTGTATTATAGTGGCATGTCATTACTGCATCAATATCGTGGTGTAGTACTGTTCGTGGTGGGTGATTCTGGGTCATTGGAATATTGGGTTGAAAATGATACACACTTACCTGCCTGTACTTTTGTAAATACAGCAAAAAGCAAAAATTAATTTAATGATCATTGCAGTCAATGCAATATGAGGTCTACTGCTGAAGTACTGATTTGAGTTTATATGTTTAGTAGTATTTTTTTTATATAATGGTTCAGTACCTGGTACTTTCTGGCTCCTCAACTGGGATGGTGAGTCGTAAATCTCCAGCACCCAATCCCCAGCTGCCTTCTCACCCCAGCAATGAGTGGTCATGAATTCCCAGTTCTTGAAGCCTTCCATGGAGTGGTCAAACAACCTGGAAAGGGATACATGAACAAACTTAGCCAGGAGAGGAGAAAGCTAGGAAAAAAACAAAGCAATCTTGATTCATAGATAAGACGGGAACACGAAACTTAAGAAAATATGACACGTAAGGCCCAATGACCAATACTGTCCATTCACCACCGCTATTTATGAGAGGTCCCGCATGTTTATCAGCCTCCCAGCTATATAAAATGGCCAACCAGTACAGCGTGCGTAGTTCTTTTCACACGCGGTTTGGCCTGGGTGATGACTTTAAAAAATATCAAGGGCAGCCGTGGAGCTCTGTGCCCTCAAGACACCGAAAATACTGCAGATCCTGAGACGGCCTACACAGCACAGCTGGAGGTAGAAACACACAATTCCCAGCATTCTAGGCAATGGAGACAGAAACAAGCTTTTCCAAGGGAAGCCAGAGAAGGAGAATATCCACACAGCTTCGACCAATCATTCACTGAGGATGTCACCACACCTCTGGTCTAACACAGATCTATCTGGCTATGATTACTCAGAGTGAGAGCAGGGTGTGCGTTGCGTTTTGTGTGAAAAGGTCTTGTCTTTTCGGGATCCTGGGGAAAATAAATTTAAAAATATGTATAGTATCATGCTGCAGTCATCCAAATCTGCCAGCTGTCCCATAAGCACTGGGCAAGACTCCAGCGCGAACGTTAAGTTCTGGGAATCTCGAGGAGCTCATGATAATACCGATAAAGGAGGTTTTTTAAAATTACCCACCCCTCACCAAAAAACCCCAAAAAAACCATAACCCCTTTCCGCTCAAAATATAAAAGTGAGGATAAACGCACTCAAGCCCCAGGGAACTGGCACAGTATACAGAGCGGCCTCCTTTAGGCCTGGCACCCTTCCACATTTCCACATGTATGTGTGAAAGGCCAGGCACGCCTGTGCACTGAAAGGTTGAGATGTACTTCAGACTCCCCCTCCCCAACACTAGTTGCACAGCTTCCAATAAAAAAAAAGAAACACATGAATGCTCTGGCCCACATGCCAACACAGCGCATTGGTCCAGCCAATTAGAGCAGAGGCACGCTCTCTCTGCATTTCACCACATATCCTCCTGGTTTTCACAGCCCCCATTTGGTTTTATGGACCGAGTTGAGAAACAATTAGAGTGGCGGAGGACCAAAACTGACCAGTGCATGTGGGACTTCTTAAGCCAGGAACTGCTGTCACCAACAGCCCACACTGGCCCTCATCGGAGGGGACGGGGGACGGGGGGCTACATTGCATGCAGCATGGATGGAGGAGGGAGACAAAGCGGGTAAACATTACCTGTTAGCCAGCAGCTGGGACTTGGTGCCGGAGGGGGAGGTGAGGTTGATTGACAGGTCCCCACGGCGCGGGTGGGTTATGGTGATTCTTACCACCACATGCTCCAGGTAGATGACGTGGTGGTTGGGGTTGTCAGAGCAGCCGGTGGCTTTGTACACCGACCTCACCACGTGCTCCGGCCGGATGGTCCTGTGAACGACACGGCCGGTGGGATCCCCCGTAGCAGCAAGACTGCAAGAACATTCCGGCATCCAAACTATAGGCTCTGGTGCACCTATAGACCCGTGTTCCAAGCCCAGACACCAAGGGCCCACCGTCCTGTACCTTTGTGTGTGTGTGTGTGTGTGTGTGTGTGAGAGAGAGAGAGAGAGAAACACCAAGGGCCCGCTGTCCTGTACCTGTGTTTTTGTACATTTTCATTCCACCATGATTTATATCCCCAGCTATAAATTACCCTTCGTCTCGCAACAGAAGTTGCTAGCGCTTTAAGACCCAGTGTTGACATTTGCCACCAGGGTCCACTGGTGTGACAATTTAAATTAAACGTCCTTCCAAACAACACACAATGTCAACAGCACCTAGGGACAAAAAGGTAAGTAAAGGATTCGAAACAAAACCCAAGGCTTCACCTAAATTCATTTCCGTAGCAAAGAGAACTAGTCAAAGACATCACTGTAAAATTAAAACGGCGCTGAATTTTGGATTTCAAATGATCAGTCAAAATGGTACCCAAATCTAAAGCATCATAAGACATTTCTGCTCTCATGTAATTCTAGCACATTTTCTCACAGAAACGTAAACTGGTTTCCTGCTTCAATTCAGTCCTCCAAATTGACGGCCCTGCAATGCAGAAAACCTTACAAAGGCAATTCACCCTAAAATATTACCAGTTCCTGAGCGTTAGCAAACATGCCAAAACTGTATTTTACCCTTTAAAACGCCAGACAATCTTTTTTGACATGCAATGCGATATAATCATGGACACAGTAATCGCCACCATCCAGTCTTGAATGCATGTCTAAATTTGAATCTAGTTGCTTGGAAAGGGAACAGCTAGAGCAGTCATGTGTGTCACTGTTAAATTGCAACCCTCAACATGTAGTAGGCGAACAGTCATCCCAGCAGCAAGACATTCTGTTAGAAAAGGTACGTACGGAGATCTGAGCAAAAGGTACGTACGGAGATCTGAGCAAAAGGTACGTACGGAGATCTGAGCAATGGAACAAATAGAAGCTAATTTTGTGTTCAGTATACTATACAAAAGGTTTGTTTTATATAGGGAAACTCATTTCCGGAATTGTAACAACATACAAGGGTGAGAAGATTCATTAAATCCAAGCGGCAACACAGGTACCGCAGGAGGATTCTGGGAATGCTTCAGGTGCAGGAGACGGTAAAGGACAAACCCGAAACTGACCCACGATGGAACGTGCATCACAAACTCTAGATTTATTAGCAGCACGATGGGATGACAGGAAATTTAATAAACAGTTGACAGGTTTCAGGGAAGGTTCTGGGAAGCTCTTCCTTAGGGCGGCGGGAATACCTGAACTGGCGGTCGGCACTCTCCACACACACGTGTTGTGGGGGGACCTGCCTCCAGCGCTCGGCCTCCTTTACCATGGCCTCGGCATCCATGAGCCCGAACCCGTACAGGTGGCTGACTGGGAACAGGAGAAGGCAAAAGTCAGCAAGCTCCATCTGAGCATCACCTGACATCCTCGCGGCCTGAGCGGCCTACAGGGCACGGCTTTAGCAGCAGATATTTACTGAGCGTTATCTGGCAAAGGGAAACGATCCCCTGTAGTCTGATACAAATGTCTTTTCATAACTTGTGCACCAGCTTCATGCGATTTAATTCAAGTCTTCTTCAGTACCCATCACTAGCAATATTCATGGCGCCATTGCTACACACTGCAAGTTCTGGGTCAGCTGATTAATTAGAATTCTGCTGTGATTTCTCAAAGCATGTTGATGGTTTTAACACCATGTTCACAAACTGGCAATAGAGTTCAGTCACTTGCCAGGACTATGTGAGGTAGAGAAGCAGAAACACGGGCCATTGAATGCAGATGCTCCTCAGCAACCTGAGGCACCTGAAGAGCATGAGCAGAGATGGACGTCGGAGTGTGCCAGGGGGTCCGCAAGTGAAGGGTTACGGAGAGCAGAGATGCGGGGGGGGGGGAGGAGAGAGGGAACGCGGTAAGCTGACTACGGTATTCTCCGGGAGTAACAGGCTGCAGCTCTGCTCCCCATATGGAAGGATACCAGAGTACCGCTTTTTCTTAGCTGCCTGTCTGTGTAGTTTACACTTCAAAGAGCTGCTCCAGGTGTTGGGAATGGGTTCCACATAGCAGGACACCACACACACACGCGCGAACAAACGCGCGCGCACACACACAAATATCTGTAAAAATAGGAAAAGCACATCTGTGGCAGAACCTCTACAAAGTTTTCGGTTTATCTAGGGACGAGTTCAGTTAGGAAATGAAATGACCAGAAATGGAACAAATCTCACATCTTGAGGAGGACAGACATCGGAAGTTCTCCATCTGGTAAGGCGGCAGGCACCAAAAGGCCTCTTCCACACGTAACAGAAGCATAATGGAGTGAAAGGTCTTACTCCCAGTGTAATTAAGCGAGGCATTCTCTGCGGTGCCTGTCAGAGGCCCTATATGAACACCCAGCCCCCAAATACCTCCTGCTTAATCTCGCTCTCTTTCCCTATCCCTCGAAAGTGGAGGCTGCTGGATCAGGTCCAGACAGGTCTGAAGTGCGGCTTGGCTGCCGCCCAGTCCACACACCGCAGCCCAGTGCCAGCAACAAGCCGCTTCCTCAGAAGGAGAGTCATGGGGGAAGACCGACAGAGCCGGCCAGCAGCGGGAGGGGGGCTGGGGGGTTAGAAGCTGCATCCCCACCATGCGAGGCTTTTGGATCAGTAGCGCCGCCCATCCTTTGAGGCGACGCTAACACAGGCCCATAAAGTCCAGCACAGTTAGCGTAGCACTCCCTATAGGGCTCTCCAGCTCGTCTCGCTAACCTGCCCCATGTTCACACGGAGGCAGTGCTGGTTCCAACCCAGCTGGCACCACAGGGAGCAGAAAGCGAAATCAGAAGCCCGCAACCTAAGCTGGGTGAAGCATCCAGCACGTAGCATATCACACAAATCAGAAGGTTAAGAGATGTCAACGTTAAATGACATCAAGTGTTTAGAACAGGGTTGTCCAGTTTTATCCACAATGGGCTGGTGTGTATGCAGGTTTTTGGGATAACCTATAGATCAGCTGTTCAAACCCAGGTGCCTCAGCCAGTCGGTCCTCTAATTAGTAACCTAATTGGGGAGTTGCAGTGAAAACCCACATACACACCAGTCCTTTGCAGACAAGAATGCCCACCCCTGGTTTAGAAGAACTTACCATTGTACCCAGCAGCATTGGTCTTCCAGTCAGGTGCGCTCAGGTGGCCAGCACGAGAGGTCTTCACGATGATGTGCTGAACATCTCTCCAGGTTAAAAGGGGACTGTGATAGATGAGGCAAGAAAGGGGGAGAAGAGGGCAAATAAATAATAAAAAACAGCTAACCCAGCAACCGAGGCACGGTGGACATTTTCCAGCTCCTCCAACTAAATACCATATTATTAGGTTTAAAACAATGAGCCAATCAGGGAATAGTGTGCAGAATCCCAGGAGTGCAGGTATGAGTATGTCCCATTATCGATTACTAAGTTCCGGAAAGTTACGCTCTCAAAACTGTGAACCATTTGGTCGCTGACATCAAACAGTTCTCATAAAAAGGGAGATGGACCTTGTTCTAGGGCAGTTCTGAATGGCTGGCAGACTGCTGCTTCCTCACTGAAATAACAGGGACTGATCAGTGCCAAGCAAAGCTCCGGAGTATCAGCAGGAACACGCCGCTCCAACGTCAAAAATAAAAAATAAAGACCTTTTAACTGTGAAAGCAGATGCAGAGTTAAGAGCTTCTGAGACAGCAATCTACGTATTCCAGAGGTTATTAGGAGGAAAGCAGATATACCAGCAGGATAAACTTGGATTACAAGTCAGCTCTGAAAGGAAAACATCGGAGAGATGGTCTAATGAATCCAGACAAATTTCACTAAGTTACTGCTTAATCCTGAATATGCCTAAGATGAAAGAGTCAAGCAAAGTAAACTTCTTTGGTCTTATTTCCACATTTTAAGGGAGTAATCAACCTCTTTACAGTTCTGAGAAACAACAGATGGGCTGAATTTGCGGATACTGACTATTCAAGTTATACAAGGCTCTTTTTTCCAAGCATACCTTAGCAATCTGTAATATTAAAGGGCATCATTACTGGCAAAAATAATCAGAGAAAGCCTGAAAGATCTCCTGTTTGAAACAATTCAGAATGGGCTCGAGTTTGCTGACCTGGAATGAGACTTTTGGGTGAGAGGGACAGATGCATACCTATAAAACGTGAGTGAGTGAGTATTATGTTTATATTACATTGTGGGGAAAATGTACAATGTGATAAAAACTTGTTATTCTGATGTTGTGGGGACTATTTTTCAGGTCTAAAAGTTTTGTTTGGTTACTTATGGTTAGGGCTGGGTAGGGGTTAAGTTGTCATGGTGGGATTAGAGTTTTCACCGTAGAAATGAAGAGTCCCCACAAAGATATAATGACAAATCTGTGTGTGTGTGTGTGTGTGTGTGTGTGAGTGTCTGTGCAATCATCACTATGCATGTGTGTCACTGTTAATCTGCACGGACTGGCCACTGTTAGCCAGTGAGAGACTGGGGGTTGTGTGTGGGTGTGTCTGTGTTTTGACAGTGAGCCTCATGTTCTGCTTGGCCCTGCCGCTGCATGCTGGCTCAGTCCTGGGCAGATGGCACAGGCTGTGTGTTATTCGCCCCCCCCCCCCGGGCCATGCACACAGCCCGTCAGGTGGGAATAACGTGTGGATCTGAGCTCTGCTCCCACAGCGGCCGGCCTCACTGAATTTATGCCCTGTTCTCCGGAAGCTGTGATAATCCAGACCCTTGCCTGGCTTCCTCTTCATCCCTTTCCCCTCACACAGGACCACGTCCATCTTGTTGTTAGTTGCCTGCTTGGTGTCACAAAAACTCTAAAAACAAACAAAAATGGGCTCCCACCTTGTTAATATCCGCACTAATTTATTATTTTCTGGAGGCCGATGGGTTTTTCTCCTGGGAGCCACTACACTGTAAACCATCATATGTTGTGCGCAGTGCTTGCACATTTGCACATATTTATTCAGACAGCTGATATTTTCAGACTAACTTCTTGCCCCTATATATAGAGAAATCCAAGGTATGTGCTGTACCCAGAAAAACTACAGTGAGGACTCCAGGAAGTGTTGGGATTGTACGTCCTTTAGATCTCGCTCAGCCCCAAACGCAGGTCGGGAATGCACCGCACCGGCATGTCTGGCAGTTTGGAAGCAGAGCCAGTTGCCCATATCTGGCCTTACGCACCAGTGTCACACCAGAATCGGTTAATAAAAATTCTTGTGGGGCTTCATCCGGCGACCACTTTTGAGAGCATGACATCTGCTCAGCTGCAGAATGCTGGATATGGGGGACACCATGTGTTCTGTGTCAAACCCCCCCTCCGCCGGCCCCCACTTCCTGGGAGAAAAGAGCTGGTCTCATTTCAGCAGCCTGACAGGCATGTCATTGGTCTCCTCAGACAGAAGCCCCGAACTCCTATCCACATGGTCACACATCCTAGGCCTAGCCACAGAAACAGACCGGTTCTCAAAGTGATGCTGATATTGTTCATGTGACTCCAACTCCTGTTCATGGGTCTTAAAGATAAGTGACAAAAAAAGATGAATTTCTGGTACAGGGACAGGGACTTTATAGGGGCCACAGCTAGTGAAATATTCTCTCAAGCAGCCCAAAAACCTCCTTGGGTTTTGTTTTTTCCAGGAAAAGACTCCAGTAAAAGTGAAGCTTGTCACATTTAGGATATTAAAGTGTGAAGTCCACTTGTGGTGGACGATGTTTCCTATATGAAATGTTTAGCAATGTAACGAAAGGGGTTTCTCCACAGCCATGACCTGATCTCTATATCCTTGATCTAACAGCGCTGTCAAATGAGGATCCTATTTAATAAGCAGGAGGAAGACAAGGTCCAATGAGCTGCATCTGCTGTGGTATGTCACCAGGCGCCACGGTATTGGCTGCCCAGGCCTGAAGAGAGCGGCTTCAGGAGCTGGTGACATCCGCAGTCACCTTGAGGAGACCTGGCGGGGCAGGGGACTCACTTTGCTTCCAGGGCTAGGGCAATGATTCCAGCTGCCATGGGAGCTGAGGCAGATGTCCCCGTGTGACTGTCCGTGCAGCGCTGCCGCAAGTCTGTCGTGATCTGCAGGGGGAGGCAGACAAAGCGTAAAGGGGTGAGAACAAATAAAGAGGCCTCTTGCTGGGAACATCAAATCCTTTGGAATAAAAGCTGACCATCAGGCCGTTTTAATGCTAGGATATCACCAGCAGAATAGCTGCATTAGCATACATAATATAAATATATAAATCTAGAAACACTTGTGCTGCTATACTACTAAATGTATGTTAAAAAAAAAAAAAAAAAAAAAAAAGGAAAACTGAGCCTCGAGTTGGCTCAAAAATGAACTGTTGACGTTGCTAATAACAAAAACAAACTATTTAAAAATGAAAGGGGCAACTCATTTTTAATCATGCTGGGGGGGTTATGTGAATGTGGTGCCGGGAAGCGACCGGTATTTCTCAGGTGAGACAACAAATGAGGCTGTAGGGCACCTGCATTTGAGGTAGATGAAGAACATGGCAGGCTGGCCTGCCCGCGAATTCTCACCGCCGTTTCAGATAAGCTTCGCTGGCAGCACTCCCCCCCCTCCCCCTCCTAAATGTGGAATTTGGTGTCCTAGTCAGAGACATGGGGGGGGGAGCTAGCTGTCAGGATGCCTTGGATGGGGGAGATGGCTCATAGGGCAGCCTTCCATTTACTAACAGACCCAAAGCGTGGGGGGGGGGGGGGTGTGAGAAAACAGTCTCAGGGTTTGGCCAGTTCAACCACATCAGATGAGTCTCGTAAAAAAAAACAGCGGATATGAGTCTCTGGCTGCATAGGTCACCGTTCACACGGTTAAATGGCCGGGGAGATAAATGTTTGGGATTTTACTAAATGCACGGAAAATGCTCTGCTAGTTCAAAGCGATTACAGTAGAATGATGATATCGGAGACGCTAATTGCTCCTGCCTAGGAAATTTAGCTCTAATTGCTGTATTCCAGAACCAGACAACAGAGTTTGTGAAACTGTCCATCATTCCATTACATCGCAATGCCCAATCCAGCATCAGGGTGAAAGGGACTCAGAGCCAGTTCTGTCCGTCCACCTTCAGAATGAGTCATGCGCTTTTGAAAGAACCCACTCGCATCTGAAGCAGCATAAATTCCACCAGTTAAATACATAAAGGAGATCAGTGCCACTCCTTACAAAATTTTGCAGCATGTGATGAAAACAGGAACCCAACAAATGTTATGATGTGATACATTAATAATGCGAGTAAAGTGAAAGGCAAATACAAAATGACTTTAAAACGGTCATGGACTACAAGAACACCCAGGAATCTTATAATCCAGGCAGAGAAGTCTGTGGGAACATGGCTATGAGCTGTAAAGTTCCACACTGCTGCCTTTCACCCTTGAGCTGCTATTGTCTGAAATCAATTTAGAAACTTCTTTTCAAATTCTTACCATGTCGTAACTGCTCATATGTCAGCTGTTGTCTTACAACGTCTGGGCGCTGATGTCATTTCCTTAAGCCTGAACAGGATTTACCAGGAGGCTTTATTTTTTTTGTATTTTTTTTTTTTTTACAGGACCTGGTTGAATCTACTTCATAAAAGAAGCATCGCTTTGGAAAACTCACGATCTTCCGGTCGTAGTTCTCGCCGCTGCTGTAGGTGGTAGTGAGGGTGGAGGCACACTCTTCCAGGTACCAGGGCTTCTTCCCACTCTCTGCTGTGCTGCTGATGGAGATGGTGTAGATGCTGTTGGTGTAGCCATCACAGGAACAATGGTCTCGACTCCGCCCTCCGTTTCCGGACGCCCATACGAAGATGGAGCCGCGGCCTTTCCGTCCCTGTCAGCAGACGACAGCACCAGGTTGCCATGAGAACCTAGGAGGTGCCTACAGCCAGCCTGCCCTAACTATCCATACATAAAAGCCATCTGTCACCCAAACACACAGGGATCCACTTCCAGGCTAAATAAAAACACATGCCTTTGGGGGTGCGGTCCCGAGAAACCAGCAGCGAAAACCGGATTCAAACCCAACTTCAAAAGATAAGAACTAATTCCCAATAAAGAAAAAGACTTGAGTAGAGAAACAAGTCAAGGTTTAACCCGTGAGACTCATAGTATCTTTTAGTGCATGTTACCATCTCATGAGCCTGGACCAAGATTTCAGTGTGGTGAAGTTTGACAGTTTTAACTGTTGCCACCAACCCCACTCCCCCCCATCGATATATTTAAAGTGACCCCCACCTTTTTTCGATGGCTCACAGTTTTCTCCACACTGTACAGGTTTTTTTCCGTGCATCTCAATATTTCATTATAGTTCACTGGGCTTGCAGCCGATCCCATGCAGTGGGACAGAGCAGGGGTAAAGCCCAGATGAGGTGCTGATCCACACGTGATCCACACACACACACACACACACACAAACACGTTGGTGTGCCTATCTAAATGGGGACCGTCAATTTATTTCTATGGGAAAAACCCTAATCCCAATCAGGACACCCTTAACCTCTACCCATCCCTAACCTTAACCATAAATAACAGACCCAAATACAAGACTTTGGGCATTTTTACTTTTTTGATTGTATTCACAGATTTTTATAAATCTGAGGTTATCCAAATGGGGACCTCAAAAAACGTCCCCAAAAGTAGGGAAATTTCAGGTTTTACTGCACTTTGGGGACAATTTGGTCCTCAAATGTGATCTATGCACACACACACACAAAGCAAGCTTAGAGATGCCAACCAACTTGCATGAGAAACCCTTTGAATTTCTACAGGAGGCTGACATCAACTGCAGACATACCTTATGACCAAGATCTGGAAACAGCTGGCCATGACAACTCCTCAATAAAAGCAATTTACTCCGCTTATTGTCAAAACCCTTAGATCCCACAGAATTTGAATGTACCCAAGATAAAAGCATTGCTATCTTATGCAAACGCCCGGCCAGTTTATGAACTGCATTCTTAGATGATCAGGATAATTCATGTATTAACATGCGATGAGTTCCTATGCCTATTTTCTGAAGTATTTTTTATAACAATTCAACCATGTTCCTTATAATTATAGTGAATAAAAATAAAAACAGTAGTCTCCTCTTGGGGAGAACAGATAACACATTAACCTCTTTAAAAGTGTAACCAATACTAAATCGGGAATTTGGCCCCAATCCCAGACAACACGAAAGTACCATTAAAATAAAGGTTTGACATTTGTCCACTTACTCAACCTCTTTTGGGCACAGGTTTCAATACAATATGTAAGATTATCCCTGCACCCACAATTTAAATGTCCAGTACATTAGCACTGAATACATGCCAAATTCCAACTTCATTTAATTTTTGACTAAATTTTTACCTCACTTACAAATATTTGCTTGTTTACAATAAACGTGCAAAGTCTGACTTGTGCTGCCATCTGTAACACCTGGACAAAATGATGAACAGTTGTTTTCTGCTGCCTAGAGGCAATTTACATAAACTATTTTAACTGAAACACACAGATTGAACCCAAAGCAGAATTTTCATAATTATTTGTGGTAGAAATCATTTTCCATTGGGAGAGAGCAACAGAGAGAAATTTTAACTTCTCAGAGATGTGATAACAGATATATACCATGAAAGAGGCTGACAGAACCAGTAATAGCCTTGAATGTTCAAGATGACATACACAAAAACTAACCAATTAGTGCTTTAATTTTTCAGACCACTGAGAATCTGGACCTTGCAAACTTCCGAAGCCAGCTGCAACTCTGTTCGGGTCACTGAACATAGACAGCTGTGAAGTGATCTTTAAATAGGAATATTTCCCTTTTGCCATTCGCTTGTGAGAAACTTGAAGAGCAGACCTACCAATCCAGAAGTTCAGTAAGACAAGAACATACAGTATCATCTCCATCGTTTATGGGTGGGAGATGCTTATGAAGACCTTTCCGGACGCAGTTATGCTGCCAACATGGTCGACTGGGATGGCTTGGTGAGGCCTTCCTCCGCCCAGTGATGGATCCCCTCCGTGCCTCGCACAACAACACGTCCCCCACAAAGGCCTCAAAGTGTGATTCATTCCAGGTCTTCTGCGGACGCTGGCTGAATGTGATCTTTGTCATCTCCGTCCTTGAGTGCTGGCTGCCTGGCACTCTCAGCTGACGGAGACAATAATGTATGCGGATCCTTGAGGCAGGCTTGTCGTGAGCAGGCTCCGGGTCGCTTATTCAGAAGCTCTTTAAAAATATATTATGCAAATGTAAACGCTGCCGGTTTAACATGCCCATGCGACTGCACATGGCGGTAGGGGAGGCTCACAGGGACTGGCTAACCAGCTGCACAAAGATGGAAAATGCCCCCTTCCATCAATTCTGGGGATCATCGCAAGAGACCCTCCCAACTACAAACGGGCACATCACGAACCTGACTGCAGGGGGAAGTCACAGGGTACGCGCCTCTCGCAAATCAGGCAGCTGAATACAGAAGCTGTGTTTAACTGCCCTGCTGACGCAAGAGTCACTGCTTATTATCATCTCACAAGCTCAAGGCTTCCCTTCCATCCTTTAATCTCTTTAAAATTTCCTCGTAATTTGAAAGTAACCTGCGGATGATGACAAACATCTGTTATAACCAGAGGAGATTATTATTACGGACCCTTGAGCTTATGGGTATAGGTGCGATTGGACCTGCGATGGTGAATGCTGCAGGAGACACTGCTGCATGCCGCCCTCTTAGGAAATGTTCCCAAAACAAAGAGCAAGAAAAGAGAGAAAACACACCACTGAGGATGTTTCATTAGTTAAAAAAAGTGCATAAAACGAAACGTTTCCTTTCTGGAGCAGTGGCAAAAGTTTCCTTTTATCTCACCCCTTCTTTCCACCCGTATAAATCCTCCTTGGTAACAGGATCCTAAGATAGATCTGATTATGTTATAATAAAAATTGAGTAAAAGACCCTTTCATTCATGTTTAACTTCTAAAATGTAGCCTGTACTTTCTTGAGAGTTGAACAACACGCTGCTACTATATCCTGAAATTGAACACCATGCAGCCATTTTTCAAGCTAAGCTTTCTACATGACAGGAATAGCATTTCCCAGTTAGTGTGTGAGGAAACGCATCTTACAAAGGCAAGCTCCTCAATGGTCTCCTGACAATGTGGCAAAGGTAGGAACCAAGGCAGGCTGACACCTGAGTAAAGGACATTAGGGACCGGATGAAGCAGAACTTCCTTCTGCCAAACTCCGATATGACAAGACGGCTGTTACTGCATCTGCAGAAGAACATGCACATCAAATTATTCTGCCACATTGTCCGATTAAGCCGAATCTTAAGCTAAACCTGTCTGGATACCAGTCAGGAGACTCCGGTTCGACAACCGAGAGGAACCTCCTGTTCAAAAATAAGAAATTCTTTATGTCCTTCTCTTTTTGCAAGCCTCCTGAGAAATATACCATCTCTGAGTGATTCAGACACGCCGGTCCATGCCGTTCCAGGTGTTTTCCGAAACAGTCCCCAGGGGGTTCAGGATGCAGCTGCAAGAGTTTTTAACTAAAAATGTGAACATTAGTCCCATACTGACCTCCCAACTCCTGCCACTTTTCAAATTGAGAGGAAAAGTATAAAATATTACTTCTCACTTCAAAAGCATAGAAAGGACTTATACCAAGATGACTTAGAACTTACTTCATATCATTTCTCTTGTTACTTTAAAGTCAGCAAAGCCCTGTAATAAAGAGGTCCGATCCCACAGAATGATCTATCTGCTCATGCCTCATATTCAAACACTGTCTACATTAAAATGAAGAATAAAAGCCTGTTTAGTTACGCCTCCTAGAGTTAGGGGTGCAGAGCAGAGGCTGAGCTTTGACCATAGGCCTCTTTTTGACCATAGGCCTCTTTTTGACCATAGGCCTCTTTTTGACCATAGGCCTGAGCAGGAAGACACCCCCCCCAACGCCGCACGATCTAAGTCTACTGGATGTACCACGGCCCGTTTTGGCGATGACTGTCTCAAGTCCCCCTTGTGGTCACACACATGAATGAATGAATGATTTATATAGTGCTTTCCAAGAAACAAATCACTTTACAGAACCAATAGGGAGCCATTTCAAACTCCACCACTGTGTAGCCCCCACCTGGATGACGCGACAGCAGCAATTCTGCACCAGTACACTCACCACAAAGTAGCTACGGTGGTAAAGGGGCAGGAGAGAATTCACCAATTAGATATAGGGGGTGATTAGGAGGCCAGATCTGATAGGGCCACAGTGGGCAAGTTTAGCCAGGACATCAGGGTACCACCCCAATTCTTTCGCAAGATGCTCAGGGATCTTTTATGATCTCAGAGAGTCAGGACCTTGGTTTTACATCTCATCCGAAGGATGGAACATCGCCTACCTCTCTTTATTACTCTACCATAACATATTTCACTGGGGTTATTCATTATTGCACATGGTCAGCTTCAGTATAACCTATTCATCAAAGAACTTTTTTTAAAAAGAAAAAAGAATACTTGGGGCATTTTTCCACTTTCCCTTCTGTCTCCCCCTTGGGGCCATCTGGCCAAGCTAACAGATCATCAACTGGACCCAGACATCCGGCTTGCAACAGCGTCCATGGAAGGGATCCACATTCTGGCACGATCCAGAGTACTGACTGTCTTGTGCACAGAATGCGGCCTCCAGCAGCCACAGACCCCAGGGTCCAGCTGTCCACATAAACACATGGATCACCTCTATTTTATTTACCGTCTAGACTTGTTTGCTAATTTTACACACTGTTAACTCACCTTCTTCAATTCTGGGGGACAATTTTCACTTTTCTAATAAATTTTTATTTCCATCTTGGATCCCAGTTGTTTTAATACTTCCCAGTAAACTTCATTTCAAAGTGCTTTGCGACCTTTCGCTTGTATAACAGATCACACGAAATCAGCCTTGACTTAATAGACTTTCTAAAGACGGCGAGTGATTTCCACTTTTGTACTCTACATCTTGCTTTCCAACTGCAGTGTGAATAACCACTAAGAAAGCTTTGATAAACAAACCTTTCCATGCCAAAGACCTACACTCAACAGTATTTCATTCACAGTTGTGTATCTCAACCCGAGCCGTGCTTCACGCACGAGCATCATATCTACAGTAAACACGTTTGCGTATCTACAGTCACACACACCAAAGATGGTGCTGCTGTACTATGCAGTATTTCGGAACCTCAGGTGGAGCTCTAGACCATGTGGTTCCCAGATGTGACTGTAGAACAACTGAATCCTGAGCTCTCAACAGCGGCGGCAAAACATTTATATTGTTCCTATAAATGTACGTACATTACCCTAAATCATCTACGTTATTCTCATGCGAAATGCAGTAGTTGTGCAGTTTTAAGAGCATAAAAAAGAAAAAAGATCACAAGGGCAACTGCACTTTCACAATCCAGCTTATAGTCCCACAATGCCTTTGGGACAAAGTGACATTTCACATTAGCTTAATTAGCATGGACAGTGCATGTCGTCGCCTTCGTACCATTGACACCACAGATGAGCAAAGGCAAAGGGGAAAAAAAAAAAAAAAGGCAGTGAAACCAGTGACGATATCAGGATTCAAGATACCTGGTTACACCGAATTCCTGCATTTGACCCTGTTAAACTCAGTCACCTCAGCAACCACCAGATCAGCATGTGGACATATGAACGTAAACAGCAATGCAAGGCTTCCTTAACACCCTCCACCGCTACAGAAACTGCCATCCTACCTGCGCCCTCAGGACAACAGTATGACGCAGCCCCGGAAGAATCTGCCTTTTCCAGCTACACACCTCCTCTCATTAAAGACACATGCACACTTTTGAAGTACCCAACCATTTTCTTTGGTCAATTCAAACCTTCTGTACTCCATTTAGAATATAGCGTAGTAAAATGTTAATCAGTCTAGCCTGTCTGCTAATGAAGAGCAACAGAGATGTCCTGTCACGTACAGCCCTGCCTTTGGCTGAACCGACCTCTCTGGAGGCTTTTCTGTAGTGGCTCACACGTAATTGTGGACATACTGCCGAAGTGTTAAAGAGGAACAATATCAGACTCTGCTGAACCTTGAGAGATCGATATATAACCTCATAAAATTCACAGCGTCCTCTCAGACACGACTACTTGAAGAAAAGCATCACTCAAGACTATGGGGTCGACACTAAGCAGAAGAAAGGACTCCAAAAACCTTGGTTACATTTTCACACTAAGCATTCTCTGGATGTCTGAAGGTTCACCGTATGCCGGGAACCACGCTGAACGCAGATTTTCAGAAAGAAACGAGAACGGCCGAACAAACAGGTACCATACGGATGCCGTTCTCGAAAGCCTGGCGGGCGAGGGAGGCAGGGCCATCCACGGTCTTGCCGTCGTCGTCTGGCCCCCAGCTGGCACTGTAGATGTCGATGTGCTGGGGCTGAAGGCTAAGGGACTTGGCCTCCACCATGTCGGTCACGTCGCCGTCCAGCATGCGCACACCTACACGAGGAGGACACGGTCAGCGAGGTCACCCTCCATTCCCAGGGATCCGTTTCCATCAAGACAGATACAGGTCCCCAGTGACAACAAGTAGCAGGAGGGCAGGGATGGTATTGCAGTGCAAAAACACTCACCACCGATCTTCGCGTTGTAAGCAATTCCCACGGTGCAGTGCGAGTTGTTCGCTGAAGCGGCCACTTCCCCGGCGCAACGAGTGCCGTGCCTGGTGCGGGACAAGGAAGGTGATACGATGGGTGAGGAGCGAAGTGGGTAGGCTGACCGCGCCAGCATCATGTGAAAAAACATATTGCAACCATCTTAGCACAACGTGATGATAATTTCACAAGAGAAGCAGCACAGGCTACTATAAGGGGATTAAAGAGCAAATTTCAGTCTATCAGCCAGCTCCCCTGAAAGCTTTGTGCAGTCATCATCTCCCTGGCATATATCTGCTTTAGACATTACATGACAGTAAAAGCTAATACTTCCACTTCGGTGCTAGTTAAAAAAAATAAAGTGTGAGTGGCCCTTTTCAGATCTCCTTCAATAAAACGGCGGTTTTCGTTAACAGACATTGCTTAACGAGGGGTTAATACTCTTTAAAACTATGGGGGACTCTGGAGAAAAGCTTCCTTAATGAGGTCAAAGGTTGGTAAAGCTTTTACACGATTATGAGACATCCACCCAAATGGGGGGCGGGGGGGGCTGGGTTAGACCACTGACTGATGGGAAACCTCCGCCGGGGATGCTGAAGGCCGAAGCGTGAAGCCTTTCCAGACCACACAGAACGAGCATGGTTTCTTTTTTTCTTTGGCACCCCACTCTGAGAATTCCAGGAGACACTTCGATCTCAGCGATGCAGCTCTGGTGCTAAGCTTTAGCAGCTCTGGAGCACCCATGTGGATCACTGTATGTGTGTATGTGTGTGTGCATGTGCACTGGGTGGCCTGACGGGCTATTCACAGCTTGCCCATTGAGGACGAACAAGAGAGCCTGTCATCTGCAATGGCATTTCCCATCACTGTGAGCACCCCTCCTCCAGCCCCATCCACCGCCATACTAGCACCTGTCACGGGGCCTCATTACCCCTTTCCAAAGCCATTACGCTCTCGTTAGAGGGCATTCATATCAACATGTGGGGGACACGACTCCGAAGATAATACAGTGCACATTTGGCCTGCCCCACGGTGCAGTTAGCCATAATACCTCCGGCAGTGTTACGGCTAAGCGGCCACGCCACGTTTCACCAAAACTTACGGTAAGCAGTTTGCAGGTAAATATAAAAAGAGAATCACTCAGGAAAACGTTACAGATGAAATATAAACGCTCACCCAATCACTTTGCCATCATCACCCCATTTTTATTACACCAGGTTATCAAGATTGTCGATTCAGACCGCTAACATGTAGAATGTGAACTCAGAACGCTAACTCATACAGTGTGGATTACAGCAAGTGTACTGGGCAGCTGGGGGATCAACACCACTTCCCTCAGTAACCAAACAAACAAGATTATTAGTTTAAAAAATAATAAAAAAATGCCTTCTAATCTTGTAGATTCTTATAAATTTATCCACGACCACTTCAGATTTAGAATTTCAGATTCTCTTTGGGGGGGGGGGGGGTATGTTTCTTTAAATATATGCAGATTTTAAAGCTGCATAACAAATCACTGAAAATGCAAGAAAAGCTAAATAATTAATATTAAAAGAACAGGATTACAGTTCCTACCACAACTAAGATATCTATAATACGCTGTTACAAAATTCTGTCATGCCTCAACACATGCATTTAGATTCAGTGTGGCACACTTCTGCACCTCCCTGTAGACTGCTCCCGCTTTTCATCCCCACCTCCCTCCTGGTCCGCGCCGTGCACATCCATCACCATCTCAGTTAGTGAAACTCGCCAACCCGCACAAAGCTCCTGCCTGACTGAACAAAACACACCTTCTCAGAGCAGCTGTGCTCTGATCTGCAAACGTGTTACTTGCCTAGGTTGTTTGGAAGATCAAATCATGAACACATCTATGCCCAATAATGTGAGATGGGACAATTACTGCAGAATGGGAAACCTTTTCAAAAGTCAAAGTACAAACCTCAAATATTAAAGCATCCATTTCCTGCAACTGCTGATTTAACGCAGGACTACAGTGAACTGTAACATGCTTAACCAGGGCAATGGCCATTTTAAAAGTCACGACTGCTGAAGCTCTATGGGAAATTCTGTGTCCCCAGGATAGTCGCAAGTATTGGCAGGCTGGTGATCCATTTTGAAGGCCTGCGCTACAACCTGTGAATCTGGTCTTCGGCTCAGCCTCACACTGCCATTAAAAAGCAGTCAAAGTTTTTTTTTTACTGTGTTCTCGGGATATCTGAGGTACGTGCGAGAGCATGACACCACACCGTCACCATAGTCCACGGCTACAAGGCTCACATCTCACTCGAGACTGAACAAACAATCACGAATCGGAAAACACAGAATCAGAAGTGAGAGTAAATTAACATAGCAACAGTATTGCAAAATACATATCATTCACTGCACAGAAAATATTTGTTATGTTATTTGCTTAGTGAATGTTGTCTGTCTGAAGCAGTTTGGACAAGTTACAGTCCATACTATTTGCCCTATTGGTGTTACACAACCAGATATTTACTGAATTAATCCAAGTTAAGTATTTTCCTCACAGAACAGCATCTTTTCTCCTTTAACACTCTGTAGTAGAAACTTCTCACGCAAAAACATCCTTTGGAAGGATACTTGAGGTTGCCTGGAGAAAGTCTGCAGAGGCCTATCCTGGGCCACATGAAAACAGCTGCAGCAAAAATGAAACACTCACATAAATATTTTGAAAATGAAGGAAAACATCCATATCTACAAGGGGCTACACGGAGTGGTCTCACCACGTTAGTGGTTAAACATGTCCGTTGAGATATTCAGTCGGGAGAGTGGGTCAGACGACGGCAAACCACAGCCTCCGACAGCAAGCAGCTGAGAAGACCTGGCATATGTGATGACTGTCAACGTTGCTGTGACAACCAGCAATCTTCCTTCCAACACAAACACAGACAGGCTGCGTAGGTCCCGCCAAGTGGCCAGAGGTTATTTCACAACCCTCAATTGAATTCCGGAGCCAGGAGTACGCTTTTTGTCCTAGATAATACATAATGACCGTAACTGTGTATTCTTCAACCCGATCTCCAGCAGAGGATAATACGCTTTCATGCAGGCACTTCCAAGGTTCCTGCTCGATTATGATCACTGGAAACACTGGGCGGCTGCTGTAGCCCCGGCATCCCGCTGGCCTCCCCATCCCGCACGTCCACCATGGGCCAAATCCGCTCTTTCTCCTCTCGTCACGGTCCCATGCTGTTTGAGTCCCCTCGAAATGACAGCTCGGGAATCGTTTAATGTGACATGGGAGAGGGGAGCAGACGCATGGAGCTCCCTGACAACAGTTCAAGTGGGAACAACGTCAACATTTGTATCCCCAGGAAGTCGATTTTGGAAATCTTTCCAAAAGCCCATGGGGGACGGTGACGCCAGAGCCCACAAACACTCCACTCCAGATGGATGCGCGACCCCAGGGGGAAACTCACGCCTGTATCTCTGTCCGTTACATGTGGGCTTCCCTCAGTCTCACATAGTCTTTATACCCTCCTCCACATCAGCAATCTACGCTCAAGTCAAACTTCTACGTGTGAACAATACAGTCCCTGTGCAGAGAGGCATAGTTAAGTTAGAAGGAACCCCTAAAGTGTCCCCAACCACAAAGTGATACCACATACACACACGTTACGCTGGAGTGAGACTCAAAGCCAGATCATTAATAAAGTGGCTGCATAAGGCGTTTTGCACTGTACTTCATATGGCAAGTAAAGCTGACTGAACAGTTAAAGATGTTTAAGGCTATTTATCTGGGAAGGAAGTGAACCTTTCTTCAGAATTTAAGATTAGAACTTATGCAAATGTACAGAAAGGGGAAAAAAAAAAAAATCTTTTTCTTCTCCAAAAAGTTGAAAAAAACTGATATATTGTTGGATGATTAGAAGAACACTGCTTCGATTCCCAACCCTCGCCTCAGGGGCAACCTAGGCATTCCATGTATTTGTTAATTGAGCCGGTGGTGAAATTTAACTTAACTAGCTAAATAACTAAGTAGCTAGTGGTGGAGTCAAAAAATATTTTGATGTACTGCACAGTTGCTGCAAGCGCTGGGGAGATTTTAGGAGAGGTTTCGAAATGGAAAAGCATAATACCGTACAAAAGCATAGTACTCTACAAATCAGCATGCGTTTTCCATTTTGGGGAGGGGTGAGATAAACTCTTTGACATGATTGAGCTGGCAATGTGTCAGATTTCCCCCTACAGCTTTTCCAAGGTCTTCCTATTCCAAATCAGAAGCCAGGTTGGCAGAGTTCTGGCACTGAGATATCAGAATGATAGAACACCGCACAGAGGTCGCCACGGCGATGGTGTCAGCTTCACACCTCGAGCATGATGACCATGCTCTCCCCCTTGCAAACTCTCCCTGTGCCCCTATTCCTCCTCCAGCAGCCTGCAGAGGGACCTTTGAATGGGGGGGGGGGGCGGGGTGGTCCAAGCTGCCTTGAAAAAATCGGGGAACCCCGACCAGCCAAAGCTCGAAAAAACCTGCCAAGGCGAAGATCAAGCGACAACCGGAGGAGTCTGGCGTTGATC
>JAODKC010000044.1:28715636-28735908 GCA_026777985.1 Mormyrops attenuatus | reverse complement strand
CCCCCCCCCCCCCCCCCCCCCCCCCCCCCCCCCCCCCCCCCCCCCCCCCCCCCCCCCCCCCCCCCCCCCCCTCAGGGTCCACAGCCAGAGCATAGAGTTGGTGTCCTTTCTCAGATAATAAGCTTGCAGTAACTACAGCTTCTGTTAAAATAATTAAAGATAAATTCAGAAATTAAAATTGCCCATCGCACATTGTGATTTTTTAAATTCTGACGCAACTGGGATTTCCCATTTTGTTCCTCGATTTCAGGATGTATTTTAACCATGGCAAACATTGACTACCTCTGGTGTGTTTTTAAACACCCAAGTTCACGGGTCCCTCTGGACTCCCTGGAAATGAAGCCCATCTCATCGGCTGCTGCAGCATCCCATCTCCATGTCTCGTTCCCATGAGGACGACGGCCCAAGGCAACATGGCCATCAGTGTGGCTGGACCTGACCTGGACTCTCTCGGGGCCCGTGGCTAAGAAATGATGATGCACACTTTTGCAGTTTGCTAACAAAAGCTGTTCAAAATTTTCCAGACGTGACTACAATAGACTGTAGTGTAAGATATGGGTCACTGTTCAACCTCCGAGTCAGAACCAATCAGCATGAGCGTAACATTAGTGTGTCTGGAGCAGGTCTCACTGCTGTAAAGGTGACAGTCTGCCTCAGGAGCCACGAAAAAGAGGCAAGAGAGCCATGCTGGATGAGTCAGTGATGCAGTGTCCATACTTTAGTGCCAGGGGCAAGCTCAACACAGGCAAACCCTCAGAGATTACTGTGATTCCATGCTGTGGTCAGCCAGCCTCCCAAATCAGACCTCACACACGAGATATGGATTCTGATTGCCAGGAGCTGATGGTCATTGTCTCATGCCTGTGAATTTATAAAAACTGCCACAGTGTGTGTCAACACCGTGGCTGGTTTCCAACTTAAACATAAGCTCAGAGGGTGCAGGGATGACAGAATGAAGGGCCTTGATTTTTTGTGTGGAATGCTATAATTGTTTTACTCAGACACTGGTATTTTTTAAGCTGCCATAACCCTTTGCCAAATACAAATCGGTTTTGAGCCATGCAGAGTGATTACCACTGCATTAGCCAACACTGTGAAAGCCCAGGTTGTTTGCATAAATTGAATGCAAATTATTTGAAATGCAATGCAGTGCAAAGGAAACCAACAAAAAGGTGAGGACACCAAATTTTTCAAAACACACAGACATCAGATGTGCACGCAGAGCCTGGTCATGTCAAAAACAATGCTACGTGCAAAAAGTCATTAAAAAAGACAAAACGGATAATTTAATAATGTTTTAGCATGAAACGCACTGTACTGCGGTCTTATGACTAAAAAGACCATAAAAGGGTGATTTGGGATGTACAAACTGTGCTGAAGTGTGGGATCAGTCACAATAGTTTTAGATCACAGGCATTAAGTTTAAGATACTATTCTCTTCCAAGGACGAGCTGAGCAGTGTGGTTTTACAAGCCCCCGAATCACGAAATTAATGAGTCTAGAAGAGCAAATGAAACACAAGGGGAAAAAAATAATGAATCCGAGTTTTTGTCAGGAACAAAAACCATGGAAAATGACTTTCTGGACTATTGTCTCCAAATGGAAATGACAATAGCGCAGTTGTGGTTTCCTACCCTCTCGTGAGGAAATTCTGATTTGGCGCAGATTTTTTTAAAAAGCCAGTCACAGATGTGGCCAGTCTTATGTCAGGCTACACAAAGCCTATGCACTGATGTCTTTGAACTGTGGTTAAACTGCTGCATTTCACAAACATCTGAGGGTGTGGCCAAAGTTATTGGTATTTTTGTATGTTTGTTTTCCTTGGGATCCATATATTTTATATTTCACACCCACCCCCACCTCTATAGAAAAATGGTCTGTAATGTATACCAGCAGAACGCTGCACTGTCACTATAAAGAATGAAGATCATTAACATTATACACTGGATATCAAGGGAGTAGTAATATTGTAGAAGAAACACACACACGTGCAGTCGTGTAATCATATCTTTTTGGGGACCGCTCATTCGTTTTTATGGGAAAAATGCTAATGCTAACTAGTACCCAAGCAAAATACATTTTTGGTTTTTTCATTGCAGTCATGGATTTTCATAAAATAGGAATTTTCCCATATGGGGACAGGACACTGGTCCCCATAAGGCATATAAAAAATGGGTATTCATTACGTTGTGGGGACATTTGGTCCCCACAAGGTAAGGTATACCTGGACCACACACACACACGCTAAACTAGCTTTGTAAACTTGGGCTGGCCCGAGATTCAAAGGGCCATAAACAGCTCTATCTGCATTACAGATAAGACAAGTCAGGGAAAAGGGAATGAAACAAAATGAAGGCATTAATTGCAATCAATTTCAGGAACACCAATCCTTAAATAAGGAAACGAATAACATGAAGGGGACCGGTAAGCCAGTTATTTCATTTCAAAGCAGGCATTAATGAGAACTTCTAAGAAATCAAACTAATGACGCACATTCATCATGATTTTCTGGTGTCCAACATGCATTACAATTACAGCTACAAAGCCACATGTTTTAGGCATAAGAATAAAGAGCAACACAGCATTTGAGGTGTTGAATTTACTAAATTAAAACAGATGTAGAGTTCATACGGGCAAGGACGGGGGGAGAAGTGTACCCCCAAATATTTAATTTGACTTAATTTGTTCCCCATAGATAATAGCCCTTCACATTTAAATTATTAAGCTGTCTCCCCCATCCCATATCAAACTCTCCCCAGTGCTCTTGCATACAGAACACAACAGGGAAACTGGATTTCTTAAGGTTACCATTGTATGCAATAGCTATGGCAAAGTTCACATTTCCTCATTTATAAAACCTTAGAGTGCAGCGCGTTGGGTAACACAATAATCTGTTTGTGAATAATGAATATGCAAATACATCAATACAGAACCTGCCCTTCAGCTTGCTGCTCCACCCCACCTCTGCCCTCAAAATCAGTGATGGAAGATCGGTGTTCCAAAGGAAGAAGAATCCTGGGTAAAAACGACTAAGATTCTAACAGGTCTGGAAGCTGTTCAGCCAAATTGCTACTTCAATATTAGTTTAAATACTAGAACTTGTGGCCATAAGTGGAAATTAGCGGGAGGACATTTTAAACTGAATTTGAGAAGGCACTTCTTTACAGTGTGTAGTTAGAGTATGGAATAGTCTTCCTGTTAGGGTTTTAGCTTGTGCTGCACTGGGTTCCTTTAAATCAGACCTAGATAAGACGTTAACAACTCTGAGCTATTAGTTAAGTTCTCCCCAAACGAGCTTGATGGGCCGAATGGCCTCCTCTCGTTTGTACATTTCTTATGTTCTCATGTGTTAAAAAGGTGCGAGTTGCACCTGTCGCGGTGCCCAGGCAGCCACACACGACATGCTGCACGCTCTTCAAACCAGCCTCCACTACCCGCCACGAGGTCCACCACGAGTAAGACGCCGTACTGCACGACACACGAGTGCGGAAATGCCCTGACAGCCATCGGTGTGGAGCTTCCTGCGTCTAATTCCTAAGTAACACAAGTTTGGTTTACAGTTATATCTGCCCTGCAGACTAGGCAGGTATTAACAGGAGAATTTAAATTTTTATATGTAACGACAATGCAAAAACGCCCCTTCTGAGTCACACTGGGACAGCAGAACAAAACAGGGACCAGCGAAAAGGCCCATTACACCTCAAAGGAAGAGACAAGTCTCCACAGAACGTTTTACAAGTGAGTTCACAAATGGAAAAGGCAGCATGGCGAGATTCAGTCCTTATCTGTGCCACACAACTTAAGCTTGACAGCGTGCCATTACAACAATGAATACATTAATCGTGCGCTGCTCCACAACCCCGCCAAGTTTGATGGCTTTTGAATCAAGACTGTTTTCACACTCAGCTTAGAGCATATTGACTCATGGCCAGAATATACCCAGGAAATCTCCCGCCCCCATTCTTTTAGCCATGGTCTACATAAAAGGAGGTCTTAGCATCCTGAAAAGAATCCAACTAGCAAAAGAGATGACACTCAACAAAAGGGACAACACTTTGAAATGCAGATAGTGTCATTTTTTTTAAATCCCTCCTTAAAAATTCTTCAGGTTCATTGACAAACCAGACTACTTAATTACTGCAGTAGCATTAAATTAACACGCCATTCCATCCCAAGGAATTAAGCTACACCAAAATAACCATGAGCATGCAAACACACACTCATGCGCACAGCCCCCCCCAAAAGATGTGGCTTTTAAAAAAAAATAAAAATAAATCAATAAATAAAAAAACAATCCCAAGTTTGGGAGGAAAACCAAATATATTCAAGCAAACCTGCGGTGCCCGTTTGTTTGTTTGTTGGTTTGTTTTGCATGCCAGATCTCATGATCCTCTACCATGGATGTATGGGAAAATGCACATTTGCTGAATTTATAAGACAATGCTGCCTTCAGGCAGAGGAATCCATTACAATCAAAGGAGAATAAACTAGTCATCACCATAACTCTCTAACTCTCAACATCCATCCAGCCCCCCCTCTGCACTCACATAGAGAAAAACACTGCAAACAGTAGGTACTGAGGCTTTCAGCCTGACATGTGCCTCAGGGCAAGGGGGCAACACTGGGTGGAGGTAGGGGCCCTCAGACACCGCCTTGAGGGCTATCGTTATTGTCATTTACACATTACCTGGGTCAGCTCATCTAGACTCCAAAATTACAGACCTACAAACCTCCTGAAGCACAACTGCTACCGGGTCGTCTCCTGAGGAATGGAGATGGAGCGCCGAGTTAAATCACAATGCTGAGCGTGCCCCGCCAGAGGCCAGTGAAGAATCTGCCATGCTGTACGATCTCGCACTCGATATAATGCCATACGGGAACAAGAGGCATTTTCACCTGTCACTCACGCCACTTAATTTGGCGGCCACTTGCCACACAGCAGAGACTGGCTGGAGCGAAGTGAATGACAGTCTTCAAAGGTTAGCCTGTGCTAGGGTGGGGGTGGGGATAAGGCGAGTTTATCCAGCACTCCTATGGGGGCTGAGCGTGCAAGTCGCGAACCATGAGTTTATGACCCATCTCCACTGACCGGCCGCAGGGCGTCACTTCATCTCAACCATTACTGGTACTTGAAAAATACAGAACTGACATTAATTGGATTATTAACACCTAATTAATTCCAGGCTCAGGTTCACTTCTTAAAGTATTAACATGGTCTTCGATGAGAGAACGGTGAAGTCATTTATCATCTCTGCTTTAAGTAACTTTGTTGGAAGTACTTGGGTTACCATCTAGCAGAGGAGGATACAAAATTCCACTTTCTGTGCTGCATGGAAAATAGCACTTCTACACATCAGAAGTGTTTCTGATAATGATTTTCTTGTCCATCTATTACCGGGGTTTTCAGCCTGGGCTGCAGAGCAGTTGCAGGAGGTCCACAGAGATGTGTCAAGTGTCAGCATTTTCATTCGATTTACATTCAATATTCAAGGAAAACCAAAAAAACATTTCACAGCAAAAATGTTCAAGGTACACCCTTGAAAACAAGCTGATTTATGTAATCATGTATTAGTGGTAGGGAGTCACAAGCTCTGGTCTGTTTTCATTTTGCTTCAGAAATGTTGAAAACCTGTGACCAGTAACACTTGATTTCATTGGATGAGTTTGCATGCCATTTTCTGCATGGTAGTGACCTATAGCAGAGAGTTTCCGTAAGAACTCCCTCAGCTTACACCAACGTGGAGAGAGTTACCAAGGAGTCGTATGAAATCACACCGCACATCATATCCCACTCAAGTACAAGGGTGTGGTTTGTCGCCGCGTTGACAACAAATGACAAAAGGAAACCACGCAAATAGGTTAGCATCTGAGAATGTCAGAGGCCTGTCATTACTAGCTGAACCTGCTTCAAACAGGCCGTACTTGTACTCAGAGCCCACACTCCGTAAACCAGCAGCAGGTGAGCCCCTCCGACAGCTAATGCTTTTAGGAGGAAAGCAATCAAGAGTTATTGCTTACAAGCATGGTTATGCTACTAGTTGCTACATGCTGCCGACGGTAAGCTTGTACCAATAAAGGGGACGTGTGATATCACACACCTGACTCTGCCAGTTTGGTAGGTGACCCGGTGAAGGAAGATTACCAAAGTATGTTGTCATCTTTTAACATTTGTTTTATTTTCTTAGCGCTTGCTCATTGCCCCTAAAGTACTTTAAATTGTATCTTTTGTTTTTGAGTTATCTATTAATTTGGCTGAATTTCTAGGAACTATTCCTGGATTGTGTTCCATTCAAAAGCAAGGCTTTATTCCATTCCTAATGATAGACTTCCATATGCAACCAGACAAAAATATTGTAATTAACCTTGTGAAAAGCACATCAATGCAATTATCATGTTGCAGGAAGTTAAATTAACCTTAAAAAATTACTTGCCACTAAAATCATTTATAGAAAGTGCACACTGGTTTATAGAGAGCAGAATTAGCTTCAGATCTCAAAATAAATACCAGCTACAAACAGTCCAGTCGCCCCCCCCCCCCCCCAAGTCAGAGCAATGAACTTGCTCTAAGAAGTTCGAATATTGTGATATTTCGAGAACTTCCCCTATGAGGAGACAGCCCCTTCCCCTTCCTGCCTTATAAACACTCCATGTCCCATGAGTGCAGGAGGGCTCCGAATAGAATAAGGGCAGGATGAGAGCAGTCAAGGTGACAGAGTCTCTCAGCTGGTATTTACGGCACTGCAAGCTACTGGCTTTGATCCCCATATCAGGAGACGAACCCCAAAACAGAACAAATGCTAAGCGTACCTCATACTAAAACCCTACACTGTCATTACTCCACACCTCTAACCACCGTGTCATAATCGGCACCCCTCTGCCTCCCTAGACTACGGGTGACGATGTCGCCAGTTCATCTGTAGTAAAGGTCTTCCTAGTGAAATTTGCCCAGCCCTGAACCCATGACCAGGACAGTCATCAAGATCCATAAAGCATGACTAACAGCCTCCCTAGCGACGACTATTTACACAGCCTTTATTCAAAACAGTTTGCACTGTATGAACAAAATTTACGGCCAGCAGGTCAATGCAGTAGTTCCAAGGAAACAGGGGAAAAATGCTGAAGTGTGACAATGCGGTATCACCAAGGTCAAAGGACAATTTCCTAAGCCTGCCCTCTGAAAAACCATCAGCTCGTTAAAACAAGAGGAATTCTGGGTGGGTCAAAATTACTGATGAATCATGCTGCGCGTCTTGACGTAATCCATTTAGCAAAGAAAAAAAAAAAAAAAAAAAAAAAAGTCTTTGTTGATGGCAATTAAATTAATGTTCTCTCCCAATGTTACAAATCTAGAATCAGGTTCAATACAGAGGACTAAAATCCACCAACTCGGATAAGTGGGCAGACAGTACAAGTCTTCAAAACTGACAGCTAACCAAGGTGTGTTGGTCTGTGAAGATAAAGGCTCCAGGAGATAATGCCGAAGCTGGCAAACTATATTAAACTTCCTGTGCACATTCCATGCTAAAATCCAAAAACCGGGTCGTCACTCCAGCTGGATATTATTTCGGAAGACTGAAGCACAATACTGTAATCTCCCGGGATGGGAGGAGCGTCAGGCCTGGAAAAGGCGAAGCGAGCACCAGCTTTCTTCGAGTACCAGAGAGAAAGCGGAGCTCTATCCTCATCATGCCAGACTAGCATGCAGATGTGGCATATAGGCTGCCCTGCCCATACCTTTGGGGGAAAGGTGGAGATGCATACAGGGGATGTTGGTCGTCTAATCAAGTTGAGGGCTCTACTAAGGTAGGGACAGGGGAACAGAGACTGGGATAGAGATTATTTAGTTCCATGCAGCCTTCTAGAGTGTCCTATATCATATCAATAATGCAGATCTCACCAGCCAGGCCGACTGGATCTCCTTACCTGTGGTTCCATTGAGATGAAGCTATGGCGACCACGGCTAGACAGTGTTGACCTTTTTATTGTCCTGCTATGGAAAAAGTGGTAGTAGTCCTTCAAATCGCCGATCTACAAAAAGAAAAAGGGGAAAACCATATTTAAAGAAACATCTGTACTGACAACAAAACAGAACGCATTTCTCTACATTCCGCCCTGTGACTTTCTTAAACTTTGATGGTTATCAAACTATCACGTAATAAGGCTTTGTGTGAAGACGTTAAGTCTCTGATGAGGCTGCATAAATTATGTATCCGCCATTGAAGATGCCACATTAGAATCCTGATCATTTTTCAAGCAGGCGAAACACGAGAAGCCGACTCATTGGATAATTAACCAATCCCGCGCCTCAGCTCTTTTTACCGAGCAAGCAGAGCCTGACGACGAAAAAACAAGCCAGTTCCAGGACAAACTCCAGCTCACACATCACCGCTATAAATATGTCAAAGCATGCAGCCAAATAAACTGTCATTCGGCGCACAAACAAAACTGCCTTAAAAATTTGCTTCATACAGATCTGGAATGTTTTTTTTTTTAAATTGTGATTGTGCTTCTTCATTTTTGAGTAATATTTACAATATTTTGGGGGGTATATTCAATGTTCCATAGTTTTATCAGCACAAAGGAAGGTCTCTGATGGATGTTACCATATAGAAGACACGCTGGCCTGATCATTACCAACTGCGGATAATAAGAGTGATTAATCATGTCTCAATGGATCTAATGTCACTCAAGCACCTTTTGAAACCGTATGGCAGCTGAAGCCACTTGTTGGGTTTTATGATGCTGAGGTCACAGCATAAAACCTGAAATTTAAAGAGGCAGGCAGGGATTTTAAATTTCATTACATTCTTTGAGTCAGTACACAGAAGCATTTAGTTCTGGCAAAGACTAAAGAAAGTGAGGGAAGAAAGACTAGACTGGAAAGAACCAGATACGTTGAGCCAAATAGGTTATGATCAGTGGCATTTTAGTTCAGAGAGAAATGGCAGGTCTGCCCTACAAAGCATGCTCAAGGCATTACAAGAGAACCCCTCCAACATACTGTCAAAACACATGCATTGTTTTTCCACTAGCCTTCCAACCTGGTCAGATGTTCCTCCCAGCTTGCTGAAAAGGGACCCCGACTGTCATCCCACTCAAAGCCTATTTGCATACGACCCCGAGTGCCCCCCTCCCAGCAGCAGTTTATCAACATCCCTTCACACCCAACTTTGGAAAAAAATTTGAATATCAATCACCGTTTTAAAACAGGTCAAACTGGTCTGTGTATACATAACTCCCTATGCGGCGTAATGATTTATATCTAGTATCGATGCCCCCATCTGGTCAGTCGGACAAACATAGCCCAAGCCATTTCTGCATCCCGCCAGGCCCAGTGGAGGGGGCTTCTCCGAGGAGGTGAGGAATGCCACCCGCGAGGTCTCACGGCCCAGCACAGCTGCAGGGACCTTCTAATGAAGCTATCCCCAGATGAAAGCGTGCTCCTGAAGCTGACCCCCCCTCCGGCTCGCTTTATCGTCGGAGATCAGCCCCAGCCCACACATTAAACCAGCGATCGCTATCGGGGGAAGAATCCCCAGGGTGCTAGCTAGAGCAGCCCTTTCATCCCAGAAGGCCAGGAGCTTCCTCCAGTGCCAGACCGCCTAGCCACGTATTGATTGTGGTTGCAGATCCATAATAAGAAGCACATCTCATCTCACACAATAAATAATCATCAAAAGAATGGGGATTTTCTCATTCTTAACGTCCATGGACTGACTGACGTGACAGCATTTCATACATTTCCTTTTCTAGTCATACCCAGACACCAGGTGACCATGTAACCCGTCCGTTTCATCAATGCGATTCATGCTTATTGTTTTCCCCAAGAGCAAACACTTGGCAAGGGGGTCAAAGGTCAAAGAGGGTGACAGGGAGCTATCACCCCACGGGAAAACACTCAAGTTGACACAAGCAGGAAGCGAAGGAATCCCTTCCCTATTAAGTGTCAAGGTACAGCGAGCGCAAACATTCAGATGCAAATCACGCCGGGGTTAGCACTTAACCTCATAAAAGGCCCGGGATTTGCTCAATTGGACTCAGTGGAGGTCCACATTTCAAATCTCCATGTGTGGCAGAATTGCTCAAATCTTTCTAAACAATGCGCCAGAGTACAGAGAGCGGACTGTTTGGAATAGTTTATACTTTTTAAAAATTTGCACATTTAAAGCTAAATCAAAAAAAATTAGAATCGTCATTTAAAAAGCATTACTGGGAGGCATTTCAATGTTCAACGTTTCTCTCACTTTGCCCACATATAGCGACATACTGTTAGCAGAAGCTGACATCAGGCAAATTGTGCTGAAATATGCACATTTCCTTTAATTAAATCATCACAATCAACATGGACTAGAGTGTTAAACAGAACAGCCAAACACCCGCAGTCATTGTTCAGTTATTCAGTTAACACATAAAACGACAAAATAATAATACTACCACTGGAACTACCATTATAAAAAAGTTTCATCTCAACCCTTAATCTGCTTAATCACCCCCATTAAAATAGTAGTGCTGACAGTCTTCAGGGAGCATCTACATTTCAAAGCTCGAGGAAAACAACCCTTTTTTAACTAATTTAGGTTCAGTGACAGATCTGCATTGGACCTGGGAGTATAACACAGCACCAGGAGGGACAGAGAGGTTCTGTGGGGACCCACACCTTGCCTCTCTCACTTCTTGTCCCATTTTTGAGCAAACACGGAAATGCACCGGATGCCAAAGACTGGTATTACTGGAGGGTGTGGAGTCTGAGCTCAGTCATGAGAAAAGTGCATGTATTAATTATGGGCTTTCTCATCAGTGACGGGGTGCCGGCCGTCAGCCACAGACCACGCAGAGTAACTCTATAGAGCCCGCTGGGTATATGCGATTCCAGGTACCACACGCAACCAGATTGGAAGAGAACAGCTTTGGGTCTCAACTTCAGTTCCCTTCTCCTGGTCAAGGCGCAGAAGTGTCATCCAAAGCAGCTTCTGGCTACCCAGTCTTCAGCTGACCACATTACATCTAACATCAGGCCAAGAATCAAAACGGGAGCCAAGCACTGGGAACAGAAAAACTTCAAAAGTCATCTATTGTTCCATTCCTAGTGTAGCATGAAAAATAGCCCTTTGTGGCCTGACAAAGGCAGGAGATGTAGGAGACCAGTCTGATGAAATCAAGGCAGTAGCCATAAATTATGACAAAACACATTTGAAAAAAAAAACCCCAGCCATTTAATATGATATCACAAAAAACAACCTTGGTCTGGCTTTGCAGACATTATCTGGCACCAGCTTAATGGGTAGAAAGGAAAGGTAATTTACACTACATTAGATGCCTCAAATAAAACATATCAATGGAAAGGGTCAAGTTTCTTACATAAAAACAAAATAACTTTGTGAAAAATGATATTAAGGCGGCAAAGAGAGAAGTGCATGCTAAAAACGGAACTGAAATAAAACTGAACTTAATTTAAATTGTTATTTTTGAAACGGGGAGTTGGTAGTAAATCACTGCGGCGTCTATGTAAGATCATCATTTCACGGATACAAAAAAGTAAGTTGTGGGACTGCATTAAGAGACGATGACCTCTTTCAGTGGGACACACTCTCCACCACCCTGGAGACAGTTTTAGACAGGCGTGCATATTTATAAGAGGACTGCTGTCAATTACACAAACATCCAGAAGAGAGACCCGGATCCCCACCAACAACCTGTAAAACACTGAGAATATTACAACCCATAATCGCTATTATGATATGTGACATGAAAACACACTAGCCAATTGGAGATTATCATCTAAACCCAATAATAATGCAAGATCTCAGGACTAGGTGATTTGCGTCGGATTAGTGTAACTTTGATGAGCGATTATTCGTTAGACTACAGGTTGACCGCCGATATCAGATCACGTTAATTTCAGAGTCACACCTGGCACTAGAAGATCATACTGAATAACTTCTGTAGACTAACACCTGTTGTGCATATACTTTGCATTTACTTGTTTTCCACGCTACAAACACAATTATCAGTGATTATATATATATAGAAGAGCTAAACTCGAGCAAAAAGAAATACGTACAGAAAACGAAGGGCAGCGAGATACGCAGAGCTGGGAAGTACATCATTCATATTCTTTGGAGAGCTCTCAAAAGTGAATCACACTGGCAAGCATAAAGTATAAAGTCTGACAATTGGGGGGGGGGGTCGGCAAACTTAAAATGCAGCCACAGTAAAACGTCAAAGCGAGCGGTTTGCAAATACATGTGCACAACACGATCAAAGAACTTAATTCGTGCGAGTCGGAAAAGACGTACCTGTCCCATGTTTTTATAGCCATATTTTTCTGCTATCCTATCTGCAAAGCCAGGACCCCCAGTTATCCTCACAGCCCAATGGTTGGTGTAAATCCGAGCTTTGCACAGGGGCGATATAAATCCCAGCCATAGCGCGACAACGCACATAAACACTCTGTTCAAAGCAATGTTCCACACCATCTTTTGCAGAGCTTCGAGGTTCTCCCCCTAACAAACCTCTCTCTTCCACCTCCAGTTAGGCAAACAACCAAACTTCTCACGGCAGATCAAGAATCTCATAGACCTGTTCTCCGGTCGTTACACATTGACAAAAAAGCACAAATTGCAATAGTAAACCGCCGTCAGACGCTTCTTGTTCTGCGTTTTCAGCGTGCCCCGCATGGACTGCTGGAAGTTATCCTTCGCCTCAGCCGTGCTCAGTTTCAGCAGAGAGTGGTGGAAATGTTTGCAGCTCTCTGGTTACACTGTTTCTCCGGGACTCTGATCCCTGCTCCTTTTCCCTTTAAAGTGATGAAATGGCTACAGCGCCTCCTTCCAAATAACTAGCAACACTCAGGAGAGTATAGACAACTAACGGCGGAGTTCCGCGGGGCTCCGCAGGGTCTTAGAGACATACCCGTTCCACCAGAGCTCTAAAGTGCTGCGCTCTTCGGCCTTTCAGCGACCGGATTCTTCAATGACAGTGAAGTTTGAGATTGATGTTTGGGTGGAAAAACAAGGCGACGCGTTTCAAAAACATGAGCTCTGCATCCTTGCAAACAATCAGAGTGTTGATAAAATCCTTCCGCTACTTATATTCGATTAACTTTCGTTAATGAATTGACCGATGTAAAATACAGCTGAGTTTGTATTCACATGCCTGGGTTTTTTGAATGAATAATGACGTTAAATTCCAGTTCAGGGGTCAAAATAGAAATTCGGATTTCATAAACACTGGCCATACACTGCAATGGATTACATATGACATTTTATCTATATTTTATATGTTCGTTTATAAGCTGTGTTTTGTGCTGAAAACACTAAAATGCTATAGATATACTCTACGAATAACATAGGAGGCGTAATAAATTTAATATTTTGCTGATTGTATGCTTATGGATCAGTTAGCTTTAAAGAAAATCGCAGTCGATTATTGTTGCTGGTCTTAAGTCGATTACCTTTATATCCTTTCAGTGTGTATTTCTGTGTCATCCGATTTATCTGCAGATGAGTTATTTGTGCCTTCTATATATAAAATTAGACTGTCAAAGACGACGTGTTAAATTTCTTTTATACATGACTTGATGAATTAATAAACAAACCGGAATAGCTCTATGAACATAAGGCATCTGCCAGCCAACTGTAGACAGCTGCAGTTAGTCAAAATATCCTACTAGTGCTGATTTTTACTATCGCCGGTAGACTAAATAAGTGAAACTACCGGTATAATAATATATTAGCCATCCTGTTAGTCTGCATGTGTTCGTTTCGTTCATAAATTGACTATGTGTGTGTTTTCTTTCCTCCTGTTGCCTGTAGTAACCCTAAAGCAGGCCCAATATGGAACACACACACACACACTAACACACAGCGAAAACTCTGTTCCATCACTAACACAACAAGTGCGAATCAGCATAATTGCTCTAATTGCGGCCAATTCCACACTGAATGGGTCTGCTGTCAAATCTAACAACAAGTCAGGGACAAGAATATCTCACGGTCCTTTAAAGCGAGATGAAAGAGACGAAAACACCCCGTGACCGCGTCTATTCACGCCAGGGACTGGCTTGTAATTTAAAGCTTTGTAGAAAAACAGACGATGATTTGAGAATTAAATCAACTACCCAGCTCACGGAGTGGGCGAGCTTCATTCATCTGAGGTTTCAGTGCTTGGGGGAGAAATCCCCCATGACAGCCCCCATTCGACAACGAACCGAGTGAACTTCTTCCTTTGACATCTTTGTTGACGGTATCTGGAAACGATTGGAGGTGACAATATCAATCCATCCATTCATAAGTTCCTTCTTCAATGATTTTTTTAAATAGCTGCACTTTGAAGTTTGCGCTGGTTAATGCAATTTAGTGCACACTGACAATCTACAGAAAGTCTTGTGAACATATAAACACAAATATAGTTAGATTTAATATAAAGGTTCTATGATATGCAGATGTGATTTTATGTAATATCTGTTAATATATGACTGGTATAGATTTTATCTACGTTATTGCAGACACTCAAGAATTTTATTACTTTATTCGAGGACAAATTGACCACGTGTTTTTCATAGTCGCGTTTTATTAATGAAATGTGTTTTTGAACTAGACGCGAAGATTATTTTAATACATCTATTTGGAAAATACTTCTATATTGTGGGCCAATGATTTGCTTCAAAGTAGCCCTATCAATAGTGACTACAGAGGCAGCTAGGCCTTGATTCGGAATTGCTTATAAATGGCATTTACACGTACGTCTCGGGGGGGCACATCAGTTTCTAGTTCACTTCCATAGTCCGCCGAAACAATCCCAATACTGTTCTGAAATGGTAAAACTACTGATGCAATGTAAGGGTTCTTACAAAACTGTAAAAAAAAAAAAAGATTTTCTTAGTTGAGCAATGCTTAACGCAAATATGGAGGCGACGTACGCAGGCTGCGTATGTGGAGAACCAAGAACAACCATTGCAGACAAAAACGAAAAGCATCGTTAAACTTACGTGGTTCCCCAGGGGAAGAATGATCTGAATTAAGCAATAGATAAAAGTGGGGGAAACAGCTGCGAGAGAAATGATGCATTACTCTGGCATGAACATAACACGCGAAGAACTTCAACACATCGTGCGGTAACACAATCTGAAGGTGACAATCACTCTCTCGTTGCACCGAATCCGGCTGGTATTGCCCAGTCTCCGGACATTTTTGCAAGTGCTTTGCGTCCGAAATTTTGGGGACGTCGATCGACAAACTGTCTCTGCCTCGGGGATACGTCTTTTTTGTTATTAGAATGTATTTATTTCTTGACGGGTGAAGCTGTCAAACATGCTGAGTCTTGTTGGGTATCTCGCCATCTAGCCCACCGTAAGTCGAGCAACACATAGAGGTGTCAGAGAACAATGGCGAAGCTCCCCCAGGCGGTGGGAGACTTTCCAAGCGACTAAAGAAGAGCGGAAGGAGAACATCTCTGAAAATTACTGCACGCACAAACCGAGCAAGCACTGCAGCAGACACGGTACTGTAACCAAGTTCCCTATTTGGGGATAAACTGCGGCATTGCTGACGATTAATTAACAGTACTATAGGAGTGCTGACGATTAATTAACAGTACTATGGGAGTGCTGACGATTAATGATTAACATTATAGTAACTGAAAAGATGCTCGAAAAGCAAATATTTCACAAAAGAATGAAAATTCTGTCCATCCACCTTATCCCTGTCAGGATTACGGAAATTTGTGTCGATAATTCTACTGTGCACAATAATGTGTACATATTAGTTTACAGAATTATGAAACATTTTTTGTAATATGCAGTAAATAAAAATATTGTGATGTGGTGCCTGTCTGATGTAAACGAGTGAGTTTTAACACGAGGAAAATAAGAGCGAGATTTTATTTAAGCCTAAATAAATATTTTATTTTTTCAATTAATAAATCACATGTAGCAGTCACAAATCACAGCAATAGGTGTACGACTGATCACAGTGTCAAATGAGCTTATGTGAGGGGAAAGGCAGACTTTTCGTCATCTTTTATTTCAACTTAAATATGTCACTAAAAGATTTTGAAACAAAATATTTTATAAAAAGCAACATACCAACCCTGAAATAGGAAAATACAGCCATATTATCTGGAACCAGTGGTCTGCTAACAGGCTGGGAAACCACAAACCTTACATATAGACATCAGTAATCCTAATAAGTATTGCTGCTTTTGTTGATAATGCTAATATACACAGCGCCATTAATAATGTGTTTTTCAGTTGTCATTCAGTCAGGTGGGTGGGCAGAGGGAGGTGAGAGATCAAATCCAATGAGTTCCTGACCTCCAACCTCACATTAGTGTGGGAGCCCATGCTGCTGGAGAATGGACTAGACCCCCTCCTCAGCCACACCCCCATCCGCCTGGGATGGCTGCCATGACAGCACAGCTGTTCTTCTGTCCTCTACGTGAAGAGGAGGAGAAAGAGGCGATGGAATGACAAGGTTTTTTTTTTTTTAATCACTGTGTTGCCCATACGAGACAATCCTGCGCCAACAGGAACAGCAAAAAGAGACTCAAATGTGTGGTTGGCTGTGAAATATTTCTGCATTCCTACATGTCAGTCTGCGTTAACCTGCTGCCTTATCTCTGCTCACATCTCGCCTGAGAGTGTTTATTAATGCTGATACTGCAGGAGTTTTCACAGGACAGTCTTCAAAATTTGTAAATTGGGTCTTCCTTCTGTACCCCAATAACCAATTTCTGTAGAGGTCCATATTTAATGCGACGCATAATAAACGCCCATTCATGCAGCAACTTATCCCGAGGGTGGCAGGGAATTCAACAAAGAAAAGTACTATATTTAATCACCAACATGCAGTGAAATTGCAGTGTGACTTTGCAGTGTTGGATTTTTATTTAATTCTTGGGCAGAGCCAGTTCTTGGCATAGTCAAACTAGTCAGCTGCATAGGGCCCTATTGATACAATGGGACCCAGATAGAGGCATTGGTGAAATCTACTGAAGGGGACCATGCCCCCCCAAAAAGGTACATCTGGCTCTGATCTTGGAGTAAGATATTTAGCAACATGCCACATCACCTAATTTTGTTTACAGTATATTACTGTAATAAAAGCATTCAAGTAACAATGTACTTATTTTAGGAATTACATATCCAGAATGTTTAACCATCTTGGTCATGTGCTGGGCTACAGGTACAACAGCAGTTCCCGTTTAACCATTTAGCCTTTCGGGAATATACTTTTTCTTCCACCCACTATACCACCTGTGACTTGCAGCACAGAGAAGCAGTGTCTTCCTAAAACATCTGCCCTACAGGAAGCATCTTTTGTCAAACACTTTAGCACCAGAAAGAACTGGACTAGGAGGTATAACACAGCCTTTTAGAAGCCTGAAAGTGTGATTAATTGTAGCCTTATAACTAATATTTATGCAAATACATCAGTGGAATAAAATGTGTACAAATGTGGAGCTCATGCCTCAGTCTGAAAATGTTTCACTTTCACAAGTTGGGATATACAGGGCCGCCAGAATCCAGCGTGTGCTTAACGTCACGCAAGGACCCACGCCAGCCCTGAATTCCACATGTCCTGCTTACTTTTTATATGAAATATTTTATTAAAAAGTGAAAACAGACATTTTGCTCTGAATTAGAAAAAAATAAATGTTTCTCCAGACAAGCAGGTGGCCTCGAGGCTGTTTTTTTCTGAGATGTTGTCATCTTAATTGCAAATATATGAATTATGACAGGTCTGGAGTGAGATATGAAACAATTGAGTCAGAGAAGATGAAAGCTCTTATATTGCTCGCAGACGTTCAGCGACTTTATTTGTAATTTCAATTATTTCTCCATTCCCCATCTACATTTGGATGGAAAACCATGCTTCTCTTATTTATGGTTTCTAGTTTCTGCCAGACTTGACGTTCTCAGTTAGAACAATTAGATTTATATTCTAATCTCTTTCAGCGCTCTCCCTTTTTGATTTATTTCTGCCTCTCGAGTGAGAGTTTGCTTTAGTTTGCACTCGGTTTCATACCATTTCTTAAGAACTAATGGGGATTATGTGAAGCAGACTATCCAAGAAAGTTTGTTTCCACGGTTATTTCAGGGTCTTTCAGCATTCTACCCCACCAAGCCCTGAAATGATTCATGGCTAATCATTAAAGGAAGAGATTAAATGCTTCACAATGTTTATAATTAAGAATTTGCAAATTCAACCCATATTAGTTGTGATAATGAACAATTACAGACGTGAGGACTGTTTCTGACCGAGGCAGGAAGGATGGGGAAAAATAGTTTATTTGCTAGTGTTTGCATTTAAAGCCTTGACTGGGGTGACTGGACTCAATCTGTTGTGGAGTTAAAGTATGTTGCATAACTTTTTAATCTTTAACCTTATGTTTTAAAGTATGCCCTAGTCTGGCAACCTGGTTCAATCACGGGCACAGTGCCCTAACACACCACACTTGTAATATACAGCAAGAACAATGATGATGGAAAAGGAATAATTCCATAATACATAAATGAGAAGGGATACAACGTATGAGGAAATACAATTTCAAAATAAGAATGAAGACTTGCCTCAGAGGCTCAGGCCAGAGTCTATGCAGACTCAGCTTATCTGATCACTCGAGGTCAGGGGCCATAGGGTTTCCAACTGACTCGCCTCAGAGGCTCAGGCCACAGTCTACACAGACTCAGCTTATCTGATCACTCGAGGTCAGGGGCCGTAGGGTTTCCAACTGACTCGCCTCAGAGGCTCAGGCCACAGTCTACACAGACTCGGCTTATCTGATCACTCGAGGTCAGGGGCCGTAGGGTTTCCAACTGACTCGCCTCAGAGGCTCAGGCCACAGTCTACGCAGACTCGGCTTATGTGATCACTTGAGGTCAGGGGCTGTAGGATTTCTCAACACAACAGTTTCTCACTACATGATGTACCATAACCACTGAAACTCCAATTTACCTGAGCCAAACGATGGATCAGGAATCTAGAGTCATTCTGGGGCAATACGCTACATTATTACCTCATGGTCTAGTGTGTACTTAGTCCCAGCCAGGAATGCTGATATGCCATCCCCATGGAATGTACTGAAGTTAGCAGTTTCAGACAACCAATAAGTAATCAGAACAGTTTTTTGCTGGCTAAAAACAACATACACCAATCACAATCAAAACCAAGACACAGAGATCAACCTAAATTGAACCTAATTGACTACTTTATCCCATTTTGTCCTTCTCTGTTAGCTTTCTGAGACCTTGGACAGGGACAGAGAAGCCTGAAGAGAGGGGAAGAGGGCAAGATGGCTTTATGGGCAGAGAGTCTGTGGGGCCTGTGGCCTTAAAATGAAATGAGATGATCCTTTATTTGCCATTTGCACAAGTACGGGTACATTGGAATGCTTCCTACCCCATCTTGCTCTCCATGAAACACACAGACACATATGCAAGTGAGAGCAAGCTTAGGGGGGTCACAGCTCAGGTTTAGCCAGAATACAGCACCCCTGGAGGGTTAAGGGCCTTGCTCAAGGGCCCACAGACATAGCCATAACTCTTCTTCTGAGGCCAAGGCTCGAACGGCCAATCTTTCGATCACATGCATAGAGGTTTAGCCCGCTACCACATTTATAGTTTTATATTTCATATTTTTTGTAGCTTCTTGGCCAACAGTTGTCTTGCAGCACGCCAACAGCATTCTTTAAAGAAAACAAGGACCCTGTATCCCAGTTCTGGTGGTGTGTAGAAGGAAGAGGAACACCACGACCAAGGGTGACATGACTAAACATGTTACAGTAGCACCCTTTGAGAAATCGGGTCAAAGTCAGGCTGTGCTCTTTTGGAAACAGAAAGCTCTACGATAACATGTTCATCACAGCTATAGTGTCTTGAATCATGCTCTATATTTTTGATGGAAACGAAATTGCACTGGGAAAGAAACTAATATATATTTGCCGAAAGAAACAGCGAAAGGTAAGATCCAGTTAAAAATACACCAGGCTATACCCGTATAACCACTGGGTCCCTTTAAATGTAGAGTGTAACAGGTACTGAGTTACAGGTGAGCCAGTTCGTCAAAAGCCGGGCATTTGTTATTTTGCAGATGAAATGTGATGCTGTTGCTGAAAGAAAAAGACACCAAGGGAAAACCCTGATAAAAGAACAGGGCTGGTGTCACTTTGGCCATTTAGGTCCTCCCACCCACATACCGTGGAATCTAATGGCAGTCATGCTGGCAGAGGGAAAGTTTCATGCGAAAGTAAAATGAACGAATATGGAGCATTT
>JAODKC010000044.1:28698614-28715536 GCA_026777985.1 Mormyrops attenuatus | reverse complement strand
TGAATATACAGCCAGTTCTCTTCACCTTGGAAATTAGTACATATCTACAAATACACCCCCCCCCCCCCCCTACTGGGGTTAGTACTGATGTACCTAAAGATCGCTACATAGCTGGGGTGCATTTTTTTCTGCATGAGATTATTAGCAGTGACATTACACACGTTTTTTTGTTCAGTTTGACAGAGTACTACGTGTTCTCCTGATGTCTGAAGTCAAGGTTGGATATAAACAACACGCATTGCACGCCATTAGTCATGCCACGTGTGACTTTCATAGTAAAAGAGACTCCAGTAAATGTATTACATCTTATGTATGAGTTTAAGGAGAAGTGAAAATTCCAAAAAATATCAAGAATTGTTCTGGAAAAACATTACTAATGTCTTAAACTGTGGCCAAAAGCTATTTATTTCAGGCTGCCGTCCCAGTATGTGTGAGTAGACACAGCTTTCGTTACAGATCTTCTCAAACTAAACCATAAATATGCTTCCCCCATCACCCGCCCACATTCTTTGGATAATTTTTCGGAGCAATGTTTTCCTAGAACATTTCTTCAGAGCAGTTTACGAGAAATTACAAAAATTACACTGTCATCTGTGGCATAGAGGAAAATACAGGGAAGGTTTGTTTGTGTTTGGTCAGAGAGAAATAACAGTGATGTTTTATGTTTGAATGGAAACAACACTTGAAAAGCTGTGAAAGGCACGGAACTCACACAATAGAGTGCGAGGGAGCGTATGCCAGGGCCGCATTACAATGTAACGGCTCATTTCCCTCTCCGATTTTTCCCTATGGATCTGATAATCGATAACATATAAAACCTCAGTTTGTTGATGTAGCACCGGAGTTTTTCAAGCTTAGTCATTGTGCTGTATCAAATCATAATTGATCCTGCACCTTTTCGAGTAAGTAAATTCTGGGAAGCATAATAAAAGCCAAATTGAATGGGTACATTTTCTAGAGAATTCTAACGTGAAAAGTGGTGCAATTTGCCATAGAAGCCAGAACCACAACGGCAGCTGCAGCATGTCATAGACGGCAAAGGAATAGATACACTGTCCATAATAAAAAGCAATGAGGCAGGCTATTTGTCCATCCATCCAATTCATAACTGCTTATCCTCGTGCGTGGGGGGGTGGGGGGGCTCTCCCAGGAAGCAGACGGCACATGGCAGGGATGCACCTGGGACACCATGCAAACTATTTCTCTAATTTATAATTAAACAATGATCCCAGCTGAAGGTATTTTCATGGGGTCTATGTAACTGTAACCAAGTTACACCATCCCCATCACCCTGACCAGTATAAGCAACTGGAAGTGGATGGATGGATGCATACATAATGAATATATTACTTTTATATGAGTATCTCAATGCTGTCCTTTCTCTGTGACATTTATCATCATAGGTTAGGTCCTTCGGTTTTTTTCTCTTATATTCTCCATCAAGGCCGCCGTGACAGTATCAGGGAAACAAAGCCCTGTGTCCCTCAAACATAAAGACAGGCGTTTAGCGGGGGAACATCTCACGGCCATTTCGGGAGAATAAAACTGACACTGCATCTCGAATTTGTGCTGCCTTTCAGATCCACTTCAGTTTTTTTCTCCAGGACAAATTCAAAAAATATGAGGAGAGTGTCAAAATTGATTTCGTAGGCATGGTACAGCTTTTTAGCAGTCAAAATGAACTTAAATGTTTTAATGAATGAGAATTCGGCCAATTTGGCCAAAGAGCACAGTCTAACCCAGCCTTATCTCATATTATACCCAAATATGGCCATACCAATAATTTTCCAGTGGAAGATTTGTCTAGAATCTGCCCAGACCAAGGACATTGTTAAACCTACACAGTTCCGAGCTATGTGTCACTTTGACCTGCTAGGCTAAATTCCGGCTGCCATTTTCCAACCTCTTACACTGGTCGGGGTCAAGGGGCCATTCATCTTCCTGTGAAATGCACCAACGGAGAACTTTTTAAACAGCCAAAATGTACATATTAAACTGGCATCTCTGCATGTCCTGGTCAGGGTCACTGGAGCAGATCCTAGGTAGCATTAGACAGGGGTACCCCACAGGCGGGATGCCAGGTCATCACAGGGTAGAAACACTATGGCCATGTAGAGACACCAGTTACATACACAGAGCAGAGGTGGGATTCAAACCACAATCCTATTGGTGCAAGGAAAGAGCATTAACTACTGCCCCCCCAAATCAGTAACTTTTTAAAAAAACATCACAGCTAGGACTTATTCAACTACACAAAAAGCATCATAAGGCAACAAACTGTAGAATTTTGGGGTGAAATATAACAAATTGTTATATATGGCAAAAAGGCCTTCAGGACTTCACCAGTCGAAATAAGGTGTCTCCTGCAGTGAGAGCCTGGCATGGATTTCTGCTTCACCGCAGCAGCTGTCTGTGGTCAGGAGGCTCAGAAATCAACAGTTTGCGGCTACAGGCTTCCGTATTGTACAGTTAGACAGACAGGATCCCCTTGAAAGGCCTCCCAGTGTCTGCTGTAGGTAAGCTGAATGCTTATGGAGCCCTGAGTGGAATGGAGATTCACAGGACTAAACCCCATGCGTGTTACACCGCTTGATGAGGTCTGCAGAGCAGTACTGGTCCATATGACACCCAAGTTTGCATGGGGGTCATGCGATGAGAGGGAGACCTCTGATTGGACCAGTTGTTCATTTCTGATCAGGAGCAATTGGGACAAAAAAATAAAACAAAAATAAAACAACAAAAGGCCCATACCAAATATAAAGTCTTACTATTGCCATTTCAAAAACATTTTCAATAGGGCCACAACATTTTGGATTCCTTATGTTTAGCATAAGGTTTGAATTGGTTACTCACATTCCATTTAATTGTTATGAAGTAGGAAATGTAGTCTCCAGAGTATACACCTGCTAGCATAACACCCACTGCCACAAACTCGCACACCACCTCTGATCTTCCTCCCCACACACACCCTAAATCGGCTGCAGTTTGGTATATCACACTGGCGCTTTTTGGTACCTTTTGTGATTATTAAAACTTACATCATACATGTGAGCGACAGCTTAAAGCAAGCCGATTCGCTTGGAGAGTCGCAGTGAACAACTGGCAGAAATCGCTCGTTTCACATTTTGCTGCTTTTCAACTTATGTACCACACATACTTTTCACATTAAGCTGCATAATCAGGAGTTCTGGAAAAAACAGACAGGAGATCCAGGTGGAAACATTGATGCTACGATTATATAATTCCTTGGTAAGACCCCACGTAGAATATTGTGTGCAATATTGTGTGTAAGTTTGGTCACTATACCTTAAAAAGGACATTGCTGCTTCGGAAAGGGTGCAGCGTAGGGCTACGGGAATGATTCCTGGTCTGAGAGGAATGTCTTATGAGGAGAGGGTTGCTGAGCTGAATCTCTTCAGCCTTGCGCAAAGGAGATTTGTAAATTTCTTATGTTCTTAAGGGAAAATCAACTTGTATCAGCTCTTTGACCATGTTTGAGTTTCACACTTTCCTTTCATCACCTTGAGCAAAGGCTTAATTTCATCATAATGCAAAATACGTTTACAGAACTCCCTTTCAAACCATAGAACGCCATAGAATGCAGCTGAATCGTTATGGCGTCACAGAATAACTGTATTCTTGAACGTTTATATTATTTTTCCTCGTGACCCAGTCTCGCCTGTTATGCTTCCTGGAGTTAGTGAGCTGGCATTATGGAAGCATAATGTTCCAATTTGCTTCACGAAAGTAATTGAAAACAGGGTTTACACTGTGGCGGAGAATTCGGTCAAAGTTAGTGCAGCATGATAGCATTTCCTTAAGAAGGCGGGCAAAGCGTGCAGTGGGTGGGGGTGGAATCCGCTAGGAGGGCCCTTGATTCTGTGGTTGCACACTAAGGTGGAGGTAAGACCAACGTACCTTAGGTGCTGATCATTTTGAGAGCCTTGACAGAGTCAACGATGCCTGAACATTTCCCATGGCAGCGTTCAGAGTCGCTTTGTAAAAATGTAGTTTTCCCAGGAAGGGGCTCAAACTCACTCACAGAATAGTTAGATAAACAAAGAAAAAGAAAAAAATATCTAGGACAAATGTCCCTCGGGTCCAGTTCACTTAATAATGGACTGGGGATTTGAAGAATATTTTGACAATACTTCAGACATTCCATTCCAACCCTTCGAAATTTAAGAGGCTGTTATTTAAATGCACGTACACGTCTGGGTTTCAGACCCATGTAAAACGAAGGTTCAGTGCTCAAACCTCACATACCCGGCACGTGAGAGAGAATCGCAGTCCTTACTGGGGAAAAAAAAGGCTTTTGGGATTTTCACTGTGGCTCACAAACACACACGCAGACGTATGCACAGATTTGAAAAACACAGAACGTGAGACTCATCTGGAATCAGACTGGGGTGACGGCAATACAAGGAAGTCAAGTCATGGCATATACAGCCGTTCTTGGGACGACCGCTTTGTGAAAGAGGAGTATACTGAAAAAGAAGAAGTTTTAAATCCATAAACCGCAGTAATTCCTAGAGCCAAAAATCCATAAACCACATGTATTCCTGTAAACAGGCAAGTCAGACGGAAGGTAGGGGGGACTTATTGATTGATCTTGGTTTTGAAAGTTATTTATCTAACTGTCAGTCACGATGAAGGCTGTAAACTCAGACAGGCCACTGACCCTTCCTGCCAGATGTTAGCACTCCTCTGCCAGATGTTTGGCTCTGTGCACAGCTGGTCCCCAACCAGAAGACTGTCTCAGACTCGGCTCTGGTCACTGGCTTGTGCCATTTGTGGTCTCCCAAACCTCAATCCCATTTGGGACACCTGCTGTTCTCCTCTGTCTGGCAGGAGCTGCGTGCCTCCGCTGCGAAAATGATAATATTAAGGTTTTCTCTGCGGTCGCTGTGTATGAACCTTCAGTCTGCCCATCGTTTGTGATCACATACCAGAGCTCAATTGATCCAGGAGCTCCTATCAGCCAAGCCATCTCTGTGTAACCTGTATCTATAAGTGTTTATAATCTTTAAGATCAAAAAGGGCAAAAAAACTAAACTTGTACCTATCTGCCTACTATGATCATTCTGATAATGTCAAGCACAAAAAAGGAAAAGGGGTCAGATCTATCTCCCTCATTTTGGATATGACACTAATACACAGTTCCCGACATTGAGAAGATTCTTCACTGCTCTAGTTTAAGAAAAAGGAGATATAAAATATAAAATTAACACTCGCGATTTTGAAGGGGCGGGACGTTTTTGTTCCTCACATTGCTGTGGTGTTTTTGGAACGTTATGACATGATGTCATGCATTTTCTTGTCGCTTCCATTAGCTGTTTATGCCAAACTCAAGAGAAACATCTGCTTAATTAACGCTCAAATTATTTGAGGAGATTAATACATATTGCATAATGTATCTTGCCAGGTGTTCTGAGAATTTGTGCAGATATGGAGCCCTACGGCAAGGACGCATGACTTCATGCAATATACTATGTTGTTGCTCCAAATTCAAAACAAACATACCCTGTGTGTAGCTGTCAGTGTGCATTAAGTTATCTGTATAAGTATAATCCTTTGAAGGGTTTTCTTCTTACATTGTTAATTAACCTGCATGAAAAATGTAATTCCTTATTGCCCTAAGGGCAAAATGAGTGTTGGGGGAAATTTTGAAAAGGAAAGTTTCTTAGGATTACAATTCATATAGCAACAGTAATCACAATGAATAGCTATGCAAATGAAAAATATGCTAATACATTTTGACTGTGGGCGGGATGGAATAATAATTTTAACAGCCAAAAGAAAGACAAGCAGTTTTGCAGGCTCCGTGTGCGGAAAATAAGCCCTTGGTGTCGGGCCCTTGGGGAAGCGCTAAAATTGTACCTTCAAATAACTGGACGAGGCACCTGGCATGGACTCTGATGTGGGAAAAAAAAAGAGTTCCGTTACTCCAAAACAGGGACTATCGCTCACACATTTAGTGTAAAACTCTCTTTTTATTACCAGTACTAAATGTGGCTTTTGCCATTAAAAGTCGGAAAACTCTGTTAAACCAATTTCCGTTTTAAAACAGTTGAAAGACGAAAAATAACAACATTGCACCATGTCATAATGTTTTCCAACTGGTTTATGAGCACGAAAGTAACGTATTAAAATAGATCAGGCCTAGGGTTTATGATGATGCCCTCCCGGCGGGAGCGGGGGGCAGCTGTGGCTTTATGACCGGAGAAAGAATTCATGTTGAGCACACCACACGCATAGCCGCCCCCCCCATCCCACACACAGAGCCCCCTCTTTGTGGAAGCAGAGGTCGTGCTCTGCAGCGTCACCCCACCCCCACCTATCGGTCACTCAAAGTCCACCTGGGGGGCACATGTTCACCTGTAACCCACGTTCCTATAACTTTTCCACTTCTCCAGGAGGGGTGGGGGAGACAGGGCGAGTTCCTCAGGGATCCTCCCCAGGGCTGAGCTGACAGCTGGTGACACTCTAAACCTCCTTCACCCTTTCATCCTGCTGCCATCATCAACTTCCATCTCCTCCTGGAATCCAGCTGTCTCCCACTAGACTGTCTTTCTTCAAAATATTCCACGGCTTCCTATTTACATCGCCAAACACTCCACCTTACAAAGGTTCTTACCTCACCGCAGTACTGAGAGATCTGCATCCACATGGCCTATATGAACTGCCTGTGTATAAGCATCTATATCTATATTGGAGATCTCTTTCTGCTAGATGTGAATAGAGGTTTAGCCAGATCATGGTAACTTATCACCATTGAGGATAACAAAATGCACTTAAAGTAAATTATCTGATCTACTCTACAGGGAAGAGACAATTCAGTGCAACTTCACAGCTGAGAACTGACCTCTTTAAGATTACAGATTGCCATTCCTAAGTGAATCCCTTTCTTTCAACATGTAAATGGATCACGTAACGTTTTCTGCGTTTTGTCTCATTACATCGCCAAATTCCCCCGGTGAACAAAACTCTGACAAAGCCTGGCATCTGCTGCTCCGAAGGACGTGATATCAGCCTTTTCAGTTGTTATTTCAACCTATCTGTGGTTTTGGCGGGTGACCTAGCGAAGAAAAAACATTTTCCCTGCCTTGAGGAAATTCTTGCCGTCTGCAGATGATGCAATGAGAGTACAAGGGCTCAGCGTGCGTCTTTCAGTCCGACAAAGCGTGAGCCGCCTTGTCTGTGCACCTCTGCTCTGTCAACGCCATTCTTCTCCTCTGAGCTGTGCGTTTAACGCATGCCGTACCTGCTGCTGCCATTTTTCAACGCCATGTGCACAGGGCCATCATCTGGATGTGCTTAAGGCCTTGATGACCCCCCTCCCTTGGCCTCCACACCCCCTGCACTGTCAGTCGGGTTGCTCCTAGGCGAGATTCAGTTGAGATCCCCCTCACCCCCCAGAGCAGCATAAAACAAGTTTTAGTTCATTTATATTAAAACATTCCAATAGCACATGGTATCTGGCTGCTAACTACTAGTGAAATATTAAAACTAGTGTAAATAACTGTAATGTCAGAGGTATTTCTTCTGATTTTGTTTTTCACTCACCCTTTTGCGCCCCTTAATCAAACTGCGCCCTAGGCGGTCGCCTATGTCACCTATAGGGCGGGCTAGCCCTGGCTGGAAGTCAACGCCACCATACACGAGTGCAGTTCCAGGGAGCTGTGGGCTGTCAGAGGAAGCAGAGAGTGCTATTTGCATTTATTGGCGAGGCTGAAGAAGACACGTCTCTGGGTGCCACGTCTCCTTCTTCTCGCTTTGCCACGGCAAGCCGTCCGCTTAAAGTCGTCTAAAGATGGCTGGTAGTTTTCTGTCGCTGTGGATACAGTTTGCGCTAACCTACAATGACATCTATATAATCTAGCTTGAGAAGGGAAATGCAATTTGGGCCAATCACTACACGTGCTGCAGTAAAGTTACCGAAGTCTCAGAGAAGCTGGAATGAAATTACAGAGCACACTATACTTCCATCCTAAATCTTAGGCATGGCCGATCCAGTATTTAAGCTTAAGAAGGGATTTAAGGGCTCCCACATGTGGCCGCAGCACTTTGAATGAATAAACATGGGGGCAAAAGAATTCCACCACATGCAGCGGTGAAAGCTACGCGGAGACAGTGCATTCTAAGGCCCGAAAACACAGGATTGGACCCTTGCATCCATTTGGGGGCAGAACTCAAAAGCCACTGTTGCTGACACTGATGCTTTCAAAACCAGACCTAGTAAAGTAGCCCTCTGTGACTCCCCCCAACCCCCCACCGAAGCTGGGCAGAGCACACATGAACATTTTAGTGCCAGCCCAAGCAAACATTCATTACACAACAGCATATGTTAGGGATCATGAGCTTTGAAATGTTTGTTCGCTTTCTCCCTATAGCTGGGTTTCTTGGAAGCGAGCATGAGCAATATAATGCCAGTTCGTGTCAATAAATTACATTTTTGCAACCTCACCCCATCCAGGGAGTATGGAGCCTCGATCCCTGTGCTGCCTGGGATAAGCTCCAGGCCCAAGTCCCCCCAGCGCTGACCAGGTTAAGAGGGTGGAAGACGGATGGATTATTTAAGCCTTCGAGACATCACCTTGGTGTTAGCAACAGAATAAAATTATTTAAACATGTGTGGCATGAGCCCTGACAACCCGGGCAGAAACTTGATTGGATGGAGGGTCAGCAGGTCCGCCCCCCTCCTCATGAAATTGTGGGGTGGCACTCCATATTCCTTCAAATTGAAAGAGGCAACCCTCTGGCACCGTTAGCCTTGGAGAGAGATTTGATCTGGGGACACGCAAGTGAAAAGTGTTCAAAAAGATCAAAGAATTCCAATACAAAACATGATTTTGACCAACAATGAAACCCAAGTTTTCCTGTGGAATTTCCATAAATTTATCTTCATCTTCCAATCGCTTATCCATTACGAGATCGCGCTATGCTGTCAAATACACTTATTCTATGTACACATGGATGTGTTCTATATTCTGTAATCCCTTGAATGTCTGTAAAGTAAACACTTCAGTCCACTTACATAACAAATACTTAACGAGTAAAACATACCGCTTAACATCTGATTAAATACCATGCAAACTTTCCTGAAGTTGCACTTCTTTTTGTGGCTAAGGGAGGTACCTTAGTACTAAATTAAATCCTCAGCTATGGAGAGCCAAACAGGAAAGGTGTCTGGAACAAAGGTATAAGGCTTCATTTCACTTTGTTTAACCTGGTCTGGTGGTTGACAGCTGGCTACTGTAGGCTCTCTGGACCTGAAGTGAAGAATACTGACCAACAAAGTGGATGGTTAAGGTCAACCATAAAGGACAGGAGGAGGGGTGCAGGGAAAAGTCCTAAAAGATCTTTAGAACTTACCTCTGGATTTGTGTCCAGGCATGCTTCTCGGCAACACTGGGAGAGGGAGGAAAAAAGATTTCTTTGATGGAGAGGGAAAAAAAGATTCCACCTGGGTGATTTTATCCCTTTCAAAGGAAAATCATATTCCTGGTTACTAATGCCAGGACACAGAGAAGGAAGCAACAGAGTGAAATGTCAAGGTAGCTGTAAACTGATATTGTAAGTAAAATGACAAAGGGGAGATTCAGGGAAAAAATTCCCTTGCGGGGAGAATGATAAAAAGCTCCATCAAAGTATATCATTATGTAGTATAATTTAGGACTGATTATTTCTGATACAATAAATTAAGAAGTAAATAAGGAAATAAATAGGGATATTTTTCCTTGTGCTGTCGTCGTTCTCAGTTTTCAGAAAATCTGTATGCAAACAACACCTGAAGCTTTTTTTTAATCAAACTGTGGCTCATATAAATTCATTGTACCCTCACAAAATTCCTCACATAACTGAGATATGTTTTTGATTTCTAATGTAGTGCAGGAACCCACGAGAACCCTGTCTTGTGTTGGATAAGTGTTTTGAAAGATGGATGGATGGATGGATGGAGGAAACGTATGGGCTGTATCAGAATATATTCTGAATCCTAGTTCTCAGACACACCATCTCCTTTTCAGCTTGGTAATGTAAAAAGGTAAGAAGCAGAGCATCTAGAACTTTATATTCAATAATAAAATATTGATCAACTTCAACTGAACAGCTGCCTTGCTTTCTGCAACAGCCGGGCAATAGGAGGGTAATAACCGGCTTGAAAATTTGCTCTATCAATAATAAGACAGAAAATAAAGGCAGGAGGAGGATCATCAGTAACTCCCATTGATTCTGGCCGGTCCTGATGGGCTCAGAACAGCCCACAAAAGTCACAAAAAGGAACAAACACACCAAAGTGCACATACACTAAGAGAGGCAGGGATTTAGAAACATGCTTTGGAAATATCTAGCTGCTTGGTGTTTGGCTGAAGCTCAAACGATGCGCAGTGCTGCCACCCACAGCGAGTCAGTTCAGGTTAGGGCAGAGTAAATAAACAGACATAAACATGTTAGAGGTTGCCAAGGTGCAACATATGATTATCCCTGACAACCACTTGCCCAAACCATAACTCACCACTACTCCCTTAACCTGAAAACTCTACCTATCAGCACACAGAAAAAAGACAGGGCTTTCAAAACTTGCATATTTACCAGTGTGTGTTGCTTGTTTGTGCATGTGATTGTAAATGTTATGCTTTGAGTGAATATTTTTTATATAAAAATGTTGTCTGTTAAAGGACGTAACCTCAGTGATTGAGAAAAATGCTAATTTCTTTCAGAACCAAATGTCTGCTTTCTAGAAGATTTGGATTGACCTGATATGAGTAGACCTGGACATGGACCTGAAACAGCTTTTTTGTTGTATTCCTTTTAGATACACAAAAACCATCCATCCATCCATCCAGCCACAGCTGCTTATTCAGGTTAGGCTTAGGGGGGCAGCAGTCTAAGCAGGGATGCCCAGACCACCCTCTCTCCAGCCACCACCCTCCCCCCAGCCACCTCACCCAGCTCCTCCAGGGGGATACCCTGGCTTTCCCAGGCCAGCCGAGAGACATATCTCCACCATGTCCTGGGTCTGTCCCGGGGCCTCCTCCTTGTTGGACATGCCCGAAACACCTCCCCAGGGAGCCATCCTAGATAGATGCCCGAGCCACCTCAACTGCCTGCTGGTACACGAAAACACCAGTATTATTTTCTTTTTCAGATATAGCTAATGCTTCAATGGTAAACTTGTTTGCTCGTTCGAGTATTGAAGGTCCACTTAGTAGTCTGGTTTATTTTTCAATTACGTGCTTAAGAATAAAGGATCATTAAAGTAAGTTTTTCTAATTTGCGTTTCTCACTGACTTGCTACAGCTCATTTGTGCACTGAAGTTTACACTACATGAGTGTTAAATTTAAATTTAAGATTGTAACATTTACTTTTGTTCAGGGATGAGGAGCTGGTGAGTAATTAAGGGAAACAATTGCTGTTAATAGCACAGCAGCACAGTGGGCGGAGCTATAACTCGATAATTCTAGAAGCAGAGTTTTCAACAGCAACCGCTGTTATCTGAAGTTTGCTTGCGTTTCCACACCTTAAACGTCACTCTAAGTTCCGATCACAGCAACCCATAAACGGATAAAATACTACAACTGAATGAATGGCTAATTACCATTTAAATATATGTAACAGACCGGAAAAAAAAATCTAATTGCTTCTAAACAGGATCATGATGCTAGTGGCACCTTCTTCAAAGCACATCACATTCAGGGTTATATAAAACCAGTAACTATCTCCCCCTGTATTTTTATTCTTCTTACTATAGAGCAATAACAGCTCAGACTCTGAAAACAAATAACTATACATTTAAACATGCACTTTAAAGCAAAACAACTTTTTAAAGAAAAGAGTTGCTTTGCATTCGTTTTTTGCAAGACTAAATGTTTTTGGCATAATTTTCATGATGTTTTGTTTTTTGCTGAACTTGGCATTTGCCAGTGATTCAAAAATCAGCCAGACAGCAAATAGCACATTATCTTATGAGAAGGAGCTGAAACCTTCATGATCAGACCATGGACACCCCTCAAAAGATCATAATGACTTCAGAAGATAAGCGACTCCCCGTTACACAGAGTCAATGTTAAGCCAAGGGAACTCCACAACCACAATGAAAATTAAATACTTTATTTTGTCTAACTTTGAACTCCTGTTAAGGGATATAAATCCCTTGAAATAGGATATTGACCCTAGCTATTGCTTACTCATATACAGCAGATGGTGGTCCTGTGGCAAGTATGAAAATCACACTATGGAGGGAAAAAAAAAAGCTAATGTCGCCACCTGGTGGCTGAACACCCACAGTGCTTTTTAAAAATCCATTCCTCTATCACAATACTGAAGAGCTGCTGAACATGCCGATACTCTTGTGTGTCGGATTACTGCCAAAGGCCAAAACTTAGTGTTTTTTTTTATTATTTGCCAAGTGGTAACTTTGAATTTATGTGAAAAACACAGGTGGTTGCTTTCCCTACAAGAGGACTGAAATACAGTAGTGACTGGAGAAACAGCAATACTAGCTGGGTAAATGCTCCCTGGCTCGCAGCACCACTGCCTTCCACCAGTGATTTGACTTTAAGTGTTGTAATGTTTATAGTGTAAAAGTGTTGCCCTTTTAATAAGCGGAACCTCTCCCAGTTGCAAGCTCACAATGGCTCACATTATAGACACGTTGACAGTCACACACTCAATAAAATAACTCAAAGCAGTTATAAAATCTTTTATTATGCAATTTTATAATGGACAGTATGCCACTTAGAAAGACCAATCGACATTCTTAATATATTCTGCATTAAAAACAAATGCAAAACCAAGAATGAAAAAAAGGGCAAATAAAAAATAAAGCTTTTGGAGGAATTTATATACAAACATAAAAGAAGGGTGACCTCTGAGAGAATAACAATGACTGCTCCCCTCTAGACGTCACTCTAATGGTCTCTCGGTTTTGTGCACGCACCCTTGCAGCACCTCCCATGGATTCCACACCGAAAATGACACGGCAAAACCACTTGCAATGTGGACACGGGAAGTGTCAGGAACAAGCTTCAGAGAGACAGAAATTAAACAGACAACTGAAAGAGGCTGGAGGCGGAACAGCTACATTTGGACTGGAATGGTGGCAGACTGGAATCACTCTGATTATGCCCCAACATCTCTCAATAAACCAATCGGTATTTTCCCCTTTTCTGGCAGGGTGCTTAGGGAGCTGTTTACGTACCAAACTTCATCTTTAGTTTTCCCCCTTTTTAATCGGTATCAATCCTCAAATAAATAGAGCTAGGTAGACCTGTGGGCTGTACTACGAAGCGGGGTTACTGGCTTATCGGGGTAACTTGTTGGATTTAAGGTACCACAGTTTAAATGGACTTCATATTCGTTCACTTACATTTTGCCCAGACTACCTTAAATCTGACAAGTTACCCCGACAAGCCAGTAACCCCACTTCGTAGTACAGGCCACAGGGTGCGTATTTTTGTTTACATAAAATGTAAAAGGTATATGGTTGAACCAAACAGGGCTGCTACTATTCACACTTTAAATTAATAAAATGACATTTTCATTTCACCATGCAGCAAGCAAGCCGAAAAAAAAACTGGATCCCCTCAGATTAAGGTCCACAGTAGTCGGTATAAACTTCTGCTGTATATATATTTGTTCCTTCTTTATTTAGTATTGTCTGATTTTAATAAAACCAATATATATTTTAAATGGTTTGCAGTATAATACCCAAATTACACTTAATAATAACTTACTCATGCTAAATTCGTCTTCTGCATTGGTGTGCCAATGTTACAAACAGGCTAGTAATTAGCCTGCAAAGGATTCAGCATAGTTACCATCAACGTTAATGTTTCCATTCTTAAATTAATTGTACAGGTCTGAGGGGTATGAACTATAGTGCATATTATTAAGATAAAGTGTTTTACACTAAAGTTAAATGCACAAAAATGTTAAGTCATTTTATGGACAAAACTCACCTGACTAATCTCAATGTATTAAGGTATTAAATTAACGATGAACTTGCATAAAACTTGCTTATCAAGAGGGCTATGTTAATGGTTTAAAAAGCTCAATCAGTGCTGTGCTGAACTGCTCATTTGTTTTAGACAAATAACGCTCAAAACATTAAATGTCCACATAGTGCAGGGCTCGTTTTCGTTATTTTGAACCCTTTTCTCTTAACATACTGTGTTTTACAGCATTCTGGATTTGTCTCTTAGACCTGAAAACGCATGAGCGGCACTGACTAGTTTAGCTAGGCTAGCTAAGTAAATGCCTCCACAGATTGGGCGTATACCGATGGAGGGCAAAAAAAAAGTCATGTTTCTCATTTAAAATTTTCACGAATATTTTCCTCACTCGTCGCTATGTGACCCATAGCGCCGTATCCCCTGTGATTACACGAGCTGCACTGAAAAAAACGACACACTCACAAGGTGACTGAATCTGTGACATCATCACACGCCGACGATGTGATGATGGTCTACACAAGGGTGCTGTTTGTGAGGAGAGGTACAGAACTCACATATGGATCTACATGGGTCTGAATGGATCTACATGGGTCACATGCTGGGTCTGACAATTACATGATCACATCCGGAATGCAGAAGATCAGACCCCATTTGACCTGGCAGTTTGTAACACACTAGACTAGTATTGGTTATAAGGGAATATGATAATACATCATGTGAAACTGACATATTGGAAAAAATATGAGCAGTAAACTAATGCAGAAGATTAATTATTTTTCATTCATACAATGGAATATTAGCATTTTCCTACCCCTCCCCCCAACACACAATTATTTTATGATTAATGTTGATCCCTTGTAATATCACAGGCTAAAAAAACAATGAAATGGCAACTTGGGCAAAGAAACACACAGTTGTGAATGCAGTAATGACACTGGGCACAGTATCTGCACCCCATGAGCTGGGCAGCCTTTGGCAGCACAGAAACGGAGACATAGCATGTGCAGAACACGCCATGGGCTGGAGCTGCTCCTCTTCTGAGAGCTACTGTGTGTTGGGTGGTGACCTTGGCAGGTGGTTCCCACTCGGGTGTGACGCTGTGGGCCAGCACACCTTCTAACCCGCGATGCACCTCCCACAGTCTCTCACGCATATAAAGGAAAGACAATATGCCCAACAAACAGCCTTTAGGACTGACAGCAACCTGAAAAACACTCAGACACCCCAGAACCCCCTCCCCAGTTGTCCAACCCTGGAGATAAACAACCCCCTCCCCCAAATTGATGACATAGAAAACCTGATACTCTTAAAACTTTTTTTTTCCCCCCACAATAGCACAGCTACCCTGCCATAAGTTATATGTCAGCCACAAAACTAATCTGAATGCCCCCCCCAGAATAACTATCCATTCACCTACCCCCTTTCCATGCCCAAAAGCTTCCAAGCTGCTGCTAGTAAATTGGTCGCAGTGTCACACCAGAACTCCCACTTTTTTTAAGAAATACCTATTTCCTATTTTTTGGAAAGTGTCGGAAAAAATTATGATTTCCATTAAGGAGCATATTTATTAAGGTGATGACACTGGTTGGCAAAACTGACAGTTGCTGGTCCAGTGGATTCACTTACTCATATGGAATCCTGTGTGTTTGTGTGTGTGTGTGTGTGTGTGTGTTTTTTTTTTTACCTGCGTACAAGTGAACATAGATATAACCCCTTAAAAACGGGCAGCTTGCTTCATTTGGTCTTATTTTTGGCACATAAACAACAAATACCCCATCTCACAGCCACTCAGTGACCCAGAAACACACAGGCACTCACACACACACAAACAAACAAACACATCAAGAACAAGACACAGTAAAAACAGATGCCCGAATGGGTAAAACTGCAGTCCGACTGCACAGACCGCCCAAAACTAAACAAGCATGAAACGCAGAGCCGGCCTTATGTACAGCAAACATGGCGGGCAGAACGTCCACACTAACCAGCATAGCTTCGCCAAGGCGGACACGCTTCACTTGCCTCCCCAAGCCAACACCAACAGCTCAGTCTCTGTTTCAGACACACGCCCCCCTGTGGTGAGCCGGTGCGCCGAGGCCATGTGCAGCCAGTGTCCATGGAGCCCACCTGGCCGTCTGTGAGCTCCGTGTCCTACTTGAAGTTGGCATAGTCGGAAAAGGCATCGATGTACTCCTGGACCACTTTGTAACAGAACTCATACTGCTCCTGCAGACCAGTGACACAAAGAGAGAAGGACGCTGACATGCCGGGGCACCACACCACCCACTCCATCGCCCCCGGTTACAGTCACATGGTACATCTAACTACATCACTATCTAACAACACATATGTTTGGAGAATGGCTGTGTCGATTAATGACTCCGTGTACTGGAGTGCAGTTCCTGGTGTAAAGCTTAATACACTCCAAAAGTAGCACAGAGTCAGCTTACTTTACCCTGAAGAAATTTAAGCCTTATACTCCATCATGACTAATTTGTCCTGAAATTAACGCAGGATAAGGCGTAACTCGGTAGGTATTAAACAGCTGCACTATCCTTACTTGACTAATTAATTAAATTAGAAACTTATGCTAGATAATTCTTAGCAAATTTAATCTGTTGAATTAACTGATATATCGGATTCCAGTTAGTTACACTAAACTGCACACATTACTTAAAATATCAAGCATGAACAGGAATTCTGTCTTGTATATGGCAGCTGCTGCGGCATGGATAGTCCTTAAGAGCTACATTTCAGCTCATAAGCTCATAATAAGTAACTTCACTACTTACTGAGCTACACTTAGGCTCAAAAGAAGGAGTTTAGTAATTTTAAGCACGTTATTATGGCAGTGAAGACTTTTTGTTAGGAATCATTGTGACTACGGAGAAATATAAAGTAGCACCAAGGTACAGAATGAGGGAGCAGTTTGGATTATAGCCCTGTGTGGTCAAGACAGGCTCACC
>JAODKC010000044.1:28667842-28698514 GCA_026777985.1 Mormyrops attenuatus | reverse complement strand
AGTGTCTGCACCACCTAAGGTCGACACAGGCTCACCAGTGTCTGCACCACCTAAGGTCGACACAGGCTCACCAGTGTCTGCACCACCTAAGGTCGACACAGGCTCACCAGTGTTCGGGTCACGTAAGGTCAACACAGGCTCACCAGTATCTGCATCACGTAAGGTCAACACAGACTCACCAGTGTTTGGACCATGTGCGGTCTCTGCAGTCTCAGGCTCTTGACCGTCTGGAAGACATCTAGGATGCCCTCAGCCTTCACTCTCTCCAGGACCGTGCTTAGAGCGCAGAATGTTCCGGTTCTGCCCGCCCCGGCACTAGCAGGCACAGTGAGTCAACATGTAAGAATACACTAGTAGCTCTAGGGTACAGGGCCCAGGGGCAGAACTGCCGCTTCACACACGCACGGCTGGAGGTCCGAACCCTGCCTCTGCTCTGTGTGTGTGGAATTTCCCCATGTTCACATGGATTTCCTCTGGAGTACTTCCAGGTTCCTCTCCCAGTCCAAACACAAGCAGCTAAAGCAGTATCTCTAAAACTGCCTACAGTATAACATACAACATTTGTGTCTATGTGAGAAGGCAGCCCAGTCCGGGGTGTCCCCTACTGCCTGGGACAGGCTCCAGACGCCCTGTGACCTGGCTCAGGATCAGATGAAAGACAGCATGAGTCCTATTAAGGGTCCTGCAACAGGAGAGCATCTAGAAACACCTGCTGCCGCCTCTCTCCACATTCCTACCAGGGGGAGGCAGCAGCGATGCCGCCAGGGGGTACCTGCAATGCACGGTGATGGGGTGGTTTCCCGACTGCTGTTGCTGCTTCTGAACCGCCGCAATGATGCTGATCATGCCTTTCCCATCCGCCGGGATGCCCACCTCCGGCCAGCCGTGGAAGTGGAACTGCCTCACGGCACGGGACCGGTTCTCCTGGGGGACGGGGGACGTGTCAGCAGAAGCGCTGTGTGTGTGCTTCCATGCGAGACGTCCTTGCTGAGCACTCACCCTGTTGTTGGTGACTAGCAGGTCTCTCACAGTGTAGTTCTCGCACACCTCCTCGCGCTTCAGCTCAATCGCCATGTCCCCACACACCAGGGTGCCCTCAGTGGGCCAGTACTGAGTGCACTTCTCCTGCAAGGAGAATGATTGGTTGAGGATCGGCACTCATAAAAGCAGGGAGTTAGTCTGTCTCTGGCTGAAATTCAGCTCTTCCTCCTCCTACCTGTCCTCTCTCCTCAAGCTCAGTTAGCATTACGATAGAACAGCTCCTCCACTCCCAGATCATCCTCCAGAAGTCCTCCAGTGTGTGTGGCAGGGGACCCTGGCACGCCATGTAGGCGTCCTTCTGTCTGTAGCCCTGGGGGATCAAAACTCGTTCAAACCTTGACAGCTTCTCACCTATATGCCTCAAACCCCCACCGACGGCACAGCCACCCGTCATTCGAACGCTTATAAATGTCCTATTGATTATGTCTATTTCAGAATATCCAAAAATCCACACATAAATGAGGAAATTAAACTCGGCTCTGGGAAAGTTCACTTGACCATTCAAGATGCAACGGTTGTGGAAGGCTGCTGCCTCCGAACCAGTGATGGTTGAAGGTGTCTAATCATGATGAATGGATGTTCACTTGAACTCTACAAGGTCAGAGTTTAGCTGGTCTCTCCTGACTTAAATGAACGCCAACAGCTTTAATGTGTACAGTGACTACTATAAAAAACAAACGACAAACGAAAATCCCAATTCCAGAGTAGGGCCCGCAAACAACACGCCATTCCCAAGGTAGAGGAGCTCACGCACATCGATGAAAGAAGCATTGATGTAGTCTGTGTTCTCATCACCTCTCTTCACGGGGATGATGACACGGTTGAACTCGTCTGCAGGGGAAGCAGAAGGCAGGGACATGGTCAGCAGAGGTGCCGACCTAAACGCACATGCTCTGACGCACCAGGTCCCGCTAGGCCCCACACACTGGCTGACTCACATGGGATGATCTGCAGGACTCGATTCTTCTTCATGTTCGCCGGAAGGTTCCCCGTCCTCATCTTGTCATTTTGGATCTTAACAGAAGTGAGCTTCTGCGAGGCAGGAGAGCATTCAGGCGTTAGTGATGCATCTGCTACAATGATGCTTATTATGATGGAGACAGGTGACAGCTTTACACTCGACAGTCCCAAGAAGAAATCATGTGACCCACAGGACACACAGACATCACCAGTGACAGACAAGGACGCCAGGAAGACAGACCTTAAATTCAGCCTCCATGCCCCCACAGCCCGCGCCGGGGCAAGGGGCGTACAGCTTGGCCAAGTGGGACTCCAGAGATGTGACCTCCAGCTCCGTGTCACCGTACAGGTAGTGCTCCAGCAGGGCTTGGAAGATGAAGACATACTGCATCTGCAGGGGGACAGAGGGATGGGAACAGGAAGGGAGGGAAAAACACATGTGACAGTTCACAAGTTTGGGAAATCCACTTCAGATGGGTGGATACTTGAGATTTAAATTCACTGAGAGCTTGTTTCTTAACCTTGCATGTAGTCTACAAATTGGATTATGGGTCTGAGTTTGGGATGGCCTTTGACCTGCGCTCCAGTGCAACACTCACGTCGGTCTGGACCATCTGGCAGCGCTGGGCCCGGATGCGGGTGACGAAGCCAAAGACGTCCACTTTCCGCTCAGCTGCCATCATATCCAGCATGGCGTCGATCACGATGAAGGTCCCGGTCCGTCCAACCCCGGCACTGAAGAACATGCGTTACAGGACCAGTGAAAAAGCAGAACCAAGCAGGGCACAGGTACCTGAGTGTGCGCGCTCAATCGATGCTCACACACGGACAGCCAACAGGAACAATAAAAGCTAAAATTACAGTCAGATAAGGTAAAAAAAAATCAATTTTATAAAAAAATCAAAAATCAAATTATATTTTGGCATATAGGAGCTGCACATGTGCTCAGATTCATGCATTCCACACAGCCTCACCTGCAGTGGACCACAATGGGCCCAGCATACTGAGGATTGCAGGCCTTCACCTTCTTCAAGAACTTCAGCATGCCAATAGGAGTGAAGGGCACTCCGAAATCCGGCCAGCTGGTGAAGTGGAACTGAGTGACAGGACGCTGCGATTTCTTCCCGGAAACGTCTCCCACCTGGGACAGAGGTAGCTTGAAGTCACACCCACCCCCTGTGTCTGCAGGTTAGACAGCATAGCCGCTATGTGGCTAGCCCTGGCTCACTGGGAAGGGGTGGCTTTACAAATTGGAATGGCAGAGGGCAGGATGCAGCGTGGTGAGTCAGGTCCGGCCATACAGCACCTGCTGGATGCAGAACTTGCGGATGGTGTAGTCAACCAGCACTGTCACGTCCTCCACAGAGACCCGAACGCTTCCGTACGTCCAGCAGCCCTGGTCAGGCCAGTACTGGGCACATTTACACTAGGAGAGACGGAGAAGCATCTCTAGCAAATCATGTACCGCTTAACCATCAACAGGTCTCTCAAAGTCTGAGGGACCGTTATTCACAGCCAAACTACAGTTAGCTAAATGTTTATTTGAAGATGAAGTATGTTTGCCATCATTTAAGAGTCATTGCCGGCACTGTACCGTTTATTTAAAAAGTCATGGTTTCTGAAAAGCCCGGCAAATGTGCTGGCATTATACCAGCTGTAGGATGACTCTGGGTGACAAGCTTTCAAAGTTATTCAAAATAGTTTTTTCGCATAACGGAAAAATAAGACTAAAAAAAAGGTAAGAAAAAAAACAAACAAAATGAAATTTTGTCCATTGTTTAACTTTCTTTAACCAAAAAGAAAAAAAAAAAGTTAAACAGAGGCACTAATTTTTGTTTAGGGTATTTGCAGTTTTTTAAATGTGTAAATTTAATTTACTTAAAACACATTTTAGCTTACTTCCTTCCTCTCCTTCAGATTGGTCACCATGACGATGGTTGCAGTATTCTGCTCCCAAATCATCCTCCAGAAGTCATTCACCGTCTCCTCTTTTGGTCCTGGGTCACAGAGACATCATTATTAAAGTACAAAACAACCCACAGACAGACAGATGGATGGTAGGCAAGCGAGCCCCATAACCTGAACAATGCAGCAGGCTGAATCACTGTGGTAGCCTCGAACACAGCAAGTCTGCTGTTCCAGGCTATACTCAGCCATATAAACCCACAAAGTGTGAAACTGCAAGATGTCACTTTAGATGTTACTTTAAAAGACAGTAATCTGCTCACTTACATCAGAAATCTAAATGAAGACTCTGCCAAACCTCAAGTTTAACGGGGCTTGTGACATCTATTCCCCCAAAAGACAAATTTTCTTAAACACTTGTATTAATAAATCATACGCACAGTCATTTTTAATTCATACAGTGCTGTCCTCTTTAACCTTTAAGAAGCAACATCACCCTGGATTATCACACCTGAGAGCGAGCTGAGCTTGATGACCGCTCTGCACACTTACCCTGAGCAGCGATGAACTTGTTCTTCTCCTGATATCCCTGTACAAGCAAGAGAGAGGACAGGGAGAGGTGAAAGAGCACCAGGCTATCAGAAAGCAGCATTATAAGAGTGGACTGGCCTGCAGCAGTTACATAAATTTTTCATGTTGGCCTAACATTGCTATTTAATTTGGGTTTAATAAAGTATCTATCTAAAAAATAAAAGGAACCAAGTGAGTTAATGGGCTCATGGCAAAGTCCTGAACTTTAAAAAATAGAAATTGTATAGGGGAAAAACCCATGAATTAAGATGTCAAATTCCATACTTCAGCATCAAGTGAATCAAACACAAATTGGTGGAGATTTGCGGAGAAACTTTAGTAAAACAAAAACCACAAAACAAGAAGCCAGCTTCAAAAACATATAATTCTTTGCTTTACTTAGTCAACCTGGCACTCAGGCTGTGTTTCCTGTTATTTGAAGCTCTAATTTTCAGTATAAAACTCGATACGCAATCCCTTAACATGCAGCGGTTGAGGAGCATCGGAAACCCATAACCTCCCAACCAGAATTCAGCATATCCACCAGACAGTATTAAGGAAGAAAAAAATCTTTTTCCAAGGACCTGCAGTTTATTCAGGAATAAGGTTATAAATTTTGCCTAAGACAAAGTGGCGAGAAGTAAATCAAGTGAAATTCAAGGACTATTAATGATCGGGTTTTTGTGTAGATCGTGGGGTATAAAAGCAGGTATCATAGTAGTTAAGGACATATATCCCAAAAGGTCAAAGGCATTCCCCCCAGAGGAACTTAGAAGTGACCGATGTACTTGCTCATCACTTAAAAAATGTAAACACACATTAATGCAGTGAGCTGATGGATGAGAGCATGAGCATGCAGCCCACTGTGACAACCAGTCAGCAGGCCCACAGATCATCCCCAGCAGCTCTCTCAAACACCCCCCACCCACCCCCATTTCCTGAGGAACTCACGTTGATGTAGGAGGCATTGATGAAGTCTGAGTCTGGGACACCTTCCAGCAGTGACAGGTGAACTCGGGAGTGATCGTCTAGAAGGAGGAGGAAGAGTAAGGAATAAATCACCCAGAGAAAGCAAATAAAACTCCACTCCGCCGGCATGATTTAACTCCTTAATACTTGGGCCGATGTATTAAGTATTCTTATTTGTACAGCTTAAATTCTGACACTTTTGGGCTTTGTATGGCAGATTGGGTCTGGAAATGCCATTAAACAAGAAGCAATAAATTAAGATCCCGATATGTTTCTCTTGGCCGCTGTCCTGATAGTACTAACAGATGTTAGTGCGAGTGGCACAGAGCATAATTCAAAAACGACACTTGGAGGCAGTACGGTTCTGTGTAGAGTGACTGCGATCTGTGCAAAAGAGCAAATTTATAAAAAAAAAAGGAAAGGGAAAAAAAAAAACTTAAATTATGTGTATGAGAATGAGATCCGGTCTCCAGTAACTTTGCCCCAGTACGCAGGAAAAAAAGCATCTACATTTAAATTCTAACGTCTAGAAAAAAAATCAAAGCTAATAAGTAATTATTTTCATTCCAAAAGATGACAAACTTTAGCAATGAGGGGAAAAATGGACAAAGAAGTCAAGCTGAAATTAAATCAATTTGCAATTAAATCATGTCCTGTCATTTTGGGGTGGGGAGGGGCGGCTTCCGTATGAATCGTCCGGTCATGACAGCCAAAAGAATCACATGACACAGGAACCACACAGGAAGGGGTGGGCATATGGGAGCCAGGACTTTCCTCTTCGGAGGGGAATGGGATGCAGGCAGGAATAGGACAAACAACACACAGAGCAAACCAGGAAAATAACGGAGACGTTTTGGTGGGCAAGAGAGAAAAAGCAGCAAAAAAAATATTAAGGTAAACTAGGGAAGCACAAGCCTAAGGTGAGAAAGATAAACAAAACAAAACCAAAGCAGGTCTGAAAAGCGGCATATAGACTATTTGTTTAGGAAAACAAAAAAGAAAATTTCTGCAGGGAGAAGCCCAGGTGGAATTAATCAGCAGAAGCCAGTCATGTGACTCTCACTCCTGAGACAGCTATAGGCCGCTCTGGTGACTTCACAGGAAATGCATGGACTCCACACGAACACACAAAATAGCAATAGTTAGAACAGCAGTGCTATTAATCAAGACACTCTACTAATTCACAAGGATGAACCAAACAATTTTCAGAAGAATAAATGGACTGCCTAAACTACATGGGAGTCACTGGGGGCGCAAAAGTTGGGAGGAACTTTGGCCAGTGAGCCGCCGTACGTCACAGACCGCTCGGCAACGATTCGTTTGAGCGCACAATGGCGGGAGACAGCCAAACGCAGGCTGGTGTGTTTATCTGGCCAAACAAAATGCAGAGTTCTAAGCGTGAAAAGAAAGCGAAGGGAAATGGAAGGGAAAAGAGAGGGAGGGACACGAGGAGGAAGAGAAAGAGGAGAGGCGGCACATACAAGGCAGGATGTTGACGTATCTGTTCTTCTCCTTGTTCTCCTCCTTGGCCGCTGCGTCGCAGGTGGCCTGAATGGGGCATACCGGCAAGGCCTGCGGGGTCACAGACAAACATGCAAACTACACCGTAGGCCTGGCAGAGGGCAGCATGGTGCTCCCACGGGTGGACAGCAAGGGGCAACTCCAGGCCTTTGTGACAGCTTGAATTATAACTAAATGTAACCATAAGCTTCAGGACTACAGTGATTCGATTTCATAATCATGTTTATATATTTATTCTATAGTAATCAAATTAAGACACATGGTTATCAGTTAGCAGAAATGCTCCCTAAAATATCTGGCCATGTTCTGACTTGGGTTTTAACGTAGCAGTCAGCCTCTATTCGGTGTGAGTGACAGGATGTCACGGTGACATATACGCTGGGTCTGTACAGAGCTTCCTGGGGACTCGGAGCCGGGCCTCACATTGAACTCCTCCCTGAAAAGCTTGTTGTCGTCCGCCATGCGACGGTTCATCTCCTCCTCCAGCTTGTCGACGGGAAGGGGCGGGTACTTCCTGTTGGTGCTGGGGGAGCGGGCCAATAGGGGCATGGTTTGCATCTCTGAGAGGGAGAGTGGCAGATTGGGGGAAAAGGTTTGAAAACAGAGGAAGGAGGTGAAGTAGCCATGCTATCAAAACACTTAATAACCCTGACAACCGCATAGTCGCCAGGGCTATGCAAAGATGGACAAGTTACATCTGCATTGGACTTTTCTCAGATAACCAAAGACTACAAATTGCTAGCAAGACTTCAGAGTGACCACTAGATGGAAATAAAACACAATGAAATGTTTGATCACTAGGATGAAAACATACAAGGAGTTCTTTATCAAGCTTGTTATTTTCCACAAAGGCATACTGGACGCTGTCATCTCAAACAACGTTGATGCCCCCCCTCACTTAACACAAATGAAGTTCCAGCACAATATCTTATCATTAGAGAGAAACAAAGAGTCAACCAAATGCAATATATTGGGGGGGGGAGCCCAGGTGGAACTAATCAGTCAGTCACATGACTCACTCCTGAGAGAGCCATTGGCCCCCCCATAACTTCACAGGAAATGCGTGGGCTCCAGACAGACACGCGAAATAGCAACAGTTAGAACAGCAGTGCTGCAATCAAGACATTCCACTAATTCACAAGGATGAAACAAACCAAACCATTTTAACAAGGAGGAATGGATAGGTTGAACTGCACCGGCATCACTGGGGCCACATAAGGTAAAGAGGGACTTCTGGCGCTGACTTTTACGCGACAGACTACTCAGCATTGATCCTTTGAGCACATGATGGCGGGTCACAAAGATACTGCTGTGGGCACACTGGCGCCAGGACAAAGAGCCCAGCCAGGACGGCAGGCAACGGAGGTGGAGAGAGATAGACGCAGATGAAGTACAGGATACCAGTGTCGTCGGCTCTGCCGTTGGACAGCCGGAAGGAATTGGAATGGCTCCCAGCCTGCTTGTGCTTCTTAAACCTGTCGATCGAACGGCAGAAAAAAATGACAGAAAGCATGAGAGCGTTGCATTTGCTCACCGGAAGGCTGCCAAGAGTACGTGTTATGCACATCAGCATTTCCACATAGTTTTGGCACAGAGACAACACTAGTCAACCAACTTGTAACAGAACGTTTACTGCCTGACGTTGTTTTCCAGCGTACGAATTGCATGATTGATCCATACTTAGCACAGTGTTGTACTCAACGGAAACCAACTAAGATCCATCCATTGTCCATTATGTCTTATCCAAGGTAGTGGTGAGCTTGGAACCAATTGCAGGAAGAACTGGGTACAAGGCAGAGGATACCACGGATGGGGGATCAGCCCATTGTGTCTGTGCATGTGTGTGTGTGTCCTGCACCAAACAGTGTGCAGCATGAACCCAGACGGCACATGAGCAGAACCCCGGTATCATGACGGCATTCCCTCCCAGCGTCACGCTGCCCCGCGAGACAAGAAGCAATGGCTTCCCCCACGTTGGTTCCTCACCTTAGCATGCACAGCACTATGATGATGAAGATGATGACCAGTAGGGAAGACAAGGCCACCATCACTGCGATGACCGCCCTGTCATCTGTAAGAAAAGTGAGAGGGAAGAGAGGTCAAGAGGTGCGGGGGATAAAAATCCTTTGAAGCTTTGAAACATTTTGCAGAACCGGGGGGGGGACGGGTGGCTAGAGGCACAGGCTTAGAGGGATACGCACCTTCACCTAGCAGCTAACCCTCAAACCCAGTGTTTCCCAATCCGGTCCTCAGGGACCCACAGACGGCCCAAGGGAGCAAAAATGTGGACTGTCTGGCAGGGAGCTGGTAGGCTGCAAAAATGTGGACTGTCTCTGAGTCGCCGAGGACTGGATTGGGAAACACTGCTCTAACTAACGCTTAATAACACATATAAACTGGAGGACACAGAGGCAGTATATGAGCAAATGTGAGAAAGCCCATAAAAACGCGATAGCGTCCCCTGTGTGTGTGAAAAGCAGATTTACCAAGTGAGAAACATGGGTGTGATTCACTGAATGCTGACGCCTAACGCTGACTCACTGCAGGAGGTTCCCCAGTATGAGCCAGTACCTAGCTGCCACTAACCAGTAGGAAAATTGAAGATTTTGCCGTCTTACCTGTTCCCGATCCGTCTAAAAACAAAGAAAAGACAATGACATCAGCGGCATTCATTCAGATTCATCGATCCAGATTATTTCTAGAAGCCTCAAGTAACTGATATTCAGTCGATGTGAGGTTCCCGTTTTGGGTTTCGTCTCACAGCGCAGGCACCAGAACATCAGGTCACCAGTGTCAAACACGACCTGTGGGCACGCTGCCACCATCAAGCCTGCTGTGCACCTTTTCAGGCCAGCAAAAATTAGGGACAAAGTGCTTTTCCCAGCCCCTCTGTTCTCCGTGTTTTGAGAGCAGAGTGGAGTAAGCGGCCCTTCCTGTTTTATCAGGAAGAGCCTAACAGAGGCGTTCAGTTGTGAAAGGCAGAGTGTTGACACTGAGAGCAGCGGTGACACTGTGACTTCATAAAGTAAGCCAGTTTCCTCTTAAATATAATTTCATTTGGACTTGTAGCATATGGATGAATAAAATGAATTGAATTGAAGCGACTTGCAGGCAGGAGGAAGGCAGAACCATACCTGCTGCAGAGGTGGCGGTGGGGGCGGTGCTATGCCCAGTGGAGGGCTTTGTGGGGGGGCCCATGGCCATAGGGCTTTCGGTGGAAGTATCAGGTGCTGGTGTCAGGGCAGGTAACACAGCGGTGCCATTCTCGCTCCCCGTACTGCCATCGTGAGCCTGGGCAGTGGTCGCCATGATGAAAGGAAAAGTGGTGGGGGCAGGCACCGGGGCGGGTTCGGAACCGAGGACCGGGGTCATGATGGTGAGAGGGGGCCCCTCGGGAACTCCAAGCTGGTCCCCCCCATCGCCCGCTGTGACGACACCGGGGGCTGCTCTGGCTGCATTGGTCCCAGTGGGGGTGGTGCCGCCAGTGGATGTCGTTGCCACGGTAACATGGGGGAACCCCGTGGAGGGCTTGCTGGTCACAAATGGGACATCTTGGAAAGAGACATACAGCGACGTTTATGGTTTCACTCCTGTGACGAATCCATCATGCTGATGTGCACGTAGATATTGTAGAATACTTGCTCTCATAATCTATCTTGAAATGATGAAATTATAAAATAAAAAGCTGCCTGACCAACTCAATTCCCCAAAAGCCGCAGTTACACGGTAGAATTTCCTCGGGGGTAACTTGCATTGTAAATGAGCTATCAGTGCAGGCAGGACTAGCACAATAGGTTTACACAAAAGCTTGGGTGAAAAAGGACCCCGCAGCGGAAAAGCAGTCAGGAGATTCTAACAAGCAGCTCATCATAGCAAGATTAATTGTGGGACAGAGCAAATGGAAGAAAACCCACAGCAAACCACTGAGACCCCACTGCACTTGCATGAACGTGAACGCCATCGCCTCACTGTAACCTGATCATCTATGTGACACATCACTCACCCGAAACAAAACAAACACTTTAAGCGGGAGGATCATGTGATCGTCCTACCTGAGACAGGGGCAGGTCCCTGAGCTGCGCTGAAGGCCACCAGGGTCACAGCAAGCAGCATCATACTGCCCTAAATGGAGACGCATGGTCAGGGAACAGTGAATGAAAGATCACACCCAGCACACCCACTAATGTGCACGTTTCCGCAGGAGTCTGTCCTCTTTGCGGTGACGCCACGTGGGCACGAACACATACGACATGACAGCGGCCTCATGAAGTCACTCTCCAGACCCACTAAGGAAGCCCGATTTCATCACTTACATCTGGGTCACAGAGGGCACGGAGCCTGAAAGTCAGCCTGACACAAAACTTCCATTAAGGGAATGGATGCCAAGACAAGCGGCCTCCGGATCCCCCAGCGGACCGGTGCGGCGGAAAGGAGGAGGCAGAACACGCTTCGTTTCCCGGAGATACAAGCTGCTCTCCGGAAAGCACCTGACACTTGGTAGAGGGGCTGAGGCGAGACGCCCCAGGTGTGTGCTGGGACGGGAGAAGGGCGTACCTCGGGAAGCGGCGAAGGCATCAGCTGGTCATCCGTTCCCCAGGCTCTGCATCAACCCTGCAAAGACAGGCGGACGGTTACCGGACGTCTCACTCCATTACCGCACAAAAATCCAGCCGTCTGTCTTCCATGACCGCTTATCTGGGACCGCATCACACTGATTCTGGAAGCTGTCCCAGGACGCATGGGGTATGAAGAAAGGGTGGCCTGGATGGGATCCTGGCCCATTGTGGGGAACATAAATTTACACATTATGGGCGATTCAGAGATGCCAAATACCTATGCGAGGAGAGTGGAGCACCCAGAGAACATGCAAACTACACACACACACAGACGGGGAGAACATGCAAACTACACACACACGCACAGACAGGGAGAACATAAACTACACACACACAGACACACAAACAGACAGGGAGAACATGAAAACTACACACACACAGACACAGAGAGAACACAAAAACTCCAGATACACACACAGGAAGTACATGCTAACTCAATAAATAAACGCAGAGGGGGCAGGAATCCAACCACAACATGGGAGTTTCGAGGTTCAGCCCTAACCACTGAGCCACCGCACCACCCCACCCCACCCCACCCATAAATTTTACACATGCTTGTCATTACCTGAAGACATACATGATATGCTCCCCTCCACCCCGTAATAATTGTAAGGCTGGTTATATGGGACAGAACAGGACCACAGGGGACCTTGATGTCATAGTCGGTCCCAGGAACATAGTCCGACATGGACCGTTAATCCTACAGCTGGTTTTAAAAGGCATGCGTGGAGGAGTGAGGGAATCTCAGCAACGTGAGCAAAGTGCAGGCGTCACATCAGCTCCCACCGGCCCTTCTGTACAGAGCATGACACACCAGCATGTGGCAAGTACCAAGTGCATGCAGGTGGACGTGCAGGGTGGGGGAACACACATCAATATATGAAAGAGCAATACAAAGTGTAATTACGCAATGGAAAGCTTTTTATTGAATAACACATTGAAGCATTTACTTTTATTCTACCCATTAATTATTCTAAAGGGAGACATTTAGAACCCAAAATCCACCTCAACTCGATACACAGGGGTTTCACACCCCTGCTGTATTAGCAGTTAAAAGGTCTGATTGCCCCCACCCCCCCGGTATGGTATGTTTGAGTTCTGTTGAGCTGACAGATGGGCAGCAAATCCCACCCTGAACCCACAACTTTCCTGCTATGAAAAAAGTCTGACAGTCATCAACAGAAGGTCCAAACCCCAATTCTGGCTCCCAACAGACCAGTATAAGTTCGACAACTTTTCTCTCTCTTGCCAACAACCATGCTGTTGAAAATGAAGACTAAATTAGTTTTGTTTTGAAAAATGGTACAACCCAGAAGTTGGATGCATAAGGAAGGAAAATAAAAATGGGTAACACAATGAGCGATCAGGCTTGAGGAGCCCTGCTACAGTTCATCTTGGACTCAGACAGATGATACCAGCCTCAACATGCAGTCTGAAGTCTGACGAACGATTGTTACAAATCGTTGGTTAAAATTTTTTTATCAAAGTTGAAGATTCATCACGCACCAAGAGGCCGACTGTAAGTTTAAAGCCAAAGCCTGCCTTACACATGAATGGTAACGCAATTCACGCTGATGCAGACTGCCCTGATGCAGAGCGTGATAAATTATGCCGTCGTCAGCCTCTTCATGTACGGGACATGCCGGCGGAGCGGAGGTGGCAAACACGCACGCACACGCCCACGCGCAGAGCCGCGCTCCGACGGCTCGTAAGCCAGGTGGGACTTGTGTTATGGATGAGAGTCGGCTTCCGCATAGGCGCTGCCTGAGTTACCGTTAAGGATTCATGCAGCAATGCACTCGCTCCAGCCCTACGGAAGCCAAGGCTGCCAGTGGCCAGTGATCTTTGTGATGTGGTCTCTCACAATATGTGGTCTACCATCGAGTTCCTCCATCCACTCCACAAAAAGAGCTGGTAGAGTTGAGGAGTATCTTCAGCCACAGGCTCATCTCTCCAGATGTTACTGTGTGATCCTGCTTTTCAGCAGGCCCCACAGCTCAGTGCTTCAGCCTCACATCATCCCAGTCTAGCCTGTACCAAACCTGTACATTAATCTGTGGAAGGGCAGGCGCAGACCCACCTGATCCTGGAGGGAGAAACTGCCGTGTGGCCATCCCCCACCATGGACGTTAAAGGCCCGCTTTTTTAGGAAGCGTATCTGTTAGCTACGGCTCGTCAGAAGCCAGCAGTGGCCATAAGCTCAGTGTGGATACTTTATGTGGTAAGATAAAGATAATCTAAATGGCTGGCTAAATGTTCTTTACTCATGTCAACCAAATGCAAAGAAAATCAGGGTTCAGACCTAAATTATAACCTAAAATAAAATACTGACGCAAATTAAGGAGACGGAACACCAAATACGTCTTAAGCAGACTGAAATATAGACAGCTGGTTTCTCCTGGCTCTCAGATAACTTAAAAATTACAATAACAACGATCACAAAAGCTCTTATTCACGTTTATTTAGCCTGCTGTTAGGTGCTTTATTTTAAGAGTAAGTCAGAGTCCTGCCCTAAAGCAATGTTAAGTAAGTCAATGCGTCAGTACCGAAAGCCACTTCCTGTGGGACCGTGGTGGGATAATTCCCAGGGAATACCATCACGGAGTGCTGTATCACGTCACTTCCAGTGGAGATAAGATGAAGGGGTGGGGTGGGGTGGGGAATACCATCACGGAGTGCTGTATCACGTCACTTCCAGTGGAGATAAGATGAAGGGGTGGGGTGGGGTGAGATGTTAGCGACTGGAAAATCCTTTCAGGGTGCTTTTTCACCACACCAGGTACCATACTTTAGGTACTGATTGTGAGGTGCTGACTTTCCACTGGTGTAAACACTAGTGCTGCCACTCAATGACATCACAATGCGAGGCGAGTATTATGTACTGAATTTGAAAAATGGCTGTGGTATATTACAAGGCTGGACAATGTGCAATATTAATAGCCACATCGCATGTTATGCACATGGAATTCTCACATTGATAGTCAGCTATATTAAGATCAGGCTTTTTCCTATACTTTCAATTCTGTATGGACATTATAGAGCAGGGAATTAAAGTTTCACCAAAACACTTTTACTCTGTTAGAGGAAAACAAAATCTTGGCAAGTTTTGCAATTTTAATGATTATTCCTTAGCAAGATTATCTTGTATATGTTTAAAAATCAGTTCAAAGTTTGCCTCCTTGCATAAGCGCTGTATGCATTCTCAGAGAAAATCATAATAACTTTCATGCTTGCTGTTTAAATCACTCCTAGACAGGTTTCTGAGAAATTTATGTAACTCCTTTTTTGTTTCATAAGTACCCCAATATTTATTAAAACAAAATTACATTGAAATACTTGAAAAATTTCCAGTACCGTGCCGTCATGGTATATTATATAAAATACTTCTCTATACTATTTCTTGTTATGCTACCCCGGTCTTCTTGTATCTTTCAACCAGATTGCGATTAAAGCTTGGGTCTCTTCATTTGTCCATACATCCATTAATATTATTTTTATACTTTTACTTCATTTATCATTTTCTGAGTTCTTCTTACAAGACTACAGTTGTATTGTCTTCAGAGGCAGGCTATTTGCATAACCAATGGACAAAGAAAGTGATTAAAGTCCCACACCAAAGTACTAAAGTAGTACCCCAGCTGGTTTGGCACTTTAGGTACCGGAACCTTTGTCACCCGGAAGTCAATGGAAAAGGGAAAGTACTGAAAGTACTTTCGTAAGTACGGTACCTGGTGCAGTGGAAAAGCACTCTTTTGTCAGGCCTACTGGTGGTAAAGCTGCTGCATAGAAACACCACGGCCTTTAACTGGGGCCTGCTTCAAACTGGGACAGTCCGTTCAAGATGGTATTTTAGGCCCCACCATATTCAATGTTCCTCATTTTTTTGTTTGGTGGCCATCTTCCTGGGTTCAACATTACAGCCACCTAAGAATTATCTTGATTAAGAAAATGTTTTTTAGTACCTTTAGTATTCCATGCATTTTTCCTTTAACTTCATATGTATTGAGCCGGGTTGTGTATACTTACTTTTTACTTTGAACTCTGTTTTTGTGGGATCATTGATCACCGGACCGCCGACGGAAGGCCCAAACCGTTTCAGTAACGACTCATCGGGTTTCCTCTTGTAAATACAGTACCTGCTGCATTATGTTGCTAAGGCTGCGTTTTAAAGAGCAAAAGCATATCCAGGTAGATCTGGCCCCAGCCAGCACTCTCAGATCCACTCTGAGTCTCCCCCTGCCATCACCTTTACAGTCTCACAGCATCACACACGTTACATCCAAAAATGTAAGAACTGTCCTTATAAACATGTCACATTACCACAGAATAGCGGTGACTAAAACTGAGAAAAGAACCTATAATTCACTTGTTTCATAATACTGGACAGCAAGAAATATTAAGGCAAGTTGTACAATAAATGCACTTAATTTAGCAGAATGACTTCTGGCAAGAAATCAGTTTTGCTGTTTTTCGGGTTTGTGTCTAACTAGATTGACTGTCTGGCAGTAATTTCTTGTAACGTCCCCTGGTTAGAAAGGTCTAGCGAGAGCAGTTTTAATTCCTCAATGGTGACCAGTAACAAAACATGACCATGACGACAGAGAGCAAAATGAACAACGTGCACAGAAATCTAAGTCATCAGCTTGACAAAACGAAACCAGCCTCATGTTCTGCTTACCCAATTGAAACGCGTAGATCATTAAAACCAAAAGCTAGATCGAGGCTACTCCACAGCGTCGGAGATCAAAACCATCTAAGATTAAGTATTAGGACAAAACGCACTTGAGAACTGAAATCATGGAACGGCGAGAACCAAGAGTGAAGCGGCAAATGAAGGCCACTGCCCAGCTTCGCTGTTTCATTCACGGTAAGCCCTCTTCTGCAGCTTCCGGGCTGCTGGCGGCGTAAAGGGCTCCCTACAGTGACAAACCTTATATAATTCACTCTAATTTATAAGCCGCAACTGCGACAAACAACACAAAGCAACACTGTATCTCTGCCAAGACCGAGCCGCGGTTCATATCCCCAGCGGTGCTTTGTCAGGTCCCCCCCATCCCCCAAACTCCCAGCAAGCATACATTCTCTCCGGTAAAATCAATCCGACATGAGAACACGCATCTCACAACATGTGATGTATACATTCACAATGAATGTCGATTTCACATTTTAAACCCCCCTGCCAGCGGTGGGCACATGGTCAGCGACTGCTATCTCTATTCTCTCTACTCATTATTCATGTGACTTTATCCACAATAACCTAAGTTACGCTCTCTTCATATTCATTTCATAACAGGATATTTAAAAACACTATAAAGCTCAGGGCTTTCTGCTCTAACCACAACATCTGTAGCACATCTAGTTAATGAACGTGAATGTATTTACCGAGGGCCAGCACCCATCCGACTGCAGAAAGAGAAGAAAAGAAAAAGAAAAAAAAACAGGACAAATCACCCATATACATATGATGCTTGGACTCCCTCCGGAAAGACAGTGCACATGTCCATGACATGGCTTTAAAGGTCCCTATCTACAGCATAAATGCTAATCAACCACCCCCCACCAGGTCCATCCAGTCAGTTAATATTCCTGTTTAAAACCTGCCTACATCAGTAAACTGCAGGACCGTTTTTACTCCGCATTATTCTCAGTACTCGTATGTCGGAACCACGGTTTATACATACTAACCTCTCAAGAGTCACAGGACAGGTCAGTGGCTTACAGTAAACACACCCCCCCCCCAGGGTGGAATACACACCCTCCGTTCCACTACAGTCTCCACGGACCTTCAGCTTCATTGATTTGAGTCCCCCCCCCCAGCTAATGTTGAGTCGACTTCGCACAGCCATGTGACGCCCAGAGAGAGAGGCAACAGCAGGGGCTTATCGCCCAGCCGGAGAACGTGGATTTACCCGGCTCAGCGAAAGACGCTGAGGGACACAGGGCTCGCTACCCCGCCCGCACGCCAACCCGCGCACGGCATTGCCACGCCGCCTTCTGCCTTTCACTGATTGCACTTTTAAGCAAGTTATACACATGCACATGCTGGCTTTGCATATGATTTTATGTAAATTAGCCTGCACACTGAACTTCACTGTTCTTTGTACCTAAATACTCACAGGTAAGTTACTTCACTGAAAGGTACATCTTTAATTAGAATCCATTATTCCACCCTGGACATGCAGTCATCATCCACCAAGAGCAAGCCGTCTGTCAATCCTGCTTTGACACCATGGTAACGTATGCTTGGCGTTCCAGGGAACTCCACCAAAGCTGATGGTGAAAATATACTTCCCTGGAGTAGACGGCACCACATGGGGAACAAAAACGTTTCATAAAAGAAGATGTAAGGGGGAGTAGTTGATTCAGTTTTGGAGGAACATTATATATTCTACAGAAAAATAATATTAAACTTAGACTTTAAACAGGCCATTTACACAACCATTTTTACACATGAAATTCAGGTTAAGTACCTTTTACAAAAAAAAACTCCACCTTGTTCAAATGGTGGAAGATGGTGGACAGAAATCTCTGAATGCATTAATCTCAGGCACACAAACATACACAGGTGATCTAGGTCTCCCGATCTCAGACTCGTGTGGGCACGAGTATTTGTTTTACTGATTATTATCAGACCTGACAAACACCAGCTCTGGGCACCACACTGGGGTGGGGGGAGGCCGAAGTTTACTCAACTGGTCTTAAAATTCATTTAAGCACAATTGACTGAAGAAATTATTGAGGTTTCAAGGGCTGCGTACATACTGTCTTGTGATAACCGCTGATATAAACACGTGTCTTGTCAGCAGTGTGAAACTGAAACAAGGAGTAAATGGACGACGTGAAATGACCTGTTATATTGCAATTCCCCCCTACGCAACCATTATTTAACAGCCGGAACCGAAAGGTGCGGCCGATCAGAGCACCGGGCGCTGCTTATCAGACGCCGGACACTCGCTGCCGATCCTCAGCTTTATCACCGTGTCGCGATCGGCTCACTTGAGCCAGTCGTTCGCCCCAATGATGTTACGTACCGATGACACAGATACACACCCAGCCGCCCATAGCGCCCAGTTATTTACTGCTCATGCCGATGCCCTGCTTTAATCACATGGTTATGCATGGTTATGTATTAAACACATACACACACACCATTCTGCCAGTTCATATTCTTGGGGCTCTTATTAATTATGTCAAGAGAATACGACAGATTTCGTTAATGCGGTACAGTAAGAAGAAGGCTGGCCTGAAGAAAAACACAAGATTATTTTGTTTAAAAACTCACCGCGCTTTCCTCCGGGTGAGGCGCAGTCTTTGCAGAATTCCTTTCCGATGCGGTAGCGCGCTTATTATCTCCCCGTTCTCGTCTTACTCGCTTCCCCAATCCATGCCTCCACACCCGGGAACAGTGAGTGTTAGGTGGGTAGGCGGGTGGGGGTCTGCTTGTTTGGAGTGATCCGAGGAAGACGGGGCGATCGAGCGGGGCGCTAAAACGCAGCCCGAATAAAAGGATCGCCTAGACGGCCCGCAGAGCATCCAAGCACCACCGCACTTCTTCACAAACCGCGGGGCTGTTCGCATTGGTCCCTCGCAGCGCAGTGTGAGCGGGATTCCCGGGATTTGCCAGCTCCGTCTAAGCGCCTTAATCGCCGCTTTTACTCCGCCATGTTTGGTCTCCGTGCCTGGGAATGGGAAGCTGCGAATCCCGGTCCGGGGCCCCTCCCCCCTTCGCCGCAGCGCTGCCACCGCGACCCCTGGCGGCGGACGGCGGCAACATACTTAAGGAATCTCAAGTAGAAGCTCCGGGATGGTTTGTTCTCTATATAGTTTGATAAGGAAATTCCATGTTTATGTGTGCATTCTTCTCCTGTTTGTATGTATAAATGTATATATAAATAATATTTTAAATCTGCACACAATTAATCCTATTAAATATTCTTATATTTCCGCAGGAAAAAAATTGCATCGTGATACATGCCTTAGACTCTAGGTACAAAACCAAGCGCAGGATAAGCTCATACTGTGTAATCGGGTGTGTAGCTAGAAATTCTGGGCCCGCTGACAAAATTTCACCATCCATGCCCCTCTGACACCCCAGTGTGTAATAATACTAAATATTTTCCATTAGAAATGCTAAATGATATCATATTTCTGTACTTAACTACCTGGCATTTTATATGTGCTAATGGACAGCTTACAGTGGTATATGCAGTTCATTATCGAAGAGCCTGGAGCCTGTACTAGGAAGCCCAGGGTACAAGGGGGGAGGGGACATGCAGTACTGGATGCCAGTCCAAGGCAGACCATACACTTTCTCGCTAGGTGCAATTTTGGAGATACCAGTGCACATAATCTCATGTTTTTGGACTTCAAGAAGAAGCTGGACTGCAAAATCTTATACTCTCAAAAATGTCATTGCGATAACTTTGGAGAAAGGAAAAGGTACAGCAGGATGAATCTAAGAATGCCATTCTGGCCCCAGATATATTGCTCTTGATCTCCGTTATTTAATCAGGTGCTTCCTGTTTTTTCTACCTATGTTTTTGACAGAATGGTACACTTCAGTACCTAGTGCAATACCTGTCGGCAGCTGGTCTCAGGAAGCATTCGCGAAACAGTCAGTTTTTCAAGATAAAACATCTTTGTGATAAGTCTTAGCCTACGGCTTAGGCATAGATATCATTATCAGCTTTTAAAAGTATTGATGTTTTTTAGACCAACCTATGCTTATCAGTCCAGAATATATACCACATGAATACTTCATTAGGTACTCCTGCTTGTTAATGCTTGTAAGCAACATTCTTCTCCAAACAGCAAATCACGCGTCTGTAGCTTAACACATTCAGCACACAGACCGGGTCAAGAGATTGTTATTGTGCAGCTAAGCAATATAATAACTAAGATATCTGATCTAAGTGAATTTAAACGTTTCATGATTGTCGGTGCCAGACATGGTGGCTCCAGCATCTCAGAAGCAGCCACCCTCCTGGGATTTTCATATACTCAAGTGTCTAGAGTTTACAGACAATGGTGTGATGAACAAAACATATCCAGTCTGTGGTAGTTCTGTTCCTGATAAAGCTCTTGTTTATGAGTGAGGTCAGAGAAGAATGACCAGACTCATTAAAGCTAACAGGAAGGCCATGAATACAAAAATAACAGCTCAGTATGACAGAGCTGCGTAGTAAGGCACCTCTGAATGTACATCTAGTCAACATTTGAAGTGGTTCTTGTGTCACTTGCCCTTGGACACTGTGAGAGGATTTGGGGTGCAGTACAAGGTGTCTTCACCCACAGTTTTGTTACTATGGTGCACATTCCCAACCACTCATCATAAATGACATCTTTGTTGCACACTCCTTGCTTCAGGGCCCAGGCACCCGAGACACTGGAGAACATAAGTTCACCATGACAAGTTGTGTTTCCCTGTAGCCAATAAGTCTGGCCGCCATATTATAATACACCTTCATGTAGACCTCTGCTCCCTGAACCAGGCCTGGAAAGGAGGTTCTTCACCAAAGTAGTGGCTGGAACGGACCAAAAACGTCCAGGACAGCAGGAGGCTCTAACACTGGACAAACCACAGTCTTTTACACAGTTTGTCATCAGGGGAGACACACCAGATATGATTATTCCACAGGTGAATAAAGATTACACTATACGATGAAATGACAGGTTTAAGTCATAAGTCTGGATCAAGATGTTCTCCTCCTTGTTAAACTCTTAAACCCATTGTGCCAAAGTGAATCTTCACCGTTGGTTTTTTCCTCCGTTATTAAAGCAACTGGGGAACCAAGCCATCTCAAATCTCCAGCACACCACCTGGTTAAAAAAAATGTCTATCTATAACAAGATCATGGATTGCAGTTGGAAACCAACACAAACCGGGGGAACCTGCAAACTCCGCCCTCGCAGCCATGGGGGGGGGGAGGTGTGAGGCAATACTGCTACTCACCACACCATCCTGTCACCTGCTATTTACACTCAGGTCTGTCAATATTTCTCTCAGTGCACTGAGGGTAAATGCTTACAAATGAATCCATATGAAAGTGCTGCGTCTTTTTTTGTGGCCCGCGAGGGTTGAAACCCTGAGTTTGCAGAAAAATGATGAAGCATCTAAGCTTATGAAGTAAGTTCCTAAATTTTCCCCAACTTGATCTAGAACTGAGCTTAGAACGGTGTTGATCAGGCTCTGATTTCATGCCCCATCACTGAGTGCTTTCAGAGGAATTCAAGAGGGATGGTACTGTATAAGCTGACATATTTAAGCATCCTGGCACCCTTTGCTTTCAGCTTGTTACCCATCAGGGGAGAACACTGACAGCAATGTGCTGAGCACGCCACACCTGCTGCAGCTGAGGATAGTCGAGGGCCCACAGGTGGAGGAGGCCAATGAACACAGTTACAATAGGAATGTATGAGTGAGAGAGAATCCTGGCAGCTAAGAACACAGTTTGTATGAAGAGCTGATTCTGCAGGGATGCTGTGTGGGCAGCGGCGTAAAAAAAAAGTCCTAGAACCAAAGGCTACCCGTGGTGGATCTAACACTTAATGAAGTCACTCGGGTTGCACCGATGCCATTTTTTTCAGACCGAGTATGAGTACTTACTTTTCTGTACTTGCCAATACCAAGTACGATACAAGTACTTAAGGTAGTATTCATACCATTGAAAATACCAATGAACTAACCTGGCATAACCAAACCAAACCAGGACCTCATCAGTTCATATACAGTTTTCATGAGGCTTTACCAATGGGTAAATTACACTTGAGAGTTGGTATGTTAAACTTTTACAACAGCCTATCATTCCAGGCTAACAATTACCATCACAATGCAATAAACTGAAAGACAAGTTTTATTTTTTTTTTTGTTTAGATTTGCTTAGCTTGTTACAATCTAAATATTCACATGAGTATCAAATAAAATGCATAACATGTGGTCATTTCCAACCAAATACAAACAAAACTTTGCTTCAAGCCACCAATCAGAGGAATTTGTTTTATTCCTCAGGCTGTGATGTGGAGTGGCAAGAAGAGTTAAAGCTAGGGTGACAGATTTTCAGAGTTCCAAACTGTAGCATGTGTGTATGCGTCTTAGTTCGTGCCCAAGCATAATGCCCATCCTCATCATCATCATCATCATCATCATCAGAGAGGGATCAGGGGATATGCACACAAATAAACACATATGTTTCAACATCAAATCACTAAACATTTTTTGAAATTGAATTGCATGCTTCATGCACTTCATGTTCCTTTAAACATCTCAGTGTCTTTAATAGAGCATAAACATTCACTATTGCTTTTTGGAGAAACTCACTGCATAAACATAGTGTATAAATATTCACTATGGACAAACTCAAAGCCTTTAATAGTGCATACATATTCGCTATTGTTTCTTGGACAAACCAAGGGCATTTTGTTCCTTTTCAAAGGTTCATACTGAATGTTAATGCGCTATTATATGCAATGAGTTCTGTGAAGAACTGATTCATTTGTTAGTTTCTTTCACTGTCTTGGTGTGGCGTCGAGCAATCTTTTGTGCTTGGAAGTGGACAGATGGTCATGAATGACTGACTTTCCTCTGCATGCAACCGAATAAATGCTTTTGCAATTAGTGCATAAAACTTTAGTAGCATCATTCGGTATTGGATCGAGGGGATGCTTGCTCCAGCCCCTGATTAAAAAGGCGTTTTCTCTTCGGGATGGTTAATCTGTGAGATTCACAGCATGGATCAGCATCCACATCTCATTCGTGTTTTTTTTTTTATCGGCAGATAGAAATGCCTTAAGGCTTAATCCACACAGCCTGGGAGTATAAACCTCCAATTGTGGTTGACTGCTGTCATTGTACAAAGCAATAGAGTCTTGAGAATAATTTTTCAAGACACTGGGATGCATAGCCTGAAATCGGGACCATCCCGGAAAAAACCAGGACATCTGGTCACCCTAGATAAAGCTGCTGAAGTACCTAGACTGATTTCTCTCACGGCATCTTACATATCTCCTACGGGTTGCCGGCAGTGAAAGTTACACCACTCCAGATGGTAAAACGTGGGCCGACGGGCTGTGTGCAAAGTGGATATCAGGCCTCTGGCAGAAATGGTGACAGCTGAACTGCCACAAATGGGTATGTTCATACAGGAGCATGGAGTGAGCTGTGTGTGGGTGGAGTCCAATGGGTATGGGCGTGGCTTCTTAAAAGACAGGCTGGTGGCACAGGTTGTTAACGACGGCTCACACGAAGGCACCTGTGGTGCAACTAGCCTCCTAGGTCCATCATACGCACCAGTAACAGCGAGAGATCGACATTTACTTATCACTAGGTCACTTCAGATTTACTCTCCCTTTGATGCCACATATTCCTAATATGACCCAAACAGATTCACAAACAAGGGACTTGATTAATCAGGAAAACACAGGGCATGGAGGTACAGCTGTCCAATGTACAGATCCACATGACGGGAACAGAAATAAAGGAAGCAGGCCACAGCCCTAACAGGGTCATTTCTACGCAAATTCACTGCCATCAAACTATGAATGTCATAGAACTGATTGCCTTTATATATGCAAATTCATACCCCATCCTGCTTGACTCTGGATGCCTGACACTGTCCTTCCTGACAAAGCTTAAGCTAATTCAACCTACCGCTGCACTTCTGAGATGCAATATGGACAGCGTTGGGCAAGAAACATGTCAGATGCATTTTGTTTATTCACTGTTTGTTTTCAACAGGACAGACCAAGAAGAAGACCATATCGCTCCGTGGAGACCTGTGGGACTGCATTGTCACCAGGAGACAAGGGACTGTCGCTGAGGAGTCAGAAATGAGGTGTTTTCCCATGGTGTCATTAGGAGATATTACCTGTACTTGTTCCACAAGGAAACGTGTTTATAGCTATGGACCTAGATGTCTGTGGAGGGACTCAGTCAGAGTAGACAGCAGGAGAGTGACAATAGTGTCACAAGCAGACAGATGTAATGACAGAGAGGCAGTAAGACAGAGGAGAGACAAGAATCACAGACAGAGACAGAGAACATCAGACAGAACATGACAGATACCCAGTCAGAGACAGTAACGCAATGGACAGTAACAGACAGATGAGAGAGTGTGACAGACAGACATGCAAACAGACAGTCAGATGGACAGAAGGGGAGACCCACCATCTCACCTTCCCTGCCTACCAGCCCAGCCCCCAAGCTGCCGATAATGTTACCATACAGGTTAAACACTACCAGTACATCAAATTGGTATGAGTTCTGAACCAGCTTGGTAAGCTACATTCCATTCAATAATAATCTGTGGACATTTAACGTGACATACAGATTAATCAAATGTCTTTAAAGTTGGTGCACAGTATGAAGACATGTCACTGTGTCACAGTAGGACCTGTGTTACAGGTTCACTTGGGGTGCAGCCTCTCCTTCAGCCTGAAGGACTATGACAAAAACACTGAAGCAACAGGGGTGCCTTTGGACTGCAGAGAGACCGAATTTCATCATTCTCTTTTGGAGTGGAGTACAGTATTAGTTCCAGGAAACTTGGAATAGTTACATACAGACATGCTTATGGCTGTGAAGGACCATTTGACTGCACATCATGGTGAATCGCAAATGATTACAGTAGGATCTCGACCTATATACAGTAGCTGTCGATGGCTGTGTTCTCATACTTGATCTTTTGTTATAGCTGTGCCGCCTCTGAACAGTTCTACAAGAAGATGCTGTGTGCCAACTTCCTGAATGTGACAGAGTATTACAAACTTTAGTGTCAGAATGACAAAGCACACAGGGACTCTAATTATGGAGATTGTGTGCTCACATCTGGAAAGTCCTCAGCAGAACATACTTGTATACTGTGCACCCATGTATAAAATCACACACCTGCTCGTCATATTATTCTTAATTGCCGTAGTTAATATCGTTCGTAATCGGTGTGGTGATGTGGCTCAGCGGGCAGCACCATAGTCTCACAGCTCCTGGGCTGAAAGGTGCCTCCTCAGATTCAGCACTCTGCATATATTACCATGTTTGCGATGATTTCCTTGGGAACTCCTGCTTCCTCCTGGAATGTAAAAACTTCTGGCTAGGGGAAGTGGTGTGTGTGGTAGGCGTGGCACGACTTAACACATGTACAAGTCTCAGTACACTTGCAAATCTCATTACACATTTAGAGATTCTTTTACAGGTTTATGAATATGATTACGCACATGGATTCTGAATACACATTTACAGATTCCTATACGCGTTTGCGAATCTTAGTACGCGTTAACAAATTCTTTGACGCATTTACAAATCTGATTACGCACACACGGATTGAGATACAGTCACACAACGTTCGATCAATCAATCAAAAAACTTTATTTGTCCCCGAGGGGCAATTTGAGGCATGTAGAGCAGCGCTGCACAGACACAGATACAGACATTAAAGAGATAGAACAATAAACTAGAAAAAGTAATAATAATAATAAGAATAATAAAGAATAAAGTAGTAAATGTGCAAAACTGCAGTTGCAAGTAGGTATATTAAGAAAATAACATAAGATGCAAAAATGGGGAGGTCGATAGATAGTGGGGAATGAGAATGTGGTTATACTTTTATGGGGTTTGATGCATTTCCAAACAGATTTGCAAATAATATTACTACGATAATAGCCCCATAAGAAAGATGTAAGTAAAAAGGTATTCATTAATGCATTAAATGTAATTGAGGTATAAAAATTCCATCTGCTCATTTTTCGCTCCATTAAATCTGTCTCTTTTCCCCACATTTCCGCCAGGTGTCCTTATTGTTAATAGCATAATCATGTGATTAGCAACTACTTGACGTCAAGCTTAAATCTCTGACCAGGACAGCAAGCCTTTGTGGTGTATCGAGATCCACGGTATCCAGAGAAATGTTGAGATATGACCACAAAGGACAGACCACATCCAAAAGGAGTTAACTGTAGACGCAAGACGAAGCTGTCTGAAGGGGATGTCTGGGTAATAACTCAAATTGTATCCAAAAAACATAAAACCACTGCTGTTCAATTCACTGCAGAATTAAATGCGCACCTCAGCTCTCCTGTTTCTACCGAACTGTTCGTCTGAAGCTCCACAGGGTCAGTATTCATGGTCGGGCTGCTATAGCCAAACCTTTCGTCACTCGAGCAAAAGCCAAACGTCAGTTTCAATGGTGCCAGCGGTGCAAATCTTGGACTGTGGACAATGTGAACCAGGTATTGTTCTCTGATGACTCCACCTTCACTGTCTTTCCCACATCCGGGAGAGTTACAATGTGCAGAAGCCCCAAAGTGGCTTACCTCCTGGACTGTTGCGGACCCACGGGGGAGGATCAGTGAGGATTTGGGCTGCAACATCATGGCATTCCCTAGGCCCACTACTTGTTCTAGATGGTCGTGTCACTGCCAAGGAATACCAAGCCATTCTGGAGGATCCTGTTCACCCGGTGGTTCAAATATTGTACCCTGAAGGAGGTGCCATGTATCAGGATGATAATGTACCCATACACACAGCAAGACTGGTAATGGAGTGGTTTGATGAACACGAAAGTGAAGTTGAACATCTCCCATGACCTGCACAGTTATCAGATCTGAATATTATTGACACAATTTGGAGCGTTTTGCAGGAGATGGAAATGATTTCCACCACAAGCACCCCCTATTGACCTGGCCACTGTTCACAAGAGGAATGGCTCAAAATCCCTCTGGCCACTGCGCAGGACTTGTATCTGTCATTCCCAAGACGAATTGATGCCCAAGATTTGCCATTGGCTGCAAAAGGGGGCCCTACACCACACTAATACATTATTGTGATATGAATGCAGGTGTTTCAGTTTCATTGTCCACCCTCTACATTTGGCCCCCACAATGTGATAAAAACCAGTTGTTTTGACCTTCTGGGGTCATTTTTCCAATTCCCACAAGGATAATCAATTTGATAAAAATCTGTGAATACAGTCAAAAAACTAAAAATGCCAAAAGCCTTGTATTTCGTTTGGTTACTTATATGCTTAAGCCCTGGGGACCCACGGGGTCATATATGACCCTTCCTTTTATTTCTGCCTTACATTCAACCCACTCATCAAAGTTAAGATTTTTTTTTGCTTTACAGCCCATTGTACCATATATGACCCAGTAACAGTGACATTTAATGATTACTGACTGAATTAACCAGAATTTTCTCCACATTAAATATGGCCCCCGCCACGTTTTGAGGTTGTTGCTGTACATGCTGCAAAGATTCACCTGTCGAGCTGTGAATAGGTAAGTGGCAGAAGTTTTGTATCACCAGTTATAATGTTTAGATGTTATAGAACATGTACAACTAGGTTTTGGATGTTTGGAAACTTTTCTGGCAACTGTGATGATGATGTTCCATGTGCTCAACGTCAGTCTCAGACAAAAACAGAGGAAATGCAGGTGGTGCACCAGACCTTACAACCCACCACAAGTAAACTTTCGGTGTGTAGGTCACCTTTTTGCAGGTCTGTTCACTTGACCTGTTTCTTGATGGGTTGGCATGTTTGAAGCCCGTGTCTTATTGCCAGCACATGGTGAATGATGAAAAGGAAAACTCAATAAATGCATTTTGAAAATGAGAATGTTGCAAAGATTTGGTTTTTCCTTCTTTTCTGTCCTTATTTCATAGGTGAAATTAACCTGGTTGGAACAGCATGAACAGTCCAGCGGGTCATATATGGCACATTTCATAACATGGACTGGTAAAGGGTTAATTTTACAAAACACCAGTTCCTGACTTCACTGGGTCTGTATGATCATTTTAGCCAATGGACATATTTTTCCTATAATGATATGGTGGTCTGGGTTTCCCAGGGTTAAGGTTAGGGCTGGGTAGGGGCTAAGGTTGTCATAGCTAGGATTAGGGTTATACCCATAGAAATGGAGAGTCCCCACAAAGATAACTAATCCGTGTGTGTCCTGTGGTAGACCTGTATCTCATACAAGGTGCCCCCCACCACCCTACACCCTGTGGGATCATTTCCAGGCTCACTGTGTTTTCTGTTATAGTAAACTATTTTGTTCGCTAACTGCTTGGCTTGACAAACCTTCACACTTCGTTACAAAAGAAATGAGTGTGTAGGAGAGGGGAAGTGGTGCTGGCAGATAATGAACTCATCTCATATGATGTTGAGATGATGAACTCATCTCACAGATTATGAGAACTCACATGATGTTGGCATTGTGCGTGACCATGACCTTCTGACATTTCTTCTTGGTAGTGCAGTCAAAGGCAAACAAAATTTCTCCCCGGTAATCGACTTGAGACACTCGATAACCCCTTTGGCTCTGTGTCATGCAGACGGGCTGAGGAAGACGTGGGTGTTGAGCTTTACACATGGACAGACAGCGTGCTGCGCTGTTACGTTAACACAGCAAGGGGGCACTGTCGCTCAATGTCCCTTTAACTACTTAATAAAAGGTGAGATTAACATCATGCTCCAAGAGATACAAGATACTTTATTCGTCACATACATGGTTATACAAGTACAACATGTAGTGAAATGTTCCCAAGGAGCTGTATTTGCCTTCTGTCTGCTCATATATAATCATCAGGCCCAAGTTGTTGTGCCGAGTCCTGCAGCTGCACAGGGTCTTCACATGGACCAGGTTAGCAAAGAGGTTCAGCTTTCGCCTAGAAATGCAACCACCCAGGAAATGTGGATCAACTACCATGGATAAGACAAAATAAGACATTCAAGCCGGCTGGAACAATTGGCTGTAGTCTATGCCCATACCCACTTGGGTTTTATTTTTATAAGAGCACAAACTTAACTGCGTGTTCAGCCATGCATCAATCCCAAAGTAATGCTTAATATCAGTGGCAGAGTACGTTACAGCAACTCAATAGTTAAGACCTTTAAAAAGGTCTTATTGGAGTTCAGAGCATTGTGAATTGTTTCTTCCCAAACCAAATGAGAACCTTTATAATGTATCAACTCATTTCCTAATTACTCAAACTCAATGGGCCCTAGAGAGTCCTGGCTGTTATTTCTAGCCATTAAGACAAATAAACCTTGGATATTTTGCACACAGGGTTATATCACCTCAGACAGTTTACTCAAACTGTTTGTTTCTACTTTTTCCGCCCTCTTGCAAACTGCTACTGCATATTTCCCTGCTACTACACATTTATGTAATTTTTTTCTGGTAAAATCCTACAGAAAAAAATATTCACTTTTCTGTCTAGTGCAGATCAACATGTGCAAGGTCCAGCTCTCTATCATACTCCAATGCAGCATAGCTTCTTCCTGCGCAGAAAGATTGGGGTTGGGCACAGACATCATGGCTGGTAGAGTTTACATCTCTCCTCCTAAGCTGCATGGTTCCTAGCAACCACAGCTGAAGATTTCATGACTGGATTGCACCAATGAGCTTCAGCAAAGGGGTCACAATTTTTGATAGCAGCCATCAGATCTTGTGACCCTAAACAAACAAAGAAAAAAACAGGCACTCTGTAGTCAAGAACACTTCAAGTGGCTTGTCATCATTGTACATTATAATCCTGGAAAGATTTTGTGACTGGGGTGTACCATTCAGCTTCAGTAGATGGGTCACAATTTTTGATAGCAGGCGTCAGTTGTTGTGACCCTGAAACCAATTAAGGAAAAAACATTTACTCAACACTCAAAAATACTTCAGGTGATTTATTATTGATGTATATTGTAATATTAGAAAGATTTCATGACTGGGGTGCACCAATCAGATTCAGCACAATGGACACAATTCTTGATTGTCATCAGATCTTATGACCCCAAACAAACCAGTGAAAAAAGTAGAGGCTTGGCAGTCAAAAACACTTGAGGTGCATTATCATAATGAGAAATTATAATCCTGGAAAGATTTCATAACTGGGGTGTACAGGTCAGCTCTGGCACAGGGTGACGAACACAGCGGGCAATAGATTTTGTGACCAAAGTGTGGCTTTTGAAAAATCAACAACATATACCATTCATTTTTAGGCAAAAATGTATTGAGTGGGTCTTTAAACATTCTGTCACACCCAGCCCCGATTGCCCTGCTGTGGACCACGCCTCCTCCCTAACCTCGTGTGGAATGCTCCCGATTA
>JAODKC010000044.1:28646380-28659151 GCA_026777985.1 Mormyrops attenuatus | reverse complement strand
AGTGTGTTGCCTGGTTTGAAATGTACAGGGATGCTGTGTTTGTTGAAAATCCTCCTGAGCTTTTCAGACACCCCTGCGACATAAGGGATGACCACGCTTTTACGCTTGTTTTCTTCCCTGTCATTTGCAGCCGTGCTCTTATTCAATCTTCTCCTAGATTTCAGAAAAGCCCAGTTAGGATATCCGCATGCTCTAAGGGCTCTTTGATGTGTTTTTGTTCCTTCTCCTTTCCGTCTGTTCTAGTGGGAATATTTTCTGTCCGATGGTGTAGGGTTCTGATAACTCCCAGTTTGTGTTCCAGAGGGTGGGGAGCAAATACTGGTCAGTATGGGTGGGTTTCCTGTACACTTCAATGTTGAGGCTCCTGTCCTCTTCAATGTGCACCGCACAGTCCAAAAAGGTCAGGCTGTTGCCTGTGACATCTTCTCGAGTGAATTTGACGTTAATGTCCACAGCGTTGATGTGTTTGGTGAAATTCTTCACCTCCTGTGTTTTTATTTTGACCCAAGTATCATCCACATACCTGAACCAATGGCTGGGTATGTATGGAAGCAATTCCACAATCTATAGGTTGGAAAGAGTTGGCAACCTTGAAATAGGTATAAAGATATGGACTGACAGAAAGATTCCCTGCTCAAATTACAGGTCCAACATGAATATTCGTATTTTCTATATAACACACAGGTACCTCATTATAAAATTTGCACCCTTGACTATAAATCAAGGGAAAATTCCAGAAGACCAAAGGAACGTTTTCCCTTAACTCCAAAGGTCCCATAACTGCTCTCTAGTGTCTGAATAGTGTATGATTTCAGCGAGTTCAGTGAGGACTTTCATCTCCAGCACAATGTGCCACAGACCCAAAGCTAACTGATCAATGACAGTCACCCCATTCTCAGCACATGGCGAATGAGCCAATGCAGCCAGACACGACATAACCAGGCAAGTCAGCCCTTCTCTATTCTGCTTTATGCTTTATTCCTACCTCCCTAGAGGCAGAGGTGATCTTAAAGTATCCCCTGGCTTCAGACCCGTGTTTCTTTGCAAGTTGTCTCCCCCCAAACCATTCCCTGTCCTGTCGTGAAAAAGCAAAGTAAATAAATCTCTCACAAAATCCCAGTCATGTAGTTCTGTCCAATGACCCGTCATAATTTTTCTCACACAAAGATTATAAATTGAAATGGTAATAGGACAGTTTGAAGGTGGGAGAATGAGACAAACCCTGACAAATCAAAGAGAACCAATGGACAGCATGGAACGATACAGGGCTGCAGCCTAGTACAGCTGCAGGGTGTCGGCAAGCGTCACTCGCCCCTCTTCTTGGACTAAATGTAGCACTTGTTTCAGAAAGCACAGGCCACACTATCCTTTTTACATTTTGGTTTATTTTGGCCACCTTCCATGAATGTGGAAAAAGAAACACATATTTTTATTCAAATTAAATTAATATATTATTAACAAAATAGGCAAATGCCAATTATTATTATTACAATAGCTCACAGTTAATGGCTATACCACACCTTCAAGACAGTGGAGTCCTTAAAAATAATAAAGAGATTCAAGGTGACATCATGCTGTCATTAATACTGAAGTTTTAAAATCAAGTAAAATTATCAGTGTATCTGATAAGCACTCATGTCTGTTGTACAGCTCATATGTAAACTGCAAGAACAGCTGGTTCAGTTGGCTACCCAGGGGAAAAAAAAAGTAGTTTGCCTGTAAAGTACAAGGAAACTGAAACCTACAGGCTGAAAAAACTGCAGTAACGACAGAGCGGTAGCGGGTGGAGCGTCAGAGAACATGCTCACTACGGTATGGGGCAGAGCGTCAGGGCATGCTCAGTACGGTACAGGGCAGTATGTCAGCATGCTCAGTACGGTATTGGGCGGAGCATCAGAGAGTACGCTCAGTACGTTATGAGGCAGAGCGTCAGGGCACGCTCAGTACGGTAAGGGGCAGAGTGTCACAGAGCACGCTCAGTACGGTATGGGGCAGAGTGTCACAGAGCACGCTCAGTACGGTACGGGGCAGAATGTCACAGAGCACGCTCAATACGGTATGGGGCAGTGTGTCGGCATGCTCAGTACATTATGGGGCATAGTGTCAGAGCACACTCAGTACGGTATGGGGCAGAGCATCAGTGAGCACGCTCAGTTCCGTATGGGGCAGAGCATCAGTGCGCACGCTCAGTTCCATATGGGGCGGAGCGTCAAAGAGCACGCTCAGTACGGTATGGGGCAGAGCGTCAGAGCACGCTCAGTAGGGTTTTGGGCAGAGCATCAGAGACCCTCAGTACAGTACGGTGCAGAGAAACAGAGCAAGAGGCACAGATAACAGCAAAGAAAAACACCCTAAGTAGCACAAAAGAAAGCATGCCAGAGACCTGAATAATAAATAATTAAAGCCTGTGTAAATCTGGAAGGAGCTTCCACAAAAGCCCCCCCCCCCCCCCCCAGAAATGCATCAAGGCTGGAACAGCACTCTGTCTGATAGCAGAATCAGCTTCTCTACCAGAGCGTCCAGGGTGGCTGCTGCAGGGGGAAAGATGCCAGACTAGAAACGTTCACCGGAATGGAGATGACTGCCCACGGAAGAGAATGCCTCTGCAGTGATCGACGAATCATATGCCTGAAGGAGTATAACGGAACACAAGAGGCACCTCAGTCAGGCCTCTAATATGGACACATAAGGTCACGACACATAGGTGAGAAACTTATACACTCCAAGTGCCAAGTGCACTGTATATATGTACTACATGGAACACGTCATTTTGTCTACAAACTTAAATTGAACTTGAAATGTGAGATGGCTACAAAAACAAGTCTGAAAAGAGACAAAATCAGACAAAACTCCAAAGACTTGATAATAACAGAAAAATAATGACTAAAACAACACTGTCTCAAAGCGCTTTACATTATCCCTGCCCAAAGCTCCCAGTGAGCAAGCCAGAGGAGACAGTGGCAAGGAAAAACTTCCTAGAAGGAAGAAACCTTGGAAGGAACCAGACTCAAAGGGGGAGCCCATCCTCCAGGAAACGGCAAAGGAAGTTCAAAACAAAATAATAAATGTTTTTTTTTCCTTTCAGAACAGGGACAAAGAGTCAGAGGCGGTTCTTGCTGGCCATGTGTACGTGTAGCCAGCGGAGCACCTTACCCATCACGGCCCAGGAGGAAGAGTGCAGGGATGCTAGGCAGGTCCACAGTGCCGTCTGTGATCATGTCCAAGTACTGGCTGTCGTTGTCAGAGGCGCTGTCAGCAATCAGCACGGCCCGTCCGCCGGCCTCTTCCACAGCCCGTGCCTTCCAAACAAAGGAGCACCCTCTGCGTGCATGGATACGCATACACACGGTGTCACACTGTCTGGACGTATCACTACTGCCCGCACAACCGCACAGGTCCAATCCAGCATCTGCACTTGTGATTATTTATTAAGGCACATCAACATAAGCACAATACTTTTAACAAAACTTGCAAACATTTTATCCAAACGATTAACATTTTATATGCTGTTTTTACCATATAATATTTCACTTAAGCAATTCACCTGAAGCAGAAGTAGGGAGCATCTTACGATTAAGTGGTAACTTTTGGGTCACAGGGCCAGGTTCATCAGTGCTATACTACATACTTGTCCCAAGGCATTTCTGCCTAAGTGAACACTGCAGAAACCTTACAGTAAAACAGACGAGTTCAAAAGCAAACATGAATCTATGCTTGGACTTGATTCATCTTCCTGCCCCAAATATATGGACCTTAACCCATTAGGCACAGGTCTCGTACCCTCTCTGCAGGAGGACAACCTGGCCATCTATCATTTCTTTGTTCCTTAACTCTGAACAGCCATCCGAGGGTTCAGCAGGAACCAGGTAGATCTCGTCATAGGAAGAGGTCTGTCAGAGAGAAGTGGAGTGGAGCATAAGATAATAACTGAAAGATCCATCGATGTTAGTTTACCAGGCTTGAAACATAATGTAAACTCACAAAGTCGCCACCGAAGTCCCGGGCAGGGGCTGCGCTGAATATGTACCCGATATCTTCAGGCCTGAGGATTCGGAAATACAGCAGCTCATTTACCCCGAGTCCTATCGAAAACAAAAGGAACAATTCACAAAGAACCAAAACAAAGCCATAACCCCGCCGTGACAATTAAAAAGGTGGCCTGTTCATGTAAAACAAACTAAACGAATATGACAGTGTAAAGTCATTTTTATCATTCGCAGTTCAAAGTACAACTCGAATGAAATGCGTCCGTTTGATTTTTAAAAATATATTAAAGGACAGGATGTCAGCTCACACAATAAAAGCTGGGATAATACAAACCACAGAAACAAAGCGGTATTGACGGGGTTGTAGCCAATAGGTCAGAAAATCAGAAATTATTTCCAAAAGAAACGCAAGAGCGATCTTGCTGAGGAGCAGAATTCATGTGTACGGAGAATTCAGACCAATGCCTGGATTTCAAAGTTGCATTTTCACACAGGGAATATAGATCCGTTACCGCCAGTTTGCATGAAAAACGGACAGCTGTCTTCACCGGTTCGTATGCTATATAACTCGGTATAAAGATATCTTTTGATGTTTACTTACCTAATGTAAAATGCAGCTGTGACAATATTACCCCAGCTACAAGAAGCGGAGCTACACTGTACTGATCTGTCATGATATTCTGCTAAATGTGTCCGATTCTTAGACTCTAAAACGATTTCTACCCGATCCGCACATACCTCCGCGGACACAAAATATATAAATGATCTAGATCCAGTCAGAAAAAAACAAAATTGCAGTAACACAACTAGTATACAACAATTTCAGAATTGATCGGAACCATTTTTTTTCCTTTTAATTCATTCTTTTCTTCGTATTTAATTCAGAAATTAAAGCATCGCAATTAAAATATATCGCCACCTAATGTACAGGCGGCCTCATGAGAGGTAAAGTACTGGGCAGAGGTGTAGATGATCTCTGACCTCACAGCGAGTGCGATGCAAATCGAATTGATTTACTTTATTTGTGAATTCACTTGGTATATTCATTTGACTTCCTCTGCTGGTGTTCTGTCGAGTTGAGCTACTTTGTCAAGTTAGGCTACCGAAGTGCTAATCTATAGCCCTAACCCTAACCCTTGCCCTAACCCTAACCCCCCCTAAAACCCTAACCCTAACCCGCCCCAAAATCCCTAAAACCGTAACCCTAACCCCTAAAATCTAACCCTAATCGCAAGATGGTGGAATTGCACATGTGCAGAAAGGCTCGATAGCATGTCTGGATAGGTAGCTCAACTCGTCAGAACACCGGCTCCTGGAGGATGGATTCCCCCTTTGAATCTAGTTCCTCCCGTGGTTTCTTCCTTCTAGGGAGTTTTTCCTTGCTACTGTTACCTCTGGCTTGCTCACTGGGGGTTTTGGGCAAGGATAATGTAAAGTGCTTTATGGCAATGTAATGTTGTGAAAATGCACTATGAAAAAAAAAAACTGATTGATTGATTAATTGATTGATTTGTAGATCGATTGATATACAGGTGAGTAAAAATCTCATGTAAAAAGTCTCACTCACAACTGCAGCAACAAAAATACTGCAAATGATTTGAACAGTCCAAATCGGGACTATACAAAAAAATGACAATGAATTTGTCAAACCTTTTAAGTCCCTGGATGTAGAAAAGACACTACTGTGCCTTTCTTCACTGGTTTGCCGCTGTGGGCTGTCTCTGTGAAGTCCTCAGTGATGTGCACCCTGAAGAACCTGAAACTGCTCACTTCCTACACAGTAGACCCATTGATGATGATGGGGATGTGCACCCCCTCTGCTTGCAGAAGTCTGCCATCAGCTCCTTGAGTGACTTTACCACTGGGCCCCTGAGCGTGGCCCTTAACCTCCATTTGCTCCATGGATCGTCTGGCCCTGCTTTCTCAAAAATGTATGTTGCTTTGGATGAAAGTGTATGAAAAATAAACCAAATGTCATTTCTGTTTGACATTTTTTACATGACAGCCTTTTTGTCCAGTGTGCCGCCCTTGTATCAGAATCCAAAAGGTTTCCAAGCATTTTATCTGGTGTGAGGAGCATTGTATAATTTTTCACTCACTGTAGAGCTAGGAGCCACTGAAGAGTTGCCACTGGCTTTACCAACAGTCAGTTGACCATGCATTTGTGTCAAAGCATTTAACTTTCTAACCAAAACACAGGCCTCTCTGCTCTGTCTAGGAGAGCACCTTCACGTTGGAAGTTGATTGAGGATGTGTAGGCTAATTGAGAAACTTATAATTAAGGAAAGGCTATGTTTAAAAACATATTCTAATAGATTAATAACTGGTTATAACATTCCAGAATCAATGTAGCTGGATTTCCACTTTCAGATTGATGCATGACACTGTATTGATGCACTTTTACAGGCCTAGTAACAGGGAATCAAAAGAAAAAAGAGACACATGGAGCATTTTAATATAGTGAATGCTTACTCAAAGGTGTGGATGTTAGAACAACATTAGTAAGCATAGTATTTATCTTTGCAGGGTTTTTTTTTTATTAACCAACAGGGGAATTCTGAAACGGCTTTACAATAACTTTCAATTGTCGTCCTTAAAACTGAATATTGAGAAAGCACCACTCAAACTAGCAGGCCACCTTACTCTTCTAAATGACATCCCCGTATATGGTGGTCACCCTGACATACCTAAATAAAACAACTAAAATGTGCAGTACAACTACATTCAACAACACACATGAATAGTCATTAATAAGCTTAACACTACAATAACGATCATAAATGCATATTATCAAACAAAACAGATGCAAATGCTCATGAAAGTCCAAAACAGAACCAGCCACAGTCCAGATCTTTCCGAGGAAGTGTTCTGAGTATGCACTTATGCACTCACAACTTTAGCATTTCCTACAATAATAATAATTAAAATAATTAAAAACTAAACTATGTACCTGCTGCTTCTGTGATTCCATGCAAAACAACCGCATCTACAGTACATTTGATATATTATTAATGAAAAATCCTCTTCACTTCCAACTCAAGATTTGACATAAAAGGGTGACAAAAATGCTAACTGCAAAGAGCAACACCGCTGTCAGCACCATGTGAGCATGGAACTGAAGTGAACATCTAATGGACATTACCAGTCTAATGGACATTACCAGGTATTCTATCTGTGTATAGCAATCACTATATCATTCGACTGAGAAACAAAGTGTTACTTTCACCAGTGTCTTTACAGAGACATTAACTCTGTATTTTGACACTCATAGCTTTGTTTTACTACACTGGGCCATTTTCAAGTAGGAAGTTCTGAAGTCTTGTATTTACATCAAAACAATCGCCTCAGCGGATGTCTTTGACCCATTACCAAATTCCTGTTTTATGTCAGGTTTCAGGTTTTAAGAAGCATAATTCCTCCAGTCTGGCCCTTGTGTGCCTTTCAGTTGTGGTCTGAACTATTCTTCCTCTGCTTTTTCTTCCTCTGCTTTTCCCTTCCTTTTTCTTTTCCGCAGTAGAGAGTATCATTTTCTTCTGAGGTCCTAACAAGTTGTTTCACGTTTTTCTTCCCATCCCTCATTCTCTTCTTCATCCGAAATACCATCTGCAATTGAAGAATGAAAAAGAGGTAATTGCTTTAATACTTTAACAGAATTGCGCTCCTTTCTTTTCCTGTGATTTTTGGAAGTTTTTTTTTGCACCACATCATGCGTTTACTTAAAGGACGATATCTCTGTTGCAGGATTGTGCATTCAGGCTACAACAGAGTGGTCATATGCCTCCTCTTCGGCATTCTTGATGTTAGAGCAAATGGAAAGCAAGACAGCATGTGGTACTCTTCTAAGCCCATGAGTGACAATGCACAAACGCTATATGTGGCGGTGTGCTGCATAGCTAAGCTCACTAAGGACCTGGAGCAAGACATTTTCAAGGCCTAAAGTGGTTAATGATTGTAACATATTTTCCCTAAATTCACAATGTTAAGATGGTTTCATATGTATTTCCGTCGTGCATATAATTTCAGGCTAAATTGGGCAGCTAGTAATTCAGTAATAATTCATGCTGATATACAAGTTTTTATAATTTTATATTACCATTGATTATTTTTTTAATCGTATGCACAAAACTCAATGCAGAAGTGAGGATTTATGCAAAGCAATAATTAAACGGAAACAAAAGGGCAAAGTTTGAAGGCAAGACAGAGAGGCTTTTTAATAGCATGCAGTGCAAAATAAACCACAACCAAGTGCAGCACAAACATATTGTCACAAAAATGGTCAGATGACTTCCAGTTCCTCAAGCTGGTTATCATGCCGTCAGCTTGAAATAGGTTTGTGACAGAATCATACAAGTGCAACCACAAAAAGAGCTTTGAGAGGGATGCCACACAAGCACTCTCAACAAGTCAGCCCTAAGGCCAAAGAAAAGGACCAGTTCTTTTGGAATTATCACAGTCACATTTGAGAAGTCAACTTACTTATGTCATTAAAATGGACAGATAGTGCAAGAAAAATAAATATAAAAAAAAAACATGAATTTGAACTTGTGGATTGGTTAGATGCTAAACTCTCTCATTATGAGAGCCGACTGCAAACACTGCAGAGATTTAATACAAAGAGAGCGCAGATGAATTATATGATTCATCACAGAAGAAAGCTAGATGTCTGGATTAATTCTGCTTTACCATATTTTTAGAGGTATCCTCCTCATACCATTATACAATGATTTCCCTACACTACAGCTTATTATTCTTAATAAATAATAAACGTAGGTTAAATAAATTAATAATTTAACTCTTTCAGATAAATAGGTACATAAGTAACACTGTCAATAAATTACAATATAGAGTTTAAATGGGAGTAGTCAGTGTTATAGCACCATCTTCAGTTTGAGATGGATTTTCAGGTATGGATGGAGCTAATCTGCTCTGAGGAGAATAAAAAGACAGATGAGAAGGCAAAGTAAGGGTTCAGAAATCAAATCCCAAGCACCCCCATGTGAGCTGGGGCTTGGGTGGGTCAGGCTGGCGACAGTGCTTAGGGACAGGAGGGTAATCAGTCAGTTACGTTTTTCCATGGACTCCACTGGCTCCAGGGCGAGGGCACAAAGGGGTCCCTGGAGCGAGCACGTATCATGCTAATATCTCCAGGAACCATGGTGCTGTTGGACACGCCCGTCTGCAAAGTAAAGAGAAGCACCATTAACCAGGCCGGTCACTTGCTTTTTGTGGCCCCTGGCAAAACACAGGATGCTTCTTCTTAAATGACGTTCATCAAATGACAGTGCTAATGTTTAAATACAGAAAGAATTAAGAGACCACTTAATATATTTTTAAAATCTGCATTTTTCAATCCTGGTTTAATCCTGATTATGCTGGCTGAAGGCTACGCTGTGAGGCAGGCTGCTTCCAGGCTGCTTCCAGGTTCAAAGTTTCTAAGAGAGCAGTACAGAAGAACAAGGTGAAGCAGGAGACCAGAAACCAGCCAGTTAGAGGGCAGAAGCAACTCATCAACCGTCAAATTATTCCAACAGTCTCTCATGAATCAGACGATGACATCAAGTGAGCTTCAAAAGGAATGGGAAACATTAAGTGCTGGCGTGAAGTGCACTGCTAGGACAGTTCGTATCGGGCTCCTTAAGCAGGACTTATAGGCCCATAAAGCAAGTAAGAAGCCTTTCATTAATGAGAAACAGAGAAGAACCAGGCTGCAATTTGCACAAAATATATATATTATTCATAGACGCACACCCATAAGTTGAGAAATGAGTGAAACTGAAAAGTGTGCTGTGGTCCCTTAATTTTTCCAGAGCTGTATCTGCTACGATCACTATCAGCATGTTATTGTAACACAGTTTCAGCATCAGCCTGTTGACGGCAACGGCTTGGTCAGTTCATGTTGGCGATCTCCTCACCGTGCCATCATTCTGGTATATGAACTCAATCTGGTGATTCAGCGGGAAGTAGCTGAGGGGCCTTGCCCAGCTGGCTGCAGGCTGCACTGTCACGCTGAGCAAATTCCCCTGCTTCTCACACAGCCCCAGCTGGGGTGGGTCCGGCTTAACTGTGGCGTGAAATAGAAGTTTGTCTCTCTGACGAATCATAGTTTTGGCAGTATGTGAGAACATACATTCCGAATGACAAATAATGGAGACAGACTGGCAGGGGTAGATATTGATTTGGGGGGGGACTGTCAATCGTGGGAGCAACAGTCAGGTGACCTTCATGTTGATTAGTTGTCTCACTACTTATTCATTTAAAATTCACCATCCTATTAATAGGTTCTTCTTTTAACAGCAACACTGGATTATTATACATAACTACAGAACATTGATTTAATTCTTCCCTGATGATATATCAATGTGTTTATTTGAGCAGCCTTCTGTTGCCCCTAGAAAAGGTATTACCCAGATAAACCTCTGACCTCTTCCATACATCCCACCCATGTCACATGGCTTGCTTCAATGAGTCGTCTTGATTTTCACATCCTTAGCAAAATCAGCGTTCACATATTTATCTCTATTTAAGACATGCAGCCGCTCACCAATGTCACGGAAGAAAAATTGCAGGGTCCTCTTCACAAAGTGCGTGGAGCTCACCGCTTCTCCAGTCAGGATCATGGGGGTGCCCTCTTCGGTAAATGGGGAGTTGGTCAGGTGAAGAGTAAACACGGAGGCTTCCTGGTCTGCGTGGGCTTCGGAGGAAACCCAGGGGCTTGGATCTTGGCCATCACTGTAGAAGACAAACCTTTCATTCATTTCAACTCAAATTACCTTCACCTGGCTAAGTGCATGTCAGGTGACCAAGATGTACCCTGAATATAGAGGAGCCATGTGTCATGTGTCATGGTGCGTCTCTGTTAGTCTGTACAGTTCTTAGCAGTCATAGACCTGGTGGAGTTTAGGACCCTTGAGTGCATGTGAGTGTGTAGGCCTTTTGCGTCGCATGTACTACCGCTGAAATCTTAATCGGGCTGCGGTGAAGCCTTTCAGAGACCAGCTGCAGGTGAAGAAACAGCTGTAAGTCTGAGCTGAGCAAAGCAAGGCTTCTGTGAGGAGGAAGACAGAGACAGAATCATGAATGGAACGTCCTGGTATAACATACTAAAGCACGCTTTACACGTCGTGTTTTCTCTGCTTACCTTTAGTGTCCTGCTTGTCATCGTTGTCCTCCTCCAGCAGGAGGTAGGTGCTGTCGAGTATCCTTTCTCCATCCCAGCAGCTGTATTCACCAGCATCTGGCTCTTCCAGGTACCTCAGCTCTAAGCTCCTCCCTATGCTGCTTCCGATTTCCTCGCCATCCCGTCTGTGCTTCCAGGTCACATCGCCCGTGAAGTCAGTGCGGCAGCTGATGGTCACATTGTTTCCTACCTTGCCCACCTCCACTGCAGAAAGACAGTTGTGCACACATACATCAGTGCTCTACCATGAAACCCACAATGCAGAAATAAAACATTGAAACAATATACAAGAGAAATAAAGTAAACTGAAGAAATGTAGATGTAGACTTGGAAACAGCCAGATTTCCCAATTTTTTCCCGATTTTTTCTCAATCTCAAAAATATAAAAAACTATTTCAAAAGTATGTCCAAAAGTAATGCAAATGAGTCACATTTCTTAAATTGTGTAAATGTCTGGTGCAAGTGTCCTTCAGTGTATTCACTTCTAACGCTTATCCGAGTTACACAAAAAGCAGTCTAGTCATGTCCTTCATTTCCCAAAGGCAATTTCCTCAATATAACAATGTAAATGTAACTAATAATATCTCTGATTTCATCCTTTAAAAAGGCACATCCAGAATTAACCATAAAGAGTATAATGTGTATTTATCCTATGACATTACGCTACAAGATAAACTTTAAGTACGAATAATATGTGCAGCATATTATTTGAAATAGGACCCAAATATTTAAAATTTTTCTAATCTAGATTTGGTTTTATTTGCAGTAACTCATACTGTACTTTAGGTGTGGTCCAAAAATCATTAGACTGTAAGGGTTTATCTATAAAAGAATCTTTATTTTAGGATCTCTATTTTTAGATTCTCATTTCTTCTTTCTACACTTTCTTTGATCAGCTGCATATGATACACAACTTCTCCATCTTTGTACAGAATTTTAATCCTGTATGTAAGGCACTTTACAATGCATCTCATGTATGAAAAGTGCTATATAAATAAAGACAATAACAGCATTAATTGATTGATTGATTGATTATCAGAATTAATTACTGTTGTATTTTTGATTACAATCAATGCAATTAGATGCTTTCGTTGCATGTCTACATCAAGTTAGTGAATGAAGTGCATTCTGTTAACTCAAGTACAGTAATTTCGTGAACAATTCACATGCTTTCTGCAGTTATGAAGGCACAATGTAAAACCTTACTGTGGCTTGGGAAGGAACTGAGCCCCCACACCGAAGGTAGGGAGAGCAGAAGGAAATACCAGGATCCAGCCGGCATCTGGGAGGGGCACATGTAGACCCAAAACACATCTCAGTATGTACAATGATTAACTTGTTACCAGACACAGGCACCTTCCTATTTTTCCACTTCACCTTAAAACACAGAAACACAATCTATGACTCAGTCCCACACCCAATATTGAGTTGATTCCAATGAGCTCTGTATATGTGTTAAATAGGTTAATAAATATTTTCATCTTCTAACCCAGGGGTGTCAAACTGCAGTCCTGGAGGGCCGGAGCCCTGCGTAGCTTAGTTCTCTCCCTGTTCCACCACAAATGATTCAGCTCAACAGCTATGTGGTAATTAGCACAAGAAGTTGAA
>JAODKC010000044.1:28635813-28646280 GCA_026777985.1 Mormyrops attenuatus | reverse complement strand
ATCAGGTGTGTTAAACGAGGGGAAACCCAAAAATGTGCAGGGCTCCGGCCCCCCAGGACTGGAGTCTGACACCTGTGTTCTGACCGATTATCCCGGTCAGGGTCATGGATAGTTTTTGTACAGTGGCAGCAAACCTGCCTGACATGGAGAGATCATGCAAATTCCACACACACAATGTGTTACACATACACACACCAGACTGATTACAATCACCAAGACCACAACCCCATAGGTGTGAGGCAACAGTGATACCAACTGAGCTCCCTTGCTTATGAAATACTGTATATAAATGCATATAACAGAGACAGACGGACGGACAGACAGAGTTTCTGTGATACAAAAAGAGATTGTAGTATTAACTAAGGAATTTATTAGAAAATGCAAGGGTAAATAGACGCATAGAAAACGTCACTCGTTTGGCGATTGTTTAAGAATAGTTTCAGCATTATTTACATTATTACATTACATTATTGCAATATCTTAGTGAAAACACATAAACTTAATTTCAAATTTATGTATAATAATACTACTACTGCTGCTGTTGCTACTACTACTAATAATAATAATGATTATTATTATTATGATGATTATTATTATACATATGGCATTCAATAGAATATGATAAGAATATAAAAATAATCATATCTACATGTTTAAAATAACCCACAACACATCACGATCCAGCGTTTTACAAGATACCTTCCTCCCACCCCCTTTTCCACACTCCGAGTCCCCCTACCTTGGTACCTGGGCAGTTCTATTTTCCGTGGGCTTGTTTTGCGAAGGGGATTACAAGTACGTGCCCGCTAGTTTGTGTAACCCTAACACTGACCCATTTTATAGAGCGAAACACCACCTACACAACCGGAGTTTCGAGCAAATACGGAAACATCGTCGGTGGATTCCTAGAATGCAAAAACACAAGTGGAGAGTGTCCTTTGGTCATGATGTGCCGCGAGCGAAAAGACCTCGTGGGTTTAATACAACGCGCTAATTCTGTGTAACCAATATGCTTGTAGTGATTTCCTGAGGGGTTTCTGACAATTCTCACCCCTTTTCTTTAAATGACTAATATATCTTATCTATATGAACTTAAAGTGAGTATTGTAAACGCGCTTATTACTAGTAATGCGTGATAATTTTCTTGAAAGGAAAAAAACCGAGCAAGTAAAATCTTGACTCCAAATAATCCTGCACCTGTTTAGATTATTTTACTGTTATTCATTAGCGTGTGCAGAATTGTATCAGTAAAACCCATTTCAACCAGTCTTTCAAAACTCACGCATTCACTTTGAGGAATTGAGCATGATTGTTTTTTTTGTCCCGTTTACGACTTTGCTTGGACATCAGTTCATATCTTGGACGTAGTTAGGTCAAATCACTCTGGGCTATATCCCCGAGTATTTTACCCCCTATGCCAATCTTCCTTCAAACAAAAAGTTAAGCCCTGGGTAAACTTGACTTAGTCCCAGATTTTAATTTATTTCCCAATAGCTAGAAACTCCCCTGGTTCATTTCCTGTGACCAGGATCTTGCAATTTGCCTTAGGGGGACATCTTAATTATACTGCTCAGTGAATTTCAGTGAACATATCTTAATTTTCCATCCATCCATCCATCCGCTAATAATTGCATTCAGGGATGGTTCTATGGCAGATGAATGTTTAGTTTTATTTAGATTCGCTACTGTTTAGCCGGGAGTATAGATGGGCTCTACTTTTATGATCTCCAGTTTATTTCTGCTGGTCCCTGGGTGTTGTGGGTCAGCCATCAGAACAGGAAAGGTGTTCATTAATGAAAGGAAATCCATTTTTTCTTCCTTTTGCTATGTTAAATGTGCTTTTATTTCTGTCTTAGCAAGTTCTGCTCTTTTCTAATGCTTTAGCTTTGGAGCCTTTGAGGTTCTCTGTCTGCAGGTCGTCAATTTATCATTGGCTACTTAGGTAACTGTACATTAAGTTTTGGTTTTGTAAATGTAAATGCTTCCAACCATCCACCCATCCATGATGCAGCAGGGTATGACACAGAGAAGGATGATCCACATTGTGGCTAACACACAAAGCGGTTTATTTTAAGTAAAACAAAACAAGACACAAAAAGGGAGAACTACAATAATTAAGGCATGAGCAATCACAGCAAACTATCACAGCTGCAAACAACCACAATGACTGACGAAGGAAACCAGGCTATGACAGGTACATGGATAACGAGGCTAACAAGGAACAGGTGTGGGCTGTTACAAACAAAAGAATAGGAGCAAAGAGGAGCAGGTGGGATCAATCAACAGATACAGAAAGGTTCAAACATCAAGGGAAACCAAAACAAGGAAAACTGAGGTACTACAACCAGGGAGCAAAACAAAGAACTACAGAAATACACCAAATAATAACTAACATAGGTAATACAAGAATTAAAAAAACACAACAATAATGTGGGGTGCGCTTAAGAATGAATGACAGCTACATTTATATAGCGCTTTACAAGACACCCTAAGCACTTTACAGAAGCAATAGGGAGCCACTTCAACCACCACCACTGTGTAGCCCCCACCTGAGTGATGCGACAACAGCCATTCTGCACCAGTACGCTGACCACACAGTAGCTACGGTGGTGAAGGGGTAGGAGAGAATTCACCAGTTAGATATTAGGTGAATAGGAGGCCAGATCTGATAGGGCCACAGTGGGTAATTTTAGCCAGGGCATCGGGGTACCACCCCTACTCTTTCAAAAGATGCCCTGATATCTTTTATCACCTCAGAGAGTCAGGACCACGGTTTTACGGTTCATCCAAAGGATAGCACCATTTTTACAGGACGGGGGTCCACTGGGATCCACACAGACCACGGGATGGGCTAAATTGTTAGTCACAATGTCCCCGTCACTGCATTGGGGAATTGGGATCCACATAGACCACAGGATGGGCTAACCTGTTATTCACAGTGTCCCCGTTACTGCACTGGGGCATTGGGATCCACACAGACCACAGGATGGGTTAACCCGTTGTTCACAGTGTCCCTATCACTGCCCTGGGGCATTGGGATCCACAGGATGGGCTAACCTGTTGGCCACACCAACACCTCTTCCAGCAGTAACCCATATGGTCTCCCCTCTAAGTACAGGCCAGGCCCAAACCAGCTTAGCTTCAGGTGGAATACCTCATCTGAACTGCAGGTAAGAACCACCCACTTAGCCCACTGAGCCACACAGCAGCCTAGGAAGCAGAACACACACACTAGGGACTGTGAAGCATGTAAGACTCGGGGAACACACAAAAAGGGATGGCCAGTGACTCCAGTTGGCCAAACACGGAGCCCAACCTAGTGAAGGTGGCAGGACAGGCTGATCCTGACACATATATGCATACCTACCTACATTCACCAATCCATCTGTCTATCTTTTAATCTGTTATACTGTACATGATCACAGAGATACACGTTTTCAGTATTATTTAAAATAACTGTAGAAAGCCTGGAGGATCAGGCCAGAGAATGCAGCTGTGGTGAAGCAGAAGCTTCATAGATCAAGGCTTGTGGTTTACTACTCAGTCTACAGCCCCATTCTTACCTACAGTCATGATCTGTGGGCAACAGTTGGAACAACATGCTTGTGAGAACAGCGGGTGAAGATGCAGAACTGGTGGACTCATTCTCCATGACAAGTGACAGATTGGGGACCTGGAGGGACGGCGAAATGGAGCTGGAGGGATTGGGCACCTTTTTTGCTCAGTTACCTTATAAGAATGCTGGATTGGACTGGGATTACAAATCAGACCTGAGCAGGTGGGGCGGGGGTTGCCCTGCAAATTAATCATTAAATTGAATAAACCCATCGGCCCACTGGGAAAATTCCCATTCTGGGCACGTCCCACTGGATGGAGGCGGTAGGCAAAACCCAGGATATGATGCAGGGATTATATCTGCCATGTGGTTTGGGAAAGTCTGGGGATCTCCTGGAGGGGGACTGTGACCATGGAAAGAGAGGCCTGGTCAGACCTGCTCAGCTTGCTGCCTCTCAGCACCTATATCATTTAAGATTTTAATCTGCTAAATAATTAGAACAATTTAATTTTTTGTCTTAAAACTAGATGTGACATCAACCTTTTTCAGACATTATTCACTCAGTGGGTTGATTAAGTCAAATTAGAGGTCATTACGCAAATGACTCAGACTGTCATGCATTTAAGAATAACTTTCTTGTTTCACAGAGAAACTTATTTTTAGCAGTTGCATTCCTATATAATTGTCATAGATTGTGATAGATTTTTTTTTCTTTTAGCTTTTGTATGCTTTATATGTTTTTATATTTTGATGTTTTTTTAGACATCGGGCATCTAGATTTATGTCTAAAATGTTAATCCTGCTGAATGAAACCCATCAGCTAGTCAGATGACACTGCAGGTTATTATGAAAAGTGCAGCTGAACTGCTCACTAGATGCAGAGCAGGGAAGGGAGGTTAATTGTATCATTTACAGTTTATTAAAGGACTTCACTGTTCATACTTTTCCAGTATGAGCCATATTTCTGAGTACACTGCCTAAACCGACAATGGAACCAATTTTCATATTACCCCTAATGATTGGAGGCTTCTTGATTTTCATCGATGGGAGTTTTTCAAATTTTCATCCCACATCCCAGGAACAGCAGACAGCAATTTTATTGAGAAAACCTGAACAAGAAATGAAACCAGCAAACACTCAGCAAAACTTCAGTTAGAGGAACACGGGGGAAGAACTGGGGGTGAGCACAGAGAATGGACGGATATGGGGAAGAGCGATGGAGAAGAAAAACGTGAAGGAGATAAAGGACAGGTGACCAAATAGGTATGGTGTGGAGAGAGCGGTGCAGTGGGTAATAGGGACAAGTTTGTTTCAGAAAGCAGAGACTGGTGAATAAGATGTGAATGAGACCTTGCAGGTTAATTATACCAAGAGAGATGAGCATGGCTTCTCCCAAAAGACAGGTGACGTGTGGTAGGGGGGGCAGGAAAGTACACTATGGGTTTTTAAAAGAAAACAATTTTCATTAACACCAACAGAGGATGTTGAGCACACAAATTTGCATAGAATTTGCCTGCCTTGCGGGTGAGAGATAGTGAGGGAAGTGAGAAAGACAGAGGAAAAAGGAAACAGCCTTCTGTCGATGACGTGACATTAATGCTAACTCTAGATAATTCGCAGTAGAGGCTTTTTGTCATATTTAGAAATAGAAAGATATACACGCAATTGTGAAAGTCACGCAAACAATGACTCAAGTTGTCTATTTACATTTCAGTTTCTCTCACCTTTATAGTGTCAAAGTCAAAAACAGATTTTAAAAAATCTATCTTTTCATATTACTGTAAAAAAGGTAGAGCAGAGCCCCAAGCTTCATTTCCCATTGGAGATTAATAAAGTTTATCTATGTATTTTGGGGCTTAAAAGCCAAAAATTGTTTTCTCTAAGACAGGCCCAAAATGCAAATAACCACAGACAGACTCATATTCAGAGGTTTAGTATAATACAGAATGTCAGGAACTTACACTGCAGACAATAAAATGAATTATAAAATTCAGGAGAAAAGGGATTTTTTTTTTGTGAAGATCTTTCATATCGAGACTTGTTGTATATCACAGTTTGGTCAGGATCAACCTGCAATAACAACGGGAGCTCTGTCTGTTTTCTAGTGTTTGGCATTTCAGGCCCAGAAGCTACAAATCCAGACCAAGACTTTGTTTCTACCAACCAGCTGATACTCTGTGACTGTGACTCTTTAAGTAACTGGTTGGTAAAAACAAAGTCTTGGTCTGGATTTGTAGCTTCTGGGCCTGAAATGCCCAACATTGCTACTTTCTGTGTCTGGGTTTTTGTATATAATTATCCCTATATTACTGTCTGTTAGGGCAAAAATGATGATGTCTTCAAAAATAAATATGCATGACCAAAACCAGGTCTACTTATATTTGTAACTCCTGGGTTTAAAATTTCTGGAGAATAAATTGAATGACTGGTACAATGGTGTGAGTTACTGGGGAGAGGTGGGAATCCCCATATGTGTGAGGTGGTGGGAATACAGTCACCATTAACAATCCAGCACTGAGACCAGCACGACAGATAACAGACATAATGACAGGTGACATTGGCTACATCACATGGGTACACATTCAGCACCTGAATCAAACTAAATTTCCATAAGACTAATTTTATTTGTGGATCATATTTAAAAGCGGCAATAATAATTAACTTAAATAGCGCTGTATGTTCAACCTATCAATGTTACCAAAATGAGATAAATTGCACCTATTAGTAAATCCAATTTATTTATTTATATATACAGTATATATATATACATATATACATATATATATACATATATATATATGTATATATATATATATATCTGTCAACAGTTTTATTGCACCTATTAGTAAATCCAATTTAAATTTTGTATCGTCAGGGTGTAGTATCGTATCAGGTAATTTTTTTTGCATCATATTATTAAAAATAACATAAAAGGTCAGTAATGGGTGAAGAGAGTCAGGGATGCAGGTGCAAGTACTTGGGGCTTAAGGAACAAGGCATGGAACAGAAACAAGGCATTGAAACTGGGAGCCTGACTGGGAACATAGCAAAGGGGCAGACTAAGTCAAGCAAGGTAACAATATGTCACGAACACCACCACTGGCAATGACAACGACAACACCAGCTACGGCAAATGCTTGACTGGTGAGCCAGGGCCTAAAACTTTACACATAAAGGGGAAAACACCGGTGCAACACATACGGGCAACCAAGGCAGGATAATTGTCAATTAAGACACCACAGGGTACCACAAAAAGCAAATCTGAGACAACTGGTGCTGTCCTACTTCATACCTTCTAGGAATTATCAACAAATGTAAAAACTATTTAGCTTTCACTTTTCACAGTTTAAGTCCCTGGAATTGCAAAATGTTATTTTAAGGGTTCATTTATATTGGCTGCATTGTTGGTTTATAGAAAGTGAGAATTCCAGCTACATATTAACCCTGTTTCTCAGTTTTGCTCATCATGCACAGTAAGTAGAGGAAGACTCTTTGTTTTAACAAAAAAAGCGACTCCCTTATTTCCCACGTGACATGTGGGGCTGCACGTGTATTAGCAGCATGTGGATGGTGGAATTTTTTGCACCCCCTGACATATTCAGTTTCAGTATCAAAACCAGCATGTGTTGTTTTCTGTTGTCTGTCAGCTTAAAACATTCAAAAACAGAATAACAAAAGCATACTGTGGCCTTGTATTCTGTCCAGGGTGTTTCCCAGCCTTGTGCTCTGTGCTGCCTAGTTTGGACTCCAGTCTGACTACAATCATATACTCGGTACAGTGCTTATGGATGCATGGACAGATGAATGGGTAGATTTTCTTCCAACAACCATCTACAAACTAGTAAGAGAAAACACAGGAATTTAAGAAATTAAACTTTTAAAATGTTACTAAATGCATACATTTGGTGAAAACCTTTGCCTTATCATTATTATTATTAACAACAACAACAACAACAATAATAATAATCGGGTGGCAAGGTGGCGCAGTGGTTAGTGCTGCCGCTTCACAGCATGAAGGCCCTGGGTTCAGTCCCAGGTCCTTTCTGTGTGGAGTTCGCATGCTCTCCCCGTGTTCGCGTGGGTTTTTGCTGGGGGCTCCGGTTTACTCCCACGGTCCAAAAGCATCCAGGACAGGTTGATTAGTGTGTCTAAATTGGCCCTGTAGTTGTTTGAGTGTGTGTGGCCTGCAGTGTGTTGGTTACTGCCCAGGGTTGGTTCCTGCCTGCACCCATTGTTCCCATGATAGGCTCCAGTCCCCCCCCACAACCCCAGTTGGATTAAGCGGTTTCAGAAAATGGATGGATAATAATAAAAATCTAAATTATCTCAGCATCCATTATTTCAAGAATAACCAGGGACATATCTAACAGCCTTTTGTATATCTCATGGTTCTCTGTTCCATCAGGCTTTGAAAATAACCAGCAGCTCACCAGCATCCGGATCAGCCCTGCCATGTCTGTCATTTCCCTGTTTGACCAGCAGGTGTCGATGGCCATCCTGTCCTTTTCTCTTTTTCATTAGGCTCAGCATTCTTCTCAGTTCCTATCAGTTTTCCTGTTCCCAGGGTTGCCGCATGGCTGAAGGGGCTAAGCGGGCAGCTGAGATCTGGACATCCCTATCATTGTGAGTTGGACATTTTTTGTTTTGTATTTACATATTTCAGTTTGGATTCTTGTTTTTGTAAATTTGTTAGTTATGCCTGCTTATTATTAGTTTGTAGTCATTTTCTGTAACCTGTAAGACTAGTGTTTGAAGTCATAGTGTTTGATAATAACTTACTCCTGTTCTCTTCAGCCACAAGTCCCTACTGCAGTGTTTTCCAACCCAATCCTCAGGGAACCCCAGACAGTCCACATTTTTGCTCCATCCCAGTTCCCAGCCAAACAGGAACACCGAATACCAGGTCCAGGTGCGCTGGGAACTGAAAGGAAGCAAAAACGTGGACTGTCCGGGGTTCCCCGAGGACTGGATTGGGAAACACTGCCCTAGTGTGTAATTAGTAATGGCCATATCAGTCCAACTCATCCAGCATCATTGTATGTGTATACGTGTCTGCCCCTCTCCAGTTCCTCTGTTGGTCATTGCAGATGTTGTAGGTGTTGTATGTGCTCATGTATGTGTTTCCTCCGTGTTTGGTTCTAGCCCTTGTTGGTTTTTTTCTATTTACCTGCCTTTTGTTTGAATGCTTGCGGTCCCTTTTCTACGGTACGGTTTCTATATTCTTTTAAGTGCAGTTTATCATAAAATTCTCCATTTTGCCCAAAAGCCGCTCAGTGGATTGTTATTCACCATGCTGAATCTTGACAACGAGTGATGAAGAAATCTTGCGAGACAAAGACATATTTTCATGCGGAAAACCTTTATTATGCCAAAAGGAAATTGGGTTTGCAGCAAAATTACAGTGGCACATTACATACAGCTAGAAGAAGGCCATTCATTATCATGTGCTATGCAAATGCTGGCAATGTAGAAAACAAGGTGGAAATCAGGCTTAAAAAAACAAAAGGATTTGAAAAGTGTGTAAGGAACCCCCAACTGACCCAATGACAAACTCCAGCGGAAGGTATTATGTTCTCTTGGCTTTCTCCCTGCATTTCTGAAAAATGTTCAAATTAAATTTAATCTGACTCCAAATAATTTAATTTAATTATAGGTATATTTTATTTATTTATTTTGGTGGTTATTCCGAGACCTTTCTTTGCTTTTGGTTGATTAAGCAATCCACAAACACAATACGAAACCAAGTAGGTCTTGATTCATGGACTGCAAGGTAACTACAAACTGTCACAATGTCGGCGTGTTCCGTCAGTTCAGCTCAGGGACCGGCACCCTCTCAGTGGGCCCGATTGATTAAACTCAGAGGCTGCAAATCAGCTTATAACTGCGCAATATTTTGTATCCACTAACTTTCAGTTTGACTGGTCTAAGTGATTAGTCATAAATTCAGAGTGACTAGACTGTAATGCCCCATGCTCTTACATTAGTACTGTCATGTGTATTGAAAAATTTCGGTACTATCATTATCTAGGAATCTACTAGAGACAGTAATTTCAGAAAGATAAGAATTAATAAAAATTATTTACTGGGCAGACATATCACACATCAATTACAATTCAAAGGAAAGCACAAAGATCCACTGAAAGTGAGCACTTGACTACATGACTATACCAATTATGCAAAATAATATAAAGAGTCGGAGTAATACATACCCAGCAGAATATACACACAGTAAGTGTGAGAAACATGTGGCAGCTCTGCAGAGTGTGATTCACCAGTCATTATGTGGAGCCTCTTAAATAACAGGCCAATTGAAAAAGTTCCATTCTTACCAGTGATGAGATATAGAAACTTATTTCCAAAAGATATAGGAACAAACAATAAGCATCCATCCATCTTCCAACTGCTTATCACTGATAAACATTTAGATGGTCCATTGGACAATTGAGACTGGGAGCAGAGACTTCTAACTGGGCACAATTTCCCTAGCTTTCTATGACTCTATAATGAAATACTGTTCTAAGATTGAGACCGAGATCATTCAAATGAGACTAAACATACGTATGTACACCACCTGCAGTCACACAACTTTTTCTCACATCTAAACATTATGAATGGACTATGTGTAACCTGGGTCTATGAAAGAGGGTGAGAAAAGAGGAAAAAAGGGAAGGATGGAATTTATGACCAGAGCATCTGTGAGAACAGGCCAGTGAATCACTTCTCACATGGTAATGGACCTGACTTACATGCCAGAGTGGATCCTTGGAGCCAACTTGACCCAAGTCCGGAAATATAACCGTTTAAAGTAGGGGTCACCAACTTTTTTGAAACTGGGAGCTACTTCACGGGTACTGAGCCATACGAAGGGCTACCAGTTTGAAACGCCCTCCTAAACTTATCTAAACTTCATG
>JAODKC010000044.1:28607051-28626431 GCA_026777985.1 Mormyrops attenuatus | reverse complement strand
TTGGCAGACCCTTGAGGGTACAGCCCCAGTGACAAGCAAAGGTACAAATTTGTACCCTTTTTTCTGAGAGTGCACATTGTCACTTTCCAGCCACTTTGAATATATCATTATTATGGTTTTTATTATTATAATTATGTATTATTTTACTTTAATATAATTTTATTATTCATTATTTTATTATTTTGCACAATGTGACAATAAAAACCTTTCAATCTTGAATACAGGTATTTCACATTGCACAATGGTTGTACTATATTTATTTAGTTACTAGGTGACACAAAATTCAATTCACCTGTAGTTAATCCTGACATGTTTAATACCAGTTCAAGTTGTGTATTGGGGAAGATGGTGGTGCAGGAGGTAGTGCTATCGTTCAGCAACCAGAGGATTGCAGGTTTAAGCCCTAGTTCTTCCTGACCCTATCGAAGTGTCCTTGAGCAAGACACTGAACCCCAAATTGCTTCTGGTGTGCAGGTTGGTGCCTTGCATGGCAGCCTCCGCCACAGTTGTATGTATGGGTGAATGTGAGGCATAAATTATAAAGTGCTTTGAGTACTCGTAGGAGTAGAAAAGCGCTATATAAATACAGTCCATTTATTGCAAGTTAAATAATGAACTTTCCACTAATTGTTATTTGTGCATACTGTTACTCCTTTTCATGAGCACCTTTTAACGCAGTGTCATTTGACGCATATATACAAGCAGAATATACTGTTGTTAATATAATGGCAATTAATACAAAACTAGCCAACTGGTGCTACTTTGTTTTTGCTTGATTTTCCAACGCTGCTTTTCCTTCATATTTCGACAGTTTTCACGTTTGGCTTAAGTTATCCAGTTAATTGGGAAATCGTGCTTTGTGCAACCTATCTCGCAAATCTCTTAGGTTATCCGTTCAGAAAGGTTTTCTCTTTTCGCCCCCTCTGAGGCCGGTAAAGAAAAAAGAATAGCGGTAGAAGGAAACCAAGTGAGTTTTTATTTGAAACTACGAACATCTAAATTAACCGGGACAGTTAGTGTTTTTGTTACTTTACTTTGATCGTCCTACTTTGCCTAACCCGTCTGCTTCTGGCTAGCTACCTGAAGCTACTCATGTCTGCATAGAAAACATGACGCGAAAAAGAAAGTCATTTTCTCTCAATGACAAGTATAGACTCAACATAACTTATGACAAACCGTCAAAAATGAGCCACCGAGATGCATCAGCGAAACTGCAACAAGCGCTTCGATGCAATGCAATGTTGCAAAACTGCGCAGTTTAAATAAAGTTGAATGTTAAGTACTGTACTGTATTATAGCGTATTTGAATTATACACAGTTCAGTAATTTAATTTGTGCAATACTGTAATTTGGAAAGAGTTTGAAACAGCTGAACTGTATTTTGAAATCGTAAATAAAATTAATATCGACGATGTCCGTTTTATTATCTTATATTAATGTAATAAATATACAAATGTAAATGGTAATCTGCATGAGACATAAGAAGAAAAAATCGGCTATAGTAATATACCGCTTATATATAGCAATCAATTTAACACAGACAGACGTAATCACTGTAATTGGTTTCCACTCTATATGTATATTCCAGGATTTGAAACTGGAATGCTATCCGCATTGCTGCAGAATTTCTGAATTACATCATTGGTGTTTATAATCTTATTTGTGTGCTATGGTGGCTCTGTGATTAACACTGTAGCCTCCCAAGTCCAGTGTTGTAGGTTCATTTCCTTTCTCTGGCTCTGTGTGTATGGAAACTTGTATGTTCACTCCATGTTTGTGCCCTGTGATGGGCTGACATTTGTTCTGCACTGTCCCCTGTTTTACTGTGTGCCTGTAATGGGTGGAAGAGCAGCAGCCTGGTTGGAGTGGTGCTCAATGAGTTAGGATGCTGTGCTTGGGATCAGGTGGTCACTGGTTCAAATCTCAGCATGATTTCACTGCGGTGGCATGGTGGTTAGCACTGTTGCTTCACACCTCTGGATCCTGGGTTCAAGGCTGCACCACAGCTCTGTGTGTGTGGAGTTTGCATGTTCCCCCAGTGTGTGGTTTTCTCCTTGTGGCATTTCCTCCAGGTACTCTGTCACCCTCACACACATACATACAATCCAAAAACATCCAGAGGTTAATTGGAGTCACCAAATTTCCCATCAGAGTGAATAAATGGTGTGTGAGTGTGTCCTGTGATGGATTGTTGTTCCCTGCTTTGTGCCTGTAGCCTCCAGGATAGGTTCTGGATCCTTGTGACCTTGAACAGGACAAGCTGTTAAAGAAATGGATGGATGGATTTCACTGTTGGGCCCCTCAGAAAGACTCTTAATGTCCAGTTACTCAAGTGACTAACCCTGCAAATGTATATTAAATTGGATGAAAGCATCTGCTAAACAAATATTTGCAATATCATTGAACAATATAAGAATTAGAAAGCATTGCATAAAATATTGCCAACATAACAATGACCACTAGTGGCCATAAGAATTCTGACATTTTTGCTTACCCAGGGACTTTGAGGAATTGCTTTGTAATAACTTTAGTATGCCTGTCCAACACAGATATTAACACATAACATGGCATACATGATATGTTATCAATATTCTGTTATACAAAAGCATAAGAATAAGGTACAAGAAGGAACCGCGTACATGCTTACTCTTTGTGATGTAATGATGGCTGTAGCAAAATTTAATTTCTGAGAATTCTAGAGCAGAAGAACCATGCAATTTTTGTTTTATTAGTACCTCTATTCTAAAGTTAATTCAGTCTTAATTCCTAGTAGTTCTCATCCTAATTTTGGAAAAATCTGGGAAAGAAAATGCTGCAGAAATCTGCACAGATACTCCTTGAGTCATCTGGCCTACAGTAATACCACATGAGAAAAGCATTTTAAATTAAAGTTACTAAATCATAATTAAAAACACCTGCTACTCTGAGTCATATCAGGCCGAATGCCATTTAGTTGTATATGTCAGATATACTGTAAAACAATCAGCACTTATATTTGTTCAAAGCAACATAAGGCAATTGAGCTGCATAAACGCCAAATAGTCAGTGCAGGTGGATTGGTCACAAAAACTGCAGAATTATTTAACATGTCAAGGGAACAGTCTCAAAAATCATAACAGCATATGGCAAAAGTGACCAACAGGGATAGATTGATGGTTAATAAGACAGTCGCTGTCTTATTAGTTATTGCAAGTCGCTTTGGGTAAAAAATGTGCTAAATGTAATGTGAGTTCAGTTGCTATACACCTATACATGGCCTGAAAATTGTCACTTTTAGGGTTTTATCAAGTACTTTATGTTAATTATATAATAACAGAAATGTAATTACATTGATTTAAACCAAGAAATATTTTGAATAGTTTACCAGTTTACTTTCTCCAATCTGCAGTAAATTTACTCATCATTTTGCATGTAATCATGGACAGTTTTCTAATATATATTCAGAATTCCATATCAGACAGCAGTATACATGTCACTTCAGACTTTGCTCAGAGTAATGTGGTCCATGTGGCCTGCATTCCTGTGAGGAGGAAATTCTTGTTAGTAGTGTAGTGTTCTAAATGCTCATTTGGTCAGGTTAGTGTGATGGACAGATGAGCACTGGTCTGTTAAAAGAGTTGGAGACTTTTCTGACACGTGGCTGGGTGTGCATATTCCATTCTTTTTGCAGAATTTAGCCTCTCTAACTCTAGTAATTAAGCAATTGCTAATAAAGTAATAACTAATTGAGCACTTCTTATTGCAACTGTGAAAACACTCTCATTGTCTGCTGATTATCATAAACTCTGCTAATTTGAAAGTTAAAGCTATTAACCTGTTGACCTGGTCAATGGACATCAATTCATAGTGGCCATTAAATGGATCAAGGTTGCAGCCATCACAGGATATGCCTGGGCGTCTGCGTGACTGTAGCGTTATGGGCATGTGTATATGTTCAGGCATGGCGTTTAGTTGATCGCTTGTCTCTGTAGCACAGACCACCACTTTTGATTTATAGTTGCCATTACCTGATTGCAAGCCCAGTTCTTTAAATAGAGATACCCCCTCCCCATCTTTACATTTGCAGTGTGGTACTTTCCAAACCTCACTGACAATGAACTCTAAAATCTAAATGCATTTACCCTTAAAGTGACGGCCATCAGTCATGGCATAAATCTTTGTTGGCCGTAGGTGTGGTCTTAATGAAGGCTTATGTCAAATCCTTTCCACAAACAGTTGCTGGGAGGGGCACCTGTGATGAATCTCTGACTTCCTCCCTCCCTGCCATTCATCCCTCTTCTCGAATGCATGGTCACGTTCACAGGTCACTGACTAATGACTGTACCCCCAGATCTCAGGCATTCTTTAGCCTAATCAGAGGTCTTTATTAATGTCAGGGTGATTAGCAGACACTCATTAACCTTAAGTGACTGTATGGTGCCCATGTCACTCTCTTGAGCACAGAGCAGAGTATAAATGGTTCCACAGTGAGATGAAGACCCTCACACATCTCCTCTATCAAGCACTAGCTCACTCTGCCCATCCAAGACCTCAGTACACGGTAAGTCTCTCCTATTATGATTATTATTTCTTCATTCAGCCATTTCGCTTATTCAAACTAATGTTATGTCCATGTTACAAGCTGACCGTGTTATTTTTTCTGTCTGCCTGCAAGATTTCATGCTAGAATTCCTTAAGTACATTTTATTCAGATTTTGATCAATGAGGATAAAAAGAGGAACTTTATTTGGTCTCGCATGGTTGTATGTCTTACCTTCTCAGCCTCAGGACTGAATAATCATGTCACATTCCAGCGACGGAATGGACACCTTGTGCTACACGTCTGCCTTTCCTTTCATCCCATCCTCCTCTTCCCTCTCCTCTTTACCGCACTTCTTTTTGACACAGATGTCTCGAGCTGCTGTGTCGGTGTGCCTGCTCAGCCTGCTGTCGGTCTCTATGGCCTGCTACATCTCCAACTGCCCCGTCGGGGGAAAAAGGTCTCTGTTGGACTTTCCATCACGCAGGGTAGGAGCCCGTCAAGACCAGCCACTTTCCACACCTTCTTGCTGTATTTGTCAGTTGCTGTGACTCTTTCAAACTGAAATTTAAATGTGACTTAATACAATAACATTATATTTGGCTGTTAAATCAAAGAAATGCTTTGTCAGAGAGAACACAGCACTTGCTGAATGATTAATGAACTAATCATTGTTTTTCTCATTGGTTTTCTTAAATCTTTTTTGCCAGTGTTCGACGTGTGGCCCCGGGGCCAGGGGCCGCTGCTTTGGCCCCAGCATCTGCTGTGGGGAGGGCATGGGCTGCTACGTGGGCTCCCCAGAGACGGTGCGCTGTCTGGAGGAGAACTACCTTCCGAGTCCCTGCAAGGCTGGAGGGAAGGTGTGTGGGGCCGAGGGCGGGCGCTGCGCCGCCCCGGGCGTCTGCTGTGACACAGGTCAGTGCAGGTACCAAGCGACTCACTTAGTACTGCACCATATGCATTTAGTAGTGCATACTTTACAGGCGTTTTCTTGCTTTTAACTTTGTAATGACTGAAGCCTGTCCGACCATAGCTTGTCATAGTTATCCCCATACGATTCTTTCCTAATACAGAGAGCTGCACTGTTGACCAGTCTTGCATGGATGGAGATGGCGATGACAGTCAAGTTGGCCACTCCGACAATGGCGGCTCCAACCTTGGCGGAGACGTCTTCATGAGACTTCTCCACCTAACTGGCCGCACCCCTCCCCAGGGGCTCCCCCAGTAGGATTTTCCAGAAGCTGAGAGGGTTTGGTTGTATGGGACTGGGATGAAAAAACAAAGAGATTGGTGCTGATTTGCCCCAAAATCTTACATGCTTCTTCTAAGCACTTCATTCCGGAACATGTTGAGCCTTTCAGGATGTGAAACACCTGTACATTGACTTTATACTACAATCTAATATAAATATCTGTGTATAAAATGGCTTGTAATCATCTGATAATCTATTGTAAACATTGATCCACTGTAAAAAAAATGTGATTAATAAAGCTATTGAGATCTTCTTTGTGGTTAAGAATTGTGTGAGATATACTTCAACTTGAGACTGATTCAAAATCAGATTTATAATTCAGTCTGATGTCATAGGATCTCACTAGTCACTAGAGCTATGAGTTTTCAAGTCTGACACTCGAACCATAACAGGATATGAAAATACATACTCTAAAAGGACTTACCAAAACACCAATATGTTTATTTCCATTCTCCATTTACTACATTTTCAAAGAAAGTCGCATGCAGGGTAGTTTAATTCAGATACATAAGACCACTGCTAATAAAAAAAAATGTCCTTTCTCTGTTGCAGAAGGGCTTTGTTACATTTTAGCTATGATTGGCACTTCTATCTAATTTTGAGCAGTAATTACACACTGAGGAAATGAGACTGGGAATTATATCTATAAGTAAGCTATGGTAAACATAAGCAAAAAAGTAAACGTAAACCTAAGCCCAACTCAACAAAGTCGGTTATCTTTTATGATGCGTTCTCTGTAATTTGGTGCTGTTAGTGAGTCCAAAGACACGGACACTCCTCATCTGTTTCTTTTAGAGTTCTACGCAACAGTCTCACCTCACAGATATGACACTTACTTAGACGGCAACCTAAAAAAAGACCAACCCAGAGAAAGATGCTGCTGTCTATACAGGTTTTCCAAATGCTGTTGTCCTTAGAGTTGCTGTTTTCAACTGATCTCCCCAAAACCACACCAACATGGGGATAAGGATTGGCTTATCTGACAGTTAAACCATATAATTTTAACAAAGGATAAAAGGACAAAAAATTATATTTTGTGGTATCTTTTCCGTTCAATTCCCGTACTCAGCAGAGTCACCACATTTCGGTCGGGCCCTTGAGCAAGGCCCTTAACCCCCTGTAAAATGGTCTGGGGAACCGGACAAAGAGCTGACCCTGCACTCTCAACCCAAGCTTCGGCTTCATCTGTGTGTGTCTTAAAAAGCAGAACAAGTTGGGACACGTGAACGCTAACACATTGTGATGTGCTTGTGGAACTGGCAAATAAAGTTGAATTTCATATCACAACCCTTAACCAATAGAGCCCCAGTTCCTGTCCTTGACAATAATCTTATCTATTGGTCACCGGTGATTAGAATTACATTCAGAGACAGATATATTCAAAGACAGAAAAAATTAGGCAAATTCTACCTTAGGCTTATGCATACTCAATCTAGCTACAGATGTGTCTGGGGTCTTGAGGCAATCTAGCACATTTTCGACAAGGTGCATGTATATACAGAACACCACTGAACTGTAGTGTTTATCACACTTCTAAGCTATTGCCTCTTCCACAAGGTCAGAGTCCAGGGAACAAAAGCTTTGATAGCAAGCTTATCTCTACAAGCAGTGGAACATCGGCAGTAGCATGTCATCATCTTTATGGGGAAGATAAAGGCTTGATAATTTTACATCACTTAACATAAACCATAACGATGCGATCAATTTCCTATGACTATAAATAGTAAATTGATCAGTACTTGAGTATGGATGGGAATTTTGACCAGACTAAGAAAACATATAGTATAAAAATAACAAATTACATAATTAAAATTAGCTGCTTATATAATCGTGCAACAATGTTAGCTTTAATGGCTTTAGGAAGTTTAAAGACAACTAGTAACAAATGGGACTGCAAATACCAACGCAGTATTGGCCAAATGCTCAAAAATGACCTGTAAGTGTAACTGAGATAGCACTCACCGGGCCCAGCGCTCGGCCATAAATTTGTTACCCCATTTTTTTTTAAGGTAAAATGTTTGTGCATGAAGCTGAAACAATTTTCTAAACTGATATTGTGTTGTTTACGAAAACATTGATATATTAATTAGTTCAGTAAAGGGGATGTTTCAAACTTATAGTGAGCAGCGTAGCCATTACAAAAGTCCCATGCCGAATTCTGACTGTTTCATGGCGGTGCCCAGTCAATTGACTACTCAATATGGTGCAGGTTGGGGGCGGGGTTGTGTTATTGGTGTGCTGACTGGGGGACAGAGTGGTTAAATAAAATGTGCTGTGAATTTCTGTTAATTCTGTTAATATTTTTTTTTTAACTGTCAAATGTGTTTTATTTGTTTGCTTAATGTATTGTAACTGTGCCCCCCTCCCCATTTTGGGATAATGATGTGCTGGACATTGTTATGTAGGTGGCAGACTGAAGGAGAGGTGGGTTCTTTTTGAAGTTCAGAAGCTCTAGTCAATGTTTTATAACCCAGAGTTGTTAAGGATTATATTCATTATTTCCTCTTTCCTTCCTAATGTGTATTTGGTGCTATGGGAAGGAGTATTGACTATTTGGATTTGTAATAAAATAAATACATCTTTTGGAATTCTCTTGCGGTCCTCCTGTCTTTTGAGGCCAACACAGTGGGTTTTGATGGTACCTTGCACAGGCCATCACAGTATGATCATAACTCAAAACTTTAAGCCTTTTCAATGGGTTTCCAACAAATTTAGAGATATCAAAATCCACATAACTTAAAAGGTGCTCATTGTGTTGACCTGTGGTCTAACCAAGATTATTAGCATTATGTCAAATTGTTGGACGCATATTTTAATTTCATACAACAAGCAAAAGAGCTGGAGTGTTTCAGGAGTCCGTCACAAGACCCCTGACCTCGGATTTCCGCACTACAGCGGGGGGGAACGGGGGGAGAAGGGGGATCACATAGCGCATCTCTAACTTTGTACTTTACCACACTAAGAATTGTTACCAAATAAGCCACAATTCATTTGAATTGGATGAAGTGATTATATAAACCTGCACACCACCAAGGTGAACCATGTAAATGCAGGGCAGATTTCATACGATGATGTAATTGATGACTTTGTATCAAGGAAGGCAGGAAAGGTCAGGTTTAAAATGACATTTGTATGACATTTGTGTGTCTGCATGTTTGTGTGTGTTTGTGGTGTAATAAGATAAATCTTCTTTATTCTGTAAGTGCATTATTCCATTATGAATTTGTGTAATAAAGAATTTATTTGTATATGTATATTATTTTTTCTACTCTTCTTAATTTGTTTTTGCTATATATGCTATATTATTATATTTGAATGTCTTAATAAAAAATATGAAATGATGATTTGTTCAGTAATGTGCCTTTTTTGTTGGTGGGTATGGGGTTGTGTTCACCCAGAGCACCACACAAGCTAGAACCCCCACTGACAATATTAATCTCTGCAAAATGTGTTTGATAGGAACTACAGTGTTTCCTCATTTTTAGTTACGTTACTTCAATCGCTTATCAATTTAATCACCCGACTTTCTGAGCTAAGGGATAAAAAGACGAAACACCGCCTTTCAGTTAATGATTAGTCGCGCCGAATGGATATAAATTAGGTTTCCTCAAAATTAGATGTTACCTTTTCCGTTCGTTCAAAATGGCATTTACCGGAAAATACCAGCTTCATTCTCATGAGAATTTCGAGCCTTTCATGAAGTTGATCGGTAAGTGACTGGTAACCTAGTTATTGTTCGACTTATTTTTTAAAAAATCTAATAGTTTAATCGCATTCTAAATCAACTACACCGACTATCGCCATCCCCCACAATAAAGTACATTCCCTAGGTCTCCCTGATGAAATTATCGAACAAAGTAAAGAAATAAAGAGCACCTCGGAGATCGAGCAGACTGGCGACCACTTCAAAGTGACCATAACGACGGGAGCCAAGGTTCTGGTCAACTCGTTCACCGTGGGAAAGCAAACCGAGCTGGAGACGATCACGGGAGAAAAGGTTAAGGTAAGAATGATTAAATGCAGGGCTTGATCATAATCGCAACTGCTTGTCTGTGCGGGCTTCCTCTTAAGTCGAATATTATATGCTATTGATGAAATTTTAAATTGATGTTCATGGTTGGTGTTAGTCTGACATGCATTAGATTGCTTTTGATGGTTTGGTATACCTGGCCCCCAAACATTGCAGCTCACAGTACTTTGCACCTGACTCTGAACTTTCTCCAGACTGTAGTGAGACTGGAGGGTAACAAGCTGACGGCCTTGCTGAATGGTGTTGAGTCTGTGACTGAACTTGTTGATGAGAATACGCTAGTCAATGTAAGTATGACTGGGAATGAGATAACTGCAGTGCCTTATTAGGGCTGCATCCACTATTGCATGAGAACCGCTATTCCTGCTCCTTTGTGGACAGTCATCTTATCTCCTACATTTTTGCTTTCATTTCAGTCTTTGATTTTAGGAGGTGTGACATACAAGGGGATCAGCAAACGCATGTAGAGCTGGGCTCTATGTGGCTTGATGCAAATAAACTTAAAAAAAAACAAAACAGTTTGTGTGTTGTGACTTGTTCCTTTCTTACCCGTGTATTCAATGCCCGAGTTTATTAGCAGGTATTCATCATTCAACAGAGCCTTTAGATGACCAACTTTTAATTAATGTCTGGCACAACTTTGATAGCATCACCCATAAATAATTAGTACACTAACACGTATAGCTGCAACTCTTTGACAGGGCTGTCCAGTGCATGTGTACTGCCTCAGCTCGAGTGGTTTCAGGTTGAGAGCGTTATCTCTTAACCAGTGACAAGGAAGGGTTAAACCAAAGCCCCAGCTAATGAATTACTAATAAAATAAGTTGCTGTGGGTGACATACTGTACTTCAGAATCACACCGGAATGTAGCCCAACTTTCTGTGCTGGAGATGGTCTGGTTTGCTATAGGCAGATGGTGTGAGTGCCTTTGTAAGACTCAACAGTACCAACATTCAATTGGTGAACTTTATGGTTCCTTAAAACCATCAGGTTTCTTTGGAATAGAAGCAATGGATCCTGCTGAGGATTGTGGCAGGTGTGCCAAACTGTTTGTGTGATTCCTCAAAGTTTCTTTTAAAGAATGGCAAAGGATGGTGAGGTACACTGCATAAAGGGAAGTTAATGATGGCAGCACGGTCATTTCCTCCGGAAGAGGTTCTTGATGCCTTCCTCTACGGGCTCCGGCCTCATGCTCATTGGCTGGTTCTTGAGGGCCGCCTCTCGCATGCTGTAGTAGACGTACTCATTCTGCTGGAACATGCGCAGCTCCATCTCTGTCTGCCTGCGCATGGCCTGTCGAGCAGAATGGGAATCTGGCTCAGAGACCCCGGGTTTATTGCCGTTGACGGCTTTACCCTCAGACAATCAGTTCAATGACACTTCAAGGACACCTGCGTGCGCTGCTTGATGAAAAGTTGCTGATTTCTTTGCAGTTTTGGAAACAAAGGTCACGAGTCATTGATTGCACTCAGGCTGAAGTAAGATTAACATTGCGCGATTTATATATAGTTACAAGGGTACAAAGATAAAAAGCAGCCACAAAAAATATGAGCAGTTCGAGTTGGTTTAACTAAAGATGGTTTCTCTTGATGACATCTGCCTTTGTGGAATGTGCAGCTTCAGACAAACAGATACAATAAATCACGACCACTGGTTCTCCCAGTCGCTGTTCAGTTGAATGTAACAGCATTTATAATTCATTAATATCAGGGGCGGACTGGCAGCCAAAAGTCAAAAGGAATTTGCTGCTGAAGGGGGGGGGGGGTCTCCCTCGGTCTCCCTAATTGCAATCAACCAGCTGGCCACCAATGCAATAAAGACTCATCCAATAACCATCTCCTGCAATCGACCTGGAAATACAGCAAGATTGACCGATGGCTGTATAGGCTATATAATGCTGGGATTAATGGAGGCAAACCAGCCATCGCAAAACTGGCCGACTGGGAAAATTATATTTAGCAGACACTTTAGCAGTTGAGATCCTTGCTCTAGGGCCCAATGGTGATATGATTAATCTGCTATAAACAGCATATGAGAAGTTGCACACTATACATAGCCCTCACGTGTAGCTTGACTGGGGTCAGAGGTTACCTCAAGGTCCTGGGTGATGGGGTGGGTTGGCCCATGGGTGATCATTATAATGCCGTAAGCTTTGCAGATCATACTATGTCCAACCTCGATGAGACCAGCCTGCCAGTGTGTCACCCCCGCTCTCATGGTAGCCATGCCCAGCGCCGCATTGTTGGGATGATACAGCTTGCTGAGTCAGTATCAGACACATACGTTGTTAAGGGTACATTATCACAAACGCAAAAAAAAGTGCTGTAAAGTCTCAATTCAGTTCAAACAGGGTCTGAATTACTCAAAGAGATGAGATGTGATGAGAGGCCCCTCCCAGGCAGACAGGGTGGGCCGTACTCACAGATAGCCTTCTACCATCCTCCGGGAGTAAGTGGCAGCCTCATCAGTGAACTGCAGGTAGGATAACACCTCGCTGGCCGTGCTCAGCACACGCAGCATGTACAGGTGGGTGTCGGCCAGCACCCTCTCTTGCTTCTCCAGGCACTCCCGGCAGATCTTTACCACCTGGGAGGTGTGGGTGCGACAGGAATAATGTGGAATCCTAATCTTCAACATTTGGTCACTGAAAACGGACCTGTATTAGACAAGCTGATTTCATTGCTGGTTTTATTTTTTTGTTAAACCCCAAAATAATATTAAGTGAACAAGATATGTTTAAAGATTAAATTGACAGTGATGCTTATTTTCCCCCTGTAAAGGGTAAAATAAACATAAAGAAAACAAATGCAGGACAGATAATCAATCCAGGTTGTTCTACCTCATGGTAGTCCCCTTCAACACGAGCTTTTTCCATCTTCTCCAGCATCTTCAGACTATACTCTGTCACCTCCTTCACCTCCTCCTCAGATGGCTAAGAGATTTTAATAGAGCTTGTTATGGTAGGTCATGGATTTTCACATAAAACGCTAACAAATAGCTGCCTGTTATGATGGTCGGTATACACTAGATGGCGCCACTAAGTAAACGCCATATCTTGATAGACATGAAGCACTAAAACAATTTTAGTTCATGAAAAAGTTGTCACTTTCTGATCATAATCAATATTCTGACATCAAATTTATATCAAATGTTTTAAAATGTTCTAATCATAAAAAGCTAAAATGGGAATTCATATCATCCTCTCCATCATTCTGCTGCCTACTCAGGTCAGGATCCCCTGAGTCCTGTACATTTTTCCCAGATGCACATATGTGTCACTGCTATAATTTTATTAGTTCCCAATATCACATTAAAATGCATTAATCATAGCCATAATTATTGTGTAATTTAAGAAAATATGGTGTTGCACACTTAATAGAAAGAATTCTATGAAAACCTTATTTTTACCCCCCCCCCCTTTTTTTCCCTGAAAGTCGGACTGTTTGGGAGAAAACCAGACATGTGGGAATCCTAAATAAGCCAATAAGAGAAGGGCTCTCACTGCTTTGTGGCTGCTGGGCTGAGTTCATTCTTGTGGTATAATGTTCTGCTTAATCTCAATGGCTCCATTTAACTGCAGTGCCTTATCAGGGCTGCATCCACTATTGCTGTTGCCTCCTAATTATAGCAGGTGATGAAAGTCTCTTCTAAAGAGCAGAATGCTACGATATTTGTTGAGAGAGTTTCCACTGGCTGCTAGAAAGACTTTCTGATCTTTCCAGTCTCCCAGCCCTCTGTGGGGTCCTTGAGTGTTACTCTAAGACATAAAAAGTTTCACTGCTCTTTGTGGCTAAGTGCTCTATTTATAACCATCAACAGACTTTCTTGCTCTGACTCCCAGGAACGTGGCAGACTGAGGGGTGACAGAGGTGCACTCAGCTTGAGGCTGGGGACAGACAGTCACACTCAGTCTGACAGACACGCTGTACCGCATTGTGACTGACAGAAATAATGTTACTCTATGTGGTAAACAATCAGGTTATGCCCATGAAGTTCATGCAGCGCCGCCCCTCCCTACATGCAGAACACGCGCTGTGCGTAGGGCCCCACGATCCATGGGGGACCCCATTTTCCACTAGGGGACGCATTCTCTGCAAATGCGCAAAAGATGCGCATCGCTGCCCTGAGGTGCGCGTACAGCACCAAATTAGCCCAAGGCAGGAGAGAGAAAAAAAGAGACAAGTAATCTGACACCGCAAGGTTGTAAACCTAATTGCCATTTCGTGATACAGTCATTTTGTAATGGGGGGGGGCTCAAAATAAAATTCTGCTTAGGGCCCCAATTTGGCCAGGGGCGGCGCTGAGTTCATGTAATGTTGTGTGAGCTGTTTTCGAGATGAGGTGTCGCATTAGGGTTCATGGAGCGAGTTAAAACCATATTGCTATGATGTGTTTGATAGACTGATACATGTATGTTTGCATTGCTCTTGGTGACACTTGAAAGCCCAAAGCCCCCCACACACACCTTATTGTCATCCACCTCCTTGGCGGCCATCATGAGGTCATCCTTGATGTGCTCGGTGCACTGCTTGCAGGTGCAGTCAAAGAAGTACTGCTGCTTAAGCTGCCGTTGCCGCTCACTGGAAACATTGAGGAAGTCCACGTAGGCCACGGTCAGCTCCTCCCCTGCGCTGATCTTCCCCAGGGCCCGCAGCTCAATCCTGAGGGAGAGGAAAAGGGTGATTTTGGGAAGGGATGCAAGGAGAGGGAGATGGGGCAGGATGGTCTTATGGAAATTCCAGAAAGACCCAATATTTTGTATCAGATGAAGGTGCATCTGCTGGCGACAACTTGGTGAACCACATTAACACCTGAATGACCTGCTCACTATAATTCCAAATACTCTGCTGAGATAGAGCAGATACAGCTCTGGAAAAAATTAAGAGACCACAGCAAAATTTTTATTTCACTCATTTCTCAATTTATGGGTATGCGCCTGTGTAAAGATATACATTTGTTTGCAAACTCCACCCTGGCTCTTCCCTGCTTCTCATTGATGAAGGGCTTCTTCCTTACTTTATTGGTCTTCGGTCCTGCTTATAGGAGCCTGATACGAACTGTCCTAGCAGTGCACTTCACACCAGCACTTAATGTTTCCCATTCCTTTTGAAGCTCACTTGATGTCATCGTCTGATTCATGAGAGACTGTTGGAATAATTTGACGGTTGATGAGTTGTTTCTGCCCTCTAACTGGCTGGTTTCTGGTCGTTCCCAGTGTCTCCTGCTTCACCTTGTTCTTGTGTACTGCTGTCTTAGAAAATCTGAGCCTGGAAGCAGCCTGGAAGCAGCCTACCTCACAGCGTAGCCTTCTGCCAGCGGAACGCGGATTAAACCAGGATTTAAAAATGCTGATTTAAAAAATATATAAAGTGTTCTCCTAATTTTTTTTCCAGAGCTGTATATGAAATTTATCTATCTAATAACCAGAGATGGACATAACTGGTATGAAAGTACGCATTCATCTTTAAAAGCGATACGTGGGACAATCGATTGTGGTAACAGTGTAAATGCTTACTTATTTTATGTGCATTTGCGCTGATATGAAAACAAAATATAATGCATATCTCTATATGTTAACTCTACTTCATTTGCGGTATACAGGTTATTTTCTTGGTACAAGGTATTTTCTTGTTACATCAGTGCAAATGCACATAAAATAAGTACGCATTTACACTGTTACCACAATCGATTGTCGCGCGTATCGTTTTTAAAGGTGAATGCGTACTTGCGTACCAGTTATGTCCATCCCTGCTAATGACCCATGTGGTTGTTTCAACACCCTCCTGTGTACATTCCTAGCATCTACACTAACTCCTGTGCTAGGTTTTCTTCCTGTCATCTGAGCCCTGTCTCTCCTCATGGTCACACCCATGCCTCATTAGTCGCTTTAGTGTGAGTTATCAGAAGGGCTGTATCAGTTAATTCCATTGGCCAGGGAGTGTGTTTTGGCTCAAACCATGAGACAAGGAGGAGGCAGGGAGATACCAGTAAGAGCACAGCCCTAGATGGCTTGGTTATTGCTACCAACAAGCTCCACAGACAAGCAAACATTTGGGGAGCGAGAGAGAGAGAGATAGTTATCAAAGGCAGAATTATCAAATAGCTACACACAACAACAGGTAGAATGAAAATTGAGAGAGAAAAGGCAAGAAGCATTTGCTGGCTGGCAAATCAGTGGAAAACAGCATGCAGACATACAGTACAAAGGGAGACAGCGATGGCAGGACAGACAAAATGGTGGACAGGCAGACGAATAGACAGGACAAGCAGCTGCCTTTAGACATGATGGGACAGGTGGATTGAGGAGACAGATGGGCTTGACTGCTCTGTGGAGGAACACCTGAAAGACCCAAGTCCTTGATTAAAATGAATGGTACTCTGTAAAGCAGCAGCTAGGATCGTTAGTTTACCCATAAATGATACTGATGAATGTGAAACGTCACAAAGACGTACATCATCAAATAGTTCTCCTAAATCATCAAGTATACACCTCACTTGTTACAGACATCCCACCTTGATTTCAGGGAGGCATTGAGTATTATGGTAATGCCCATACCACGGTAATACCCCCCATTTAATGAATATACCCCCTACCTCACCCTGAATAGTACCTGAATTAGCAGTGCTTTTAAAAATACCATTCAAATTTCATATACCAAGGTATAATGTTTGAATGGTGAGATGGTATTTTAGAATTAGATACCGCCCAGCCAGGGCAGGGGAGCTGCTGGTTGACAATCTGCCTACTGGGACTAGGGGATGAGCTTAACATTTGCCAACCATTTGCCAACTGAGCGGGTCAGGGTTGCAGTGGTGAAACTGCTTGCCAGGTCATTTTACTGATGTCGAATAGCAGAACAACAGATTTCTGGGACAATGTACATCATTTGTGGGTGTCAGGGAGCTGCCCTCAATTTGTGAGAGACTTCCAGAATTTCTGCAAGAAGTAGGATGTCTGCTGTTACCACTAGGAGCTAAAAGCTGACAAAGGCTGTTTTTCTTTATCATATACTGTATTGTTAAATTACTGTTGGGTTTAGCTCAAATGGAGTGGTTGTTCTGAACGCCTCATCCAACACACTTCTATTCCACCATCAGCAAACCTGATTCAATTAACCTCTCATGGACCCCTACTTTTGACCCTCTGACTATTTCTTCTTCGTTTTAAGGTGTTCTTGTGACAGAGAAGATTCTCAAACGAGAAACTTACAAATAAAAGAAAAACATAGAACAGAAACAATATTTAAAACAGAAAAGTGGCTGTAATTTTTGTGTTACACTCAACTGATATCAGCATGATTAGGTTATGTTCGGGGTGTGTGAGGTAGCAGGCTAAATAGGTGGGAACTTTTGTGTGTGTGGGGGGTCACACCAAACAGACCCACCTCCTTTGAGTATGAAATAGAGTGTTCACAGCTGTCTGACTGAAAGACAAAACAAAAGCCAACTGGTTTACAGACACCTAATAGTCCAGCATGGTTCTTACACAAGCTCTCCTCTCCCTGTCACACACTCATACACCCACCACACTCAACACACTCCCTTCATATTGCTCATTACCACCACCCAGTGCTCACTGCTCTCTCACACGCACTGGTGCTGCAAAAGCCGCCAATTGCTCCTCCAACCATGAAACAGGACCGGACAGGAAGTGAGGCAGGGGTACTCACTTCCCGTTGTTGAGGATGACGGTGCAGTTGGGCCAGCAGTCGTGGTTGATCAGGCACAGGTTTGGGAAGAGACCCACCCCTACTGCGTTGAGCCCCCGGTGGTCACTCATTGAAAAGCCATTACAGTTAATCTGTAACGCAAGTTAATTCAGGAGGAGTGGTGCTGTTATATTTACCAGCCATACATCAGCTACAGGAAAAACGATTAACGCAAAGAGAAAGAAAAGTGATTCATAAGAGCTAAAAAATTAGACATCAACGCTGAATCAGTGAAAAGTACTGTGGGTGTTTGTGAAGATAAAAAGGTGGTGAGTAACCTGAAAGACTAAATTCCGCATAAATTTCACTGGAACCTCCTGACCATTTTAAAATTTAAAGGACAAATAAAAGTATATATAAGCTGAAAGGATGAAGATACAGACCAACCCAAGGACATGTGAGACGTCCTCCACTTTGTGAGGTTTGCTGTAGCGAGGCCAGTAGTCCAGGAAGTTCAGAACATCCACCTTGAGGTCCTTCAGGTCTTCTGGGAGCATGTCAGACACATGATTCTCCAGATCATCGATGGAGATGAGCTGAGTGTCTGACACAATCCCTCCCTCCTTGTCAACACGCCACAGGATACGAGCCGCAAGCCTTGGCAGTAATACATGGCAATTTAATACACCAAACTCCATCTATAGCTATTCCCATTGTTTTATTCCAGTTCTATTGTTATTGTCTTCTTATTTGTCGTCTTGACAGATCCACAATTATTACAATAACATGTGCCATTTCACCAAATTATAGAACCAATTACTGTGACTAAATACCTTTCTCAAGACTATTAAAAGCAATGCCACTCCTGGTATCTGAATGAGGTCCACTGTCTTAATGGCTGCAGCTCACTGCTGCACCCCCCACCGTCTTCCTCTCCTATCTCTGTTCCCTGCATAAACCTGGCCCCTCCTGGCAAGCCCCTCCCTCTGCTATCGCCCTTACCGGATGTTTTCGTTGGGCACCTTGCCGTAGGCCTTGATGGCGGCACACTCCAGCTTGTGCTCCTCCCAGGCCTGGCGCTGGCACGTGCGGTTGCAGTACTGCGCAAATTTGCACTGGCCGCACCGGTGCAGCTTGGGTTGCCGCCGGAAGCAGCTGTGACATACATGTTCAGCCATGCTGATCAAAGGAGAGAGGGAGAGGAAGAGAGCCTGTAATCTGCCGCCGGGATGAAAAGCCCATAAAGTGACTTCTCTGTTCACATCCCAGTAACTCGCCTGTAACGTCTCCGCTGAGAACCTCTCAGTACCGTGGCTAGAAAGTGACAAATGATAAGCGCAGGCTGAATTCTGTGTGGCCCTTCAGCTGAGATACTGCCCAACCACAACCAACCAGGCAATCGAGAAACTATTTAGCAGTCGGGTTTCATCCAAAGCGATGTGCGACTGAGAGGACAGGTTGAGACAGTCCACTACAGCGAATGGGATTAAACAAAAACGGAAGTTTTAAGATGCGAGGGTGGGACACTTCCAATAATTCTTTGGCAGATATATACAGACCCAACAAAAATGGAAGAAGCAAAGGCCTCTAAAGCTCCTTTGGTATTTTAGCTTTTGTCATTTTCTATGTTCTGCTTAGGATTTTCTTGATGCGAAAACCTGACCCAACACCATCCAGGTCTCTTCACTTCAGTGGATAAATAATGATAAAGTTAAAAGCACCCATGTCCAACCTAAGCAATCTGTCAATACAACCTTCTAAATGTAATACTGTTTCCAAGAAAATGCTACTCAAAATGCTTTCACTTCAAGTTATGTACGAAGAATGGTGCTTAGTCAATAGGGAACATTTCCCCTTGTCAGGCAGAAGGAATCTTAGTGAGCCTTTGCCTAAGAACCAATAGTCCCTAGAAGCACAATAAAGCTTTTTT
>JAODKC010000044.1:28595051-28607041 GCA_026777985.1 Mormyrops attenuatus | reverse complement strand
CCCCCCCCCCCCCCCCCCCCCCCCCCCCCGCGCCCCGCCCCGCCGGGCGCCCCCCCCCCCCCCACGCCTCGCCTGCTTGTGGACAGATGTGTCACTCTGCCATTTGGCACATAGTATCACTACACACGTCACTTGATATCCAACTTAAAAATAGGGCAGAGCTGGCGTAGGCGTGAGCAGCGAACTCCAGATACTGCTGTCTTCCTGGCAGAGACACAAGGCCATTATCAGGTTTGGTTGCATGTACAATCTATTACAGGGTTAAACTTTAAAAAAATTTTTATTAAATGGATTAAAATTGGCTTTTGTTTAGATTAAAAATCTGTACGTTTCTCTATTCTCTATCTCAGATTTATGTGCCACAAGTTGCATGGACATGCAAGGCTAATCAAAAACTGTTACAGAGATCTGTGGGAGGCATGAAATATCTTTCATGCAGCACAGCTAACGTCCAATGCTAGCGTTCCACAGTACGCCATAGCAGGTGGTACTCTGCAGGTACATACATGTCCTGTAACATAAATTTCCAAGCAGTACCATGAAACACATCAGACTCTATCTCTGCAAACATTAAAATGAATCGTTAATTAACCACTGAAATGAATTTTCAAAAGGAATGGTTAGGTTACGGCCAGCACCCAATCCTGTGGTAACCTTTGTGCTGTCTATGTTGTGTTTCTGTGAGAGGTACTATATCGAATCCTAATCAATGTGCATAATGTGTTTCTCAACCCAGTCCTCGGCAGCCCCCAGATGGTCCACGAGGGAGCAAAAACGTGGACCGTTTGGGGGTCCCTGTGAACCAGGTTGAGAAACACTGTACTACACAATACCCTATCTGCATCTCAATTACACACATAAAGGTCTTAGGGGAATCACACGCAGCATATGTTTACAAGATAGCAAAGATTAATTCACATATGCTGCATGGGACATAAGAGTCTGGGACTGAAGAATAAAACAGACTCATTGTACTGAGCCAGTTAATTAGATTTGGGGCAGCCAATTGTAGATTTTGTCTAGCTTGAAATATTATACTGAGTATGTGATTCTGTGGCATGTAAATCCATCTGTGAGTTCTGTAGGGTTCTGCGGGGCTATGCAGTACGTAATAGATATCCCAGCTGTCTAAATAATAGCGAAAAATAGATGTCTCCTAAATACACAATATCTTACTATTTAATGATTTGTTCAAAGATCCCAAACTGATGAAACATATTTGGGATTCATTAAAATGCAGAAATAGGATAAATTCAAGGCCTACTCAGGTATGGAGAGTGAAAGACAGCTTTTCCTCAGAACCCAATGAAACAATTTTCAAGCATTTAGTCATTAATACCAAAGACAATCAAGCGTCACTTTGATTTCTGTTTAGGACTATATGTGTCCTATGACTTTTGTACAGCTGTTTAAACTAAATCCATGCAGTGATGCAGCAGTGTATTCAGTGGAATACGAGCTCTAGAGCTGTAGGATGTTTTGAAAGAACCAGAGAACTCCATAGGATTTCGGCAAAGATTCAGTACGACTGCATGCCATGTTTTCAATGTATTCAGGTGCCACTTCAAAGCAGCTTTGTTTGTAAAATCAATCAAACTCCGAAGCAGAAGTCCATAAAGAAGAGATGGCTCTCACATGGAAGCCATCTCCTCAGGTTCACCGTGCCTTTCCTAAGTGCTCTACCTTCCATGCTCAAGGTTAGAGGGCCTCACCTGTCAAAGACGACAGCAGCGAAGCTTGGCTCGGCGAAGAGGACGTCTCCAGCCCACACCTCCTTAGTGGTTCGGAGACCCCGGCCTTTCCCAGGCACGTCAAACACGTCCACGCTTTCCATGCTGTCCTGACTGTTGTGTGTAAGGAAGAGATTAGAGGACACGCTTCTACTACACTGCCAACTGACTCCAAGTCACACTCTCTAAACCACTGCACCTGCTTGTTCCCCTCCCATTCCGCCCACTGCCTAAAATAGACCCCTGTCTCCAGCCGTACCATCTCATGGGCAAAAACGGGGGGCGCATGGTGTAGGGGTTTAGCTAGCTAGAGATTACAGGACATTTCAATAGAAGCAGTTCCTTCCACTTCCAATGTTTTTCAAAAAGTTTAATCTGGCCCAGCCCAACTAACTCCCCTCCCTCTGGGACAAGTTTGGTCATCCCAGAGGTATTTTTATCCAACAGCTGTATCTGTCTGTCAGTGGCAGCTGAGAGACAGCTGACGGGACCTGCTCACTCTCTGATCTCTTCCATATCATTCATTCAAATTCTCGCACACTCTCTTTCTCGCATGTTCTTTCCCTCCCTTCATCTGGAAATATCTCTTCCCCCAGTCCTTGTTTCTTTTCAGTTTTTTTCCCAGTCCTAGGTTATCCATTGTAAGGCCAATAATTTCCATATAAACGCAGATCCTGTAGCTCAGCAGCTCAGTACCACCACTGTGGTAAAAATGCAAAGGTTGTGGGTTAAAATCCCAGGAAGCACATATTACAAAAGAATTTAATTGGAACCTTTCCTTCTGCAATAAGTCACTTTAAATAAAAGTGACAAAGAAATATAATAATGTCTAAGCATTAAGTCATTAATAACACACATTCAGTGCCTGGAAGAAAAGGACCGGTGACCATTGCACTGGAAGTTTCTAGAAGCAGCAGTTAAAACTGTCTGTAGACTGATAGTGTCTCATTCCCCCCCAAACAAATTTAGACATTCATTATCTGATTAACAGAACAGGTATGGAACAAGATGACCCATATATATCCATAAAATATATCCATAAAATTGGCTTAACTCACCACAACTTAAATACATAAAATACACATCCCCTTTTAATAGTGACATCTGGGCAGCATTTTTCCTCAATGACCTGTACATTGTAAAGAACTGTGTATCAAAATGAGGTTTTGGTCGGGGCATAGGGCGTGCCCTATACTGTAGGTGACATAAGGCTCAACATCACCTACGACACCATTTACTCAGGGAGCAGAATAGAGCAAAAAAAATAAAATACCCGTGGTTTTATTCCATGACATTAGAGTTATTTACCCTGTTACCCTGTAATATATATAATCTATTGGTGGGACAACCACCCACAGCCCCCATAAGAATAATGTCTCATTCCTCAGTTACTGAATTGGCAATAAAATTAAATGGTCAAAAGAACCTGGGCTGCTGGGAAGAAATACTGAAATGAAAAGGGGAAAAAAAGGAAACAAAACAGTGTGATTTTGTTATTGCAGTTAGTTAGTTGGAATCTTTTCAATTAAGAGAACCAAACTAACTAGTTTTAAAATTTCACAAATTTTCTCGTGAAAGAGATGCTAGCTAGTTAGCAGCCAGATACCCCGTGCTATTGAAATGTCTTTAATATAAATGAAATGACAAAAATTGTATTCTGCTGCTTTGAATTGTGAAGTTTGTGATAGTAAAGTATATGGAGAAATGTATAGAGCATGTTTTTAAACACTATCAGTAATGCCACCTTTTCAACAACTGAAGTCAGCAAATTTTACAACTGAACATTCATTGGGGCAAGAACTGTGACTGGGGGGGGGGACTCAACATATCTTACCTTAGGTCTTGGGTGCCAGAACACCCAGGGATGGCCTTGTTTTTCTGACATACACTCGGTAGAAATGGAGAATCAGCATGTATGTCTCCCTCACTTGTGTATCACTTTGGACAAAATACGTAAATGTGTAAAACATGTAAATGTGAACCTATACCATATAAGGAAATACCACAATTTCTCTGGGAAGAAAAAATCTATCGGATTAATCTCCTGGGCATTTTCTTTTCAGAAAATGTTTAATATATCAGCCTACATCTATTGCATCTCTTTGCAGAAGCTGAGCTGGGCATCTGGGACTCCTTAAAAGTGAAGCGAGTCGAAGTATACAATCCGATCACAGTTCAGGCCATGAAGACTGGCCGACGTGTCTATCTAGAGGTTAAGAAGTGAGTTCCAGAAGGACACTCATGACATAAAGCAGGGCAGCAGCTGTATCTGGAAGTACAGAGAAAAACACAGAGCCCGACTCCTGGGCCTACAGATCAGCATCCACCATGTCTCTGAAGGCAAGCAGGCAGGGTGGTCCTCTGAAAACAGACCCTTAAGGTAACATCATCACTACCTATTTCTGTCACAAAGAACAGGCTGAACCAATGAAAGATGGAGACAGATGCTGTGGGAATGACCATAGTACTATCATGCTAAAAGCCAAGCCATAGATGAGTAAGTTCTATGTTGTTACTAAGTTAGGGAAAAGTGTGAAACATCAAACATGAAAATGAATAATTACAGAAAATAATCTGTTACTACTGGTAACACCACACTGCTGTTACTACTGATGCTGTTAGTATATTGGAAATAATGTTTTTTTTCTTCCTTGAAAAGTCCATGAGTTGGTCCATGTTGTCTTCAGTGGAAAGATATTAGTTGATAGAATGACAAATACTTGCTACTATTGTTATAATATAAGTTTTGCTAATTATCAAACCTTAAATGTTTCAAAACCTAAAGTCACCCCGGTATTTGCAGAAACCGTGTATTCGTGGAATACTAGCATACTATGTCTGGCTAATCAATCAAATTAATTAATTAAATGAGATAGCGATGAAACGTAATGAATATATTGAAATAGCTGGGCTGCCCCTGAGGAAAAGTTTGGGAACAGAAGCGGTGTTCTTCAAGCCATCTAAAAAGATACCATTGTCCTTCTGGAGAACAAAAGAAATTCTTGTTTTTTTATTGTGTCATTTTTCATTCACATATAATCTAATGCAGTGACATAAGCTTCTTATAATGGGCCCTAGTGCAAGACTTTCCCACCCCCCTAAGTTTTAATGATTAAATGTTACAGATGTACCATGTATCTTTGGAGATATAATAAAGACAGGGGTGTAGGTTTCATGTTATAATTGAGGGGGACAGGTATATTGGAGAGAGAGGGTGTTGTGTTATGACTCTCACCTATGCGCATCTCAGGTTTTGGTAGAAAACAACACAGGTTTTATTCAGGAATAAAAATCATTTATGTGTCTGTCATGGACCGCTCCGAGGAAGCCCCATTGACGTCACGCGGGGATTGCCTTTCCCGCCTCGGGGTTTCCTGAGAAGGGAGTGTCGCAGCGACCAAACTACTCACTCCCCGCCGGCTCCGTGAACCAGGAGAACCAGTTACAGCACGCTGCCCTCCGACAGCTGAAGCGCATTGGGGTTAATGGATAATCTTTCTTATTCGCTTCTGGGACGGCAGCCAGACACGAGATCTTCAGCATTATTTGTGAGTTCGAGTAGTTCTCTCCCTTATCCCCTCCACCTGTCTAGACCTCTGCCTGCCTGCCTGTACCCTGACTCTGATCTGTTTTCCCCGACTACGATTACAGCCTTGCCCTCTAAGTGCCGACGACGATCGCCAGATTACCCGCCTGTCCCCAGACCTGAGCCTGCCTTGCCCCCTGGATTCCTATGAAGATCGCCTGACCCCACCTGTCTACCAACCACGAGCCCGGAAACACGTTTCTGATTTTTTCCCTGGATTACAGTCCGTTTAATAAAACCCGCTTGCACCTGACTGACCTGCTGCAGCGTCCTCCCTCTTCCTGACACTAACATCTACAATGCCAGCTGCAGAGAAAACTATCTATGTTTGTATTCGCTTCATGTAATATCTTCAAATATGATATGCAAAATTATTTTTAACCAGTTACACATTCACCATTTTTAATAGCAAATGAGTATGACTAATAGGGACGATCAAATATGCTGTAAGATTATCAATACGTTTACAATGTAATATAACTATGTTACAATGCATGGTCCTTTTTATGTGCACAGGTAAGTTTTTACAACATGTTCCACATAATATAAACTAATAATTCACTGTCGGTTTTAGACCTTATAGAAGAACCCATACACATTCTTCTGTCACTAAATGACACAATTGAGTGTATATATGAACTGTGAATGCTTTGAAAAAGATCCATAAAACAGTTTTTGAGTTATTGTCTTAACCAAAGCATTTGCGGCAGCAGCGGACTAGTCCCAAAACCCATCGCGGGAATACAATAATGCCAAATATAGCAGTGTAACTGGCACCCACTTTTTTGAGAAAATTCAGAAAATAACATACCCAAAATAAAACGCTCTTGAACCACTTTGACCACAGGCATAAGCAGGGTCTCATGTGAAAGCTAACACTTGGGAGATTTTCCAAACAAAAGTACCGAAAATCAAGGGCGAACTTACTATAAGGCAAGGGTACGCAGCTGTCCTGGGGCCCCAAAATCTACAAGCCTCATGAAGACAGAATTTGCTGAAGTAACAGTGACAGAGATACATCTGTAGGGATCTAAAGAAAATTTATGCATTGTTCAGTTTTTTTAAACTTATTTTAACAGTGAAGTGTAAAGTTCTCCATAAAGCTTTTTATGTAAATTGTAGTTATTTTTCCTGTTTCAATATTCTATTGCTCATCTGTGTGCCACAGTCTATAAAATGTGTCAATTTGGGCGCTATTGATATTCAGAACTTGAAATTTTTTTTGGCAATGTTGCATTTTGTAAATCTGTGGATTTTCTAAACTATTGAACCTCATGCAGTCCCCTCATCAGTTGGTGTGACCATATGGTCATGTGGTGTAACCAAAAACAGAAGGAAATTATTTAAATCGAAAAATCTAAACCGAATTAATGTGCAAGCTGTGTCATTAGTCAGTGAACTAGAATCATTGCTTGAATGCTTGCAACACACAAATTTATAAACAAAGAACTAATGAACACATTGACCTGGGCAGAGGATGAGTCAGAGAATTCCAGTTCATCCTGGGTTTCTTGGGTCACCAAGCAGACTTCTGACTTATCCCATGCTGTGGCAAAGACCTAGCTGTTGTTAACCCAGTGAACTGCACATCCCCAAGGATCAAGGCTATCTTTATTGTCCCCAAGGGGCAATTTGTTGTACAGTCAGCAGTATCCACACACACACTATTTATTATTGTTTGTGTGGCGTGTAACAAGTAGACAATACAACATGAAATTCCCATGGGTTAAATATAAAAAGCCAATGGACAGTAACTACAATTTAAAAAAAAAAAAATAAATAAATAAAAAAACCCTATGGCAGCCGGGACAAATGAACATTTAAAACTGTCCTGCATTTCTTCTGGATGACGTCCTTCCCTTGGCTTCTGACTGGATGCTCAGCCTGGTCAACAATATGTCAGCTGGCATTTGGCTCCACATCCTGGGCATTATTAAACACCAAAGTCCTGCTGTTCTCCCTGCTGTTCGCATCTAAGCATATCAACTGCAAGAAAGCATGGGAGTGCCAGGTCAAGCCTCTCAGCCGGATGGACTTAGAGATTCTGCTCTAGCAAGGGTTGCTTTGAAGGAGCTTACCTTTGGATCTCTTTTGCAAATGTGTGCTGGAACAGCCTAATGAAGAACCTCTTCATACGGTTAGCTGATGTAAACTTTGACACCGTGTGGTAGCGACTACATGGAAATTCTCTGCAGGAGTGAAGCCATAGGGTAGTAGTTTAAGATGTTTCAATTGAGCAAACCAATTCATCAGCAGGCATGAATATCAGTGATCTCAGCAGACCAGCAGTTTGCAAGTGCACTAACCTTAGTGAAGAATTTGTGATGAAAAATATGGTCCAAAGTGGGCCAATGCTGTGGATTCCTCTGAAAGATCCAAGAATTTAGTTTCCGGGCTAACGCTGAGAAGCTCTTGGGCAGAGTTCACTTTACTTGCATGACACACTGCTTGATGTCCTTGGCATTGCCATTGAAGGGGTGTTCATCAAAAAGCATAGTGTACTTGTATTGAGAAAGTCAGAAAAGGCATTTGAGTGTCATTCTCAAGCAAATCCCATGTAAAATGGCAACAGAGTCAACACAGAATCTGAACCTTAATAAACTGTTTGCAAAGGCCAGATACAACTGGCCTCACCCTCCTGCTGCTCAGCTCCATGAAGTTCATGAAGTTCTCATCTTCAGTATAATGGGAGAAGCTGACATGCTGGTGTTGCAGGTTCTTAAGAATTTCAACTAATAGTAGACTGGAATGTCAGACATGATCACCTCAATGAGTGCAACAGAAATGCATTTTAACTATGAGGGTTGACCTTAAGCAGAATTCAGACCACATACCTCTTCTTGTCCGGCAGAGTCCTCTGTCAGAATTACTTTCACAGCAAATGTCACAGCTGTCGGGCAGCGAGTGGGTGAAGGAGGCGAGCGAGCCCAGGATACAGGGAAAACGGGGTTTATTCAGGGTAGACAGGGGAGCATACGGGAGGTGAACACAGGAACATCGACCAACAGCAAGAAACATTAATGACGGATCTCCAGGACTAAACAGAACACGGACTAAATACATGGGGTGACGAGCAGGAAACGAACAACAGCTGGTAAACAGGAGGATTCCACACGGGGTTAATGAGGAGGTGTGGTCCACAGGAGGGTGATCGGGGCTGGGCGTGACAGCAAACATCTCTCCATTGAAAATGTCTCATCTTATAGCATTTGCCAAATCTGCCCTAAAAACACAAACATATTATAAATTTAAGAATTTCTGCCATTTTTAATGCTTACTGGGCATTTTCAGGAATCTGCTCTGCAGCAAAACTAATAAATTGCAATTTAATTGTCTTCAGTATTTTTAATAATTATTATTGATCCCTGTGGTGGAATTCTCTTTTTATGCCTCCCTCAACTTGCTCTTTGTAGAGTAAGCTACCCATGAAAGGCAGCCACCCATTGGGGAGCCGTTTGGCAAGATTAAGGGCCTTGTTCAAGGACCTGCAGATGTGCTGAGGCTGAGTTTGAACCAGCAATCTTCTTATTACAGGCACACAGACTCAGCCCACTGAGCCACATGCTGGCCCTTTTTTATAGCACATACCTCTCCCAACAGCTCAAGTCTGCAGTAAAACTGCAGACTTGAGTTCAACGACAATCTCAGGCAGTTCTCTTCTGAGTCGCCCGCTGAGCTTTGAGCCATGTTGCAGTAAGATTGCAGAAAAGTATTTTGCTTTTGCAACTTAGCCAAAGAACACACAAAATGGCTATCCAGCAGCATTTCCACCACCTTTCAGACTCTTCGGTGTGAATGTCACAATGTTATCTAAGCAACACTACAGGTTATATTCGATAACTATATCACCACAGTAGAAATTCGAACAGGAAAAGGAATAACTTTTTCTTGGAGAAATTATAGGAATTAAAACTTTCCTGCAAAGACACCCATCGGCATTATGTTTGCCCAAAATTGACCAAAAAAATTGACCAAAAAATCAATTTCCGTACTTATAAAATGCCCACCTTTTCCTAAGAGTGGGGTGCTGTCACGAAGTGCAGGCATGGGGCGGGGAAGCAGGAGCAAGAGTCCAGGGATTCGGATCAACTTAGGATTTATTAGGGGAAAAACACACTTGGGAACATCAGGCAACTAACAGGACTGACGTTATGATGTTAATGATCGGACTGGAGAAACATACACTGACACGCATTTAAATACACCAAACTAAGTAAACACAACTTGAAACAGCTGATACCAAGAGGATTCCACATGAGGTATTGGAGGGGGCGTGGCACACAGGGGGATCGGAACAATCAGGGCATGATTGTTGGGCGCGCCTAAAGGGACCGAAGGGGCTAACAGGGGATGTGATGCGACACGCAGAACGGGTACAAAGACACCAACACCGACACTAACTGACACAGCACAGGTAATGCAGATGCACACATGGGCACCAAAGACAGAAACATAGAACTAGGGGCAATCAAAGGAAAAGGGGGAATACAACCAGGGGACAGACCAACAGGAGGGACACCAACCAAAGGAGGGAAGGGGCCAGACAGAAGCACAGAGGGGCCAAATCAACGGGGAACAGAAACAAGGGGAGGACAACCAAAAGGGGTAAAACCAAGGGGCAAAGAGGCAAAGGGCGGGGGGAACCAGGGAGCCGAAGGGAACCCCAGCGGGCAGAAGGCGGGAGTCCAGGGATGAGGCCCATGTGAAAGTATGTGTAATACACTATATTGCCAAAATATATTGTATTGGGACACCTGCCTTTACACACACATGAACTTTAATGACATCACATTCTTGATACATAGGCTTTAATATGGAGTTGGTCCACCCTTTGCAGCTATAGCAGCTTCAAGTCTTCTGGGAAGGCTGTCCACAAGGTTTAGGAGTGTGTTTATGGGAATTCTTGACCATTCTTCCAGGAGAGTATTTGTGAGGTCAGGCACTGATGTTGGACAAGAAGGCCTGGGTCACAGTCTCTGCTCAAATTCATCCCAAAGGTGTTCCATTGGGTTGAGGTCAGGGCTCTATGCAGGCCAATCAAGTTCCTCCACACCAGACTCCCTCATCCATGTCCCTATTGGCCTTGCTGTGTGCACTGGTGTGCAGTCATGTTGGAACAGGAAGGGGCCATCCCCAAACTGTTCCCATAAAGTTGGGAGCATAGAATTGTCCAAAATGGCTTCAAATGCTGCAGCCTTAAGAGTTCCTTTCACTGGAACTAAGGGCCCAAACCCAACCCCTGAAAAACAACCTGACACCATAATCCCCCCACTACCAAACTTTATACGTGGCACAATGCAGTCAGACAAGTACCGTCTTCCTGGCAACCATCAAACCCAGACTCATCCATTGGATTGCCAGACAGAGAAGTGTGATTCATCACTCCAGAGAACACATCTTCACTGCTCTATGGTCCAGTGGCGGTGTGCTTCACACCACTGCATCCACCGCTTTGCATTGCACTCGGTCATGTAAGACTTGGATGAAACTGCTTGGTCAAGGAAACCCATTCCCTGAAGTTCTCTAAGGATTATTGTTGAACTAATCTGAAGGCCACATCAAGTTTGGAGGTCTGTAACTATTGACTCTGCAGACAGTTGGCGACTTACTGCAGACAGTGAGCCTCAGCATGTGTTGTCCCCGCTCTGTGACTTTAAGTTGCTGTTGTTCCCAATTGCTTCCACTTTGTTATAATACCACTAACAGTTGACCGTGTAATATTTAGTAGTGAGGAAATTTCACAAATGGACTAATTGCACAGGTGGCATCCTATCATGGTACCATGCTTGAATCCACTGAGCTCCTGAGAGTGACCCATTCTTTCACAAATGTTTGTAGAAGCAGTCTGCATCCTTAGGTGCTTGATTTTATACACCTGTGGCTATCGAAGTGATCGGAACACCTGAATTCAATGATTTGGAGGGGTGTCCCAATACTTTTGACAATATAGTGTACTTCAGCATATTTGAGAGAATCTCCATCTCCCTGAAATAGCCAAAGCAACTGTGGACACTATTGTTCCAATGTATACTTGGGAGGATAGGTGAAGGAGGTTTATCCTGCACTGTCTAGCTGAGAGTATGGATTATGACACTGAAAAAATTGCTATACTGCGTGCTTCTGAACTTGTGCTGGAAGCATATCGCCAAAAAAGGCTCGGGTACAAATAACAGCTCTGGAAAAAAATCAAGAAACCATTTCATATTCTTTAGGAATCTGAATTGTTAAATCCTGGTTTCATCCTGGTTCTGCTGGCAGAAGACTACACTGAGCGGCAGGTTGCTTCCAGGCTCAAAATTTCTAAGACCACAGTACACAAGAACAAAATTAAACAAGAGATACTGGGAACAGCCAATAACTAGACAGGTAGAGGGCAGAAATGACTTTCTAAAGTTAGAGATGACTGTCAACTTATCCTGCTGTACCTCATGAATGAGAGGTACAACTATGTAAACTGCTAAAATTATTAGCAACTATGCTTTTGTGAAATGTACCCGGAAATGGGATTTAATAGACTAAACCATTTTAACAGCGGGTAGGGGTGGTTGGGGGGGAAAACACCAATGTGTAAGAAATGTTAATGAGGTACATTAATCTTGTCACGGGCTGCAAGGAGGGAGGTCGAGACCCAGAGGTGCGGGGAATAGAGGTTTATTGTGATCTGCAGGAGGCTT
>JAODKC010000044.1:28536064-28594951 GCA_026777985.1 Mormyrops attenuatus | reverse complement strand
TTCAGTAGGTTTTGATAACCACTTACGTTATTCGGATGCCGTGACCTACATTGGGGATTTTTTGGGTGTGATTGTGGCCTTCTTCCATTTTTTTTCCCTTTTTCTTTTTTTTCCTTTTTTTTCTTTTCTCGTCTGTCTCATTTTACTCAGGTCGCCCTCCCAAATACAGCACTGTGGCGGAGCTGGGCTGCCTCGGCCCGGCCTGCCCTGCCAGCAGCCACCCTGCCTCCCCGGCCCCCGACAGGCCCGTCCACTCCCACACCCTCCCTGTGCCCAGCCCCAGCTTCGGGGATGTAAGTAGCTGCTGGAGAAAACACCCACACTGGGCTGGCTAGTAGTGGGCCTGCCACCCCACCCAAACTCGGTCCCCTGCCCAAATTCCCCCTCCCCCCAGCCCCTCCTACAGTGGCATCCCCCAGAGGACACCCCCTACCCCCGATCGGAGGTGGCCACAATTCCCCGTAGGGCCTCAACGTGCACTTCAGCCCCAGAGGTAGCGACTGAACGCACCCCCATTTTGTTTCCAGTCTTTGCCCTACCATTTACATCCATCTGTCATTATTTTTTCTTTCCATGTTTTGTTGAAGCCTTACAAAGTGACAGTCTCCCCTGTCCCCCCCCACCACCCTCACATGAAGACCTGATGTCAAGCCTGTGAGGCTTGTTACCGTTTAACAGCCCGTACTGAAGTAGATACTAGTATATAAGTAGTAACTAATACCTATAACGAGTAGCAGTTATGGCAGTTGAACACGGGTCTGTTCTCACAGTCCTATGTTAACTTGCAGTATCCAAAAGGTCACAAAAGAAGTTTTAATGGTGAAAACTTAAAAACGCCGCCAGGGTCTGTCCACAGACCTAAGACGCCAAATAAGACAGTGGCCTGTCTGTCCCTGCCCAGAGTCCCGCCTCCCTGCATCTCAATTGATCCTGCCTAAGAGGCAGCAGTACTGATTGGTGCAATTCTTCCCGACAGGGAGACATCCATGAGGATTTCTGCACTGTGTGCGGGCGCAGTGGCCAGTTGCTCATGTGTGACACGTGCTCTCGTGTTTACCACCTGGGCTGCCTGGAGCCGCCCCTGAAAGCCATTCCCAGAGGCATGTGGATCTGTCCCAAATGTCAAGACGAGGTAAATGCAAGACATGGAACACGGCTCAGCAGTCCAGCACTCCTCTTAGTCATTGAACATGTATTGTCATACCATGGAGACAGGGGGCGCTGTTAAGGTCATTTTGGCACTACGGGAGGCGACAGAGTGAGGGCGTGCTCATTTCCTGGGGGGGTTCGGGAAATAAGACTTGCAGGCTTTGTAAGCTCCACCACCTGTCCCAAACATCATCTGTTAAGTGAGACACATCACTTCCCTAGTGTCCCGTCCTTTCGTTTGCCCATTCTGAACCCAGCAGTAACCTGGATCCTCCTCTGCATCCAGCAGGGGATGCTGCCTCTTTCACATCCTGAAATATTGCACTGCGCTGAAATGAAATCTGTTTTCTCGTATCCTTCCTCCATCCCTGTGTAGATCCTGAAAAAGGAGGAGACGATCCCATGGCCCGGAACCTTAGCCATCGTCCATTCCTACATTGCCTACAAAGCAGGTAAATGGTCCACAGCAAGGCCGGGGTAATGCTGCAAAAAGTACTCAATTTTCATGCTTAAATCAGAGTACAAAAGTAAAAAGTAAATAATATCTGGTTTTAAGAGAAAACATACTATACATTCAAACTATCTTACAAAAAGCAACCTATCCATTTAAATTCATTCAAAGCAGGTTTGAATACAACATTGTATGTTACAGTATACCACAACAAGGAAAACTGAGTCGCAAGAGAATGTTTTCTTTTTCTTAAAAAAACGGTGAAACTTGCTGAGCTTTGGCAGCACAGATTACGTTTTTTATTCTGTGGAAAACAAAAGATCAACCTGCGGGCCAATTTTAATAATGACTGATAAACATTGTGCTGACCGTTACTTTGAGACCTCTTATAAGTGGTGAATGAAAATGGCTGATTGACCAGTGCAATCATCTCCATTATTTGAGTAGATGCTCTAGTGCTGCTAACTTTGAATATTGATAAAGTTCAGATATCGGACAGCAGTTGTGGTATGTTAACTGCTATATTATACTTCTATATATTGTTTTCTCATCAGTATATAATCCGAAATAATAAAAAACAGAAATCTATTGCTCAAGAATCATGAGAGAAGAATCTCAGTCTTGATTGTAGGTGAAAAAAATCAGGCCTACTCAGGTGCATTGCGGGCACTAATTTTGTTTTTGGTGAGTAACAACGGTCAGGCAGAATGTATCAGAGTAAAAATTCACTATTTGGCTCAGAAATGTAACCAAAGTAAATATGAATATATGACTCCTTGGCCCACAGCTAAGGAAGAGGAGAAGCAGAAGCTGGTGAAATGGAGCTCTGAGCTGAGGCAGGAGCGCGAGCAGCTGGAGCAGCGGGTCAAGCTTCTCAGCAGCTCCATAACGGTGAGGAGCCCTGTGGGGCGGCTAGTGAGGGTGGGCCTGGGGCGTCCTGGGGGGTGAGGTCAGGCCAGGGGGTACATGGGGGTGTGGCAGGTGATGGCGGAGTGGGGGGGCTGGAGGGGCAGCAGGTAGCAGTTAGTGCGGTGCCCTGCTCTACCCACCATCTCACTCCCCTTCTTTTTTTTGCAGAAATGCATGGAGACCAAGAACACTATCCTGGCTCAGCAGAATGAGATGCAGGCCTCTCTGGAAAAGATCAAGGGCTTAGTCCGCCTCATCCAGAGCACCCATGTCGGGCGGTCACTGGAAACTGTGTCCCTGGACAGCATCGGCGACCATGTTACGGATTGTGGAGGCGGGGACTCCTCTAACGGCACCAATGCCAAGAGTGATGCACACATGAATGAAGGTGATGGAGGAGGCCATGACAGCAACGGCAAAACCTCAGAACCTTCCCAGAATCCTGTGCTGCCCATTCTTGATAGCTCGGAGAGGGCAAACTAATGCCCGAAGTTGCCACGAACAAGAAGCAGAACACTGGATTCAAATAAACACACAAACCCAGCCACTCTGTGCAAAGGTGGTGCCCACAGTTGCCAGTCTATATATGTATATGTACATAGGTTTTTGTTTTGATTCATTTTATTGTTGTTGTGCATTGTCAGACTCTGTCATCAGTAGATCTCTGCCAGCCTCGGGAACAGACAATGCTGGCTGTTTTTTTTTTAACCAGCGCCACACCAGTTAATGGTAGGAAAGAGAAACAGTTTTGATGATGATGATAATAATAACAACAACAATAATAATTATAATAACAGTTCAAAACATCATACCAGTGTGTGCCTGCAGTAGTCGCTCTTGAGCCTCTTGTGGGGATTTTTTCTTTTCACTTGTGTTAGTCCTCAATACCAGGGAATTCGGATCAGAAGCTGTCCAAAGACTCGATGCTCGCCTTCGGGTCCTGCTGTCGGCGCAGAGAGAAGCTGAACTGGAAGCAATGCGAGCTGGCCTTTTCATGGCTGTGTCAGTATTGGTTCGGTACCAAGAACCAAGGAATCCCCCCACCCCCTTGCCCCCATCATGCAGGGAGGCAATTGGTGTGGCCTGCCCCCCCCAAACCCCCCAGGGTCATTTCAGTGTCCACTCTAAGTGCATCTCTGTCTAACTTCTACTGGCACTAGCGATGACATTGCAAGAATGCAATCTCCAAAAAACAAATTTATTTATTTCATTTTTAAACATTTCTTTTATAGGATAATATATTCAGGTCTTCCTAGCGTTCAGAAAATTCAAAGTGCTTTTCTGTTTCGCAGCAGTCATTTCTAATAAAAGGTATTAGACTTGGAATAGTTTCTGTAAATAATTTTCATTGTTAAAAGGATCTTTGCATTGAAGATATACTTCTGTATTAGATTCTGAACTGCCAAATGCTAATGTATCCAAATCCAGCAGGGACATGTCTTTTTCTTTGAAGTCAATCACAAAAACAAGATGTATGTAGAAATGCGCACCTACAACATCAGGAATTTCATGAGAGGGTGTTTTATCAGGTGCATCCGCAGGGCTCCACAGCACAGCAACGTCCACAGAGGTGGAGTAACATCAGAACTGAAGCACAAATCCGTTTCCCACAGGTAGCGAGAAATTGTAATGGGGCATCACCTTTCCAGCAGAACGGCTAAGAGTGGTGAGATGCAAGCCATGGCCTCAGGTCAAAGGGAGAGACTGCGGAGGGATGTTGAGCAGAAGCTGCGGCCCTGCCGAGTGACCCCAGCATCCGCTGCCCTCCCCGGACATATGTACCCCCTCTTGTGGATGCTTGGTCTGCAATGTGGGCATTAGAAAGTTCCAGTCCCCTGTTGTGAATATCGTTCCCTTAAATCAAATGTCCATTTGTATAGAGATTAAAATTCCTGCCTCCTGTATTTTCATGCAAGATCTACAGAAGCAAATCCCTGACAGTCTTAGATGGCTATTGTATTGCAGGTCTATCTGTCTGTCCATCTCTCTGGCCATTTTCACCTATGCTTCCCAGCAGGACTGAGGTGTCCCTTTCTTCATACCTCACATATCATTTTTATTGCATATGTCAGTTTGTATCAGTTTTCATTGCGTAAGTCTTCTTGTCATTTTGGTTTTTCTCATATGACAGAATCATGTAAGAAGTTTTTAAATAATACTGATCTTTCACATTGGTTGTAGAGTGGACTCCAAATGATCTTGAGAAGCTTATTCCAGCAAAACCGGTGTATAAAAACAGTATATATATTTTTGTTCACATTTGGAAAGATGACATGGAGAGAGGCTCAGAGATGTAGGATCACACCCTTCACCTCTAAACTGCTTTAGACAGTATTGTTTCTGAATAGTCAGAATTCAGGTCTTTCTGGTTTTCACATCACAGTAGTCAAGACAATTTCATTTGAATTTTGAGATAATGTGATTTAAAAGAATGTCATTTGTTAAACGTTTAAGAGCAAGATATTATGAGGGCTTACTGAGCTGCGTGATGCTCCCCATTGTGTATTGAACATATCAGCGTATAGCTTAAGAATGATTCTGTGTGCCGGTAGGAGTAATTCTCTATTCCTTATTTTTACTGCCTTCAAAAACCACTTTGCCACCAGTACACTTTTGTAAGTATAGACAGCAGGCACTGGTTGCTTCTATTTCCAGAATGTGTTTGGTTATATATTTCCGATTGAGGTGTTAAGGTTCTAAGTCCATTTCTATGGATGATGTGTCTGTGTTTTTTGTCACTTTAATTCTTCTTGTTGAGAATTTAGATCAAAAAATTGAGACAAAAAGCACAATGGTTATCTGATGCAAAAACTGTTGCAGCAAGTCTACCAGGAACATTTGGGTTCTCTGATGAGGTGAAGACATTGGAATTTTCACGTCCTGTGTTTGTTTTTGTACTAGTGTGGTCTGTCCTTGGCTTCCAGTGAGTGGCACAGAAAAGCGTTTGTCTAGCAGTTGCCTTAATGATTGGATTCTCATCTCAAACTTGAGCTGTTTGTTCTGTATGGTATTGTAGGTCAGATCATAGTGTACTTTGTATCTGGAGTGTTCTAAGAGCCTCATGGGGTAATGTGCACATTCCCAGTGGGAAATGTTTCAGAGCTTTGGTCTGAAATGGGGGAAATTGGTTGGTTTGTGGTTTCATGCTCAGATCCCAGCACATGAGTGGTTTCTGGTTTCCATGACAAAATGGCCATCACTGTTGTTGAGGGTAGATGGAGGCAGATTGTGATGGACAGTGAGCCATATTTACCAAGAAAATGTGAGATTTTAAAATGCTTTTTTTTATTGCCAGGTCTCCCTAAGCACTTTTTCCATAAATGCCTTGCTAGTATTAATTTCTTTCAAAATATATAGATGAATGAAAAGTGATCCGGCAAAATTTCCATATTAAAGGTAATTTTAATATAAATTTATATTATAAATTAATATTTGAGGTCCCATTGTTTTGCTGAGGTCTACGCTTTTAACCCACTGGTACAAACAGTAGTGCTGATGTCTGTTTAATTATTTAGCAAAGTTTTAGGTTTTTTGTGTCCTACAAATGCATGTTATCTCTGTAGTAAGATCAGAAACAGCTTTGATGCTCGGAAATTGAGTTGAAGCCAGTGATGAATTTAATACAGGGAATCAGTGGGGAATGAGTCACAGACTTGATGAATGAGGTGTGAGCCATGCATTATTACAAAGGATGGCATACAGAGCTGTCCAATCTTTTCAGTTAAATGGATGTCACCTTATGCAATTTTTGAATGGGAAATTTATGTTTTTAATACATGTATGCATTTTTTTGTCTTTAGGTATTGGTTTTAACTCTGACATCATATATTGGTTTGGTAATTATATAAATGGACATTTGAAGGAAAAAATTTTCTGTTGAACAAATGAAAAACAGGGCACCTTGCGAGCCAATGGATAGTTTACCATCGATGTTCTCATTGAGAACAGGCAAGCGGTGTGCTTCTCTTTGTGCTGGGCAGACGGGCTTGTGGGGAGTCTGCTCGGTCTCTCGTTTCTGTTGAGCATAATTAACACTGCCTCCTGCTGGTGCCCAGCGCTGAATGTTAATGAACTTTGAGAGCAGGGAACAGGTCAGACATGCAAGTCTGGAGTTCTGTGTGACCAGAGGGAACAAACCAAGCATCGTATGGAGTCACGCTTTAACGTTCAAAAGCCAGTATACCCAAAGAAAACTTCACCGTGCATTCTGCTCTTCTGAAGTCTTTTATATGCATTTTGAATACATGCCAGTTTATTTTGTATTATAGACACTTCTTTTTTCCATAGAGTACCTTTTGGGTCCATTCAGGGTGTTTATAAGGATATGTGATTTTCATCAAAGGGTTTTGACTGTTTTGTGAGTGTGGGGGGGGGTTAATTTTTGATACAGTACCAATTGCCAAACTGCTTTTTATTATTAAGCAGAACCATTACTGTTCTACAACTGTTCCCAGATTAACTGGCCTAACATAACAATGTATCGGTGTGTCTGCTGCTCCATCCATTCCCGTAGCACTGACTCTGTCCATATCCAGTATCCCATATCGTCACACGCGTGGCCTTTTGCTGTTATGGCCTCATCCTCACTGTACTATGACCTTCTGTGACCTTCAGTGACCTGTGATGCTCACTTTTTAAAGCCTCCACTGTCATTTCAATTGGAAGACATTTTGATTGTGCAAAAAAAATTCAATCTTCCACTGTTTTTAACTCAGAGATGCACTGTAGCAATCTGAAGCCACAGCAATGGGCAAAGCCAGTGTGCTAAACCTTATGTGTAAGTTGTTTATTACACAAGCACCATATTCTTCTAATTATTGTTTTTTTTCCTGGATTTTTAAAAAGGGATGTGTTCATTTTCTAACTCTTGTTATGGAGCCATTTTGTTTGCCTGATGACGTTAGTGAAGCACTGGGTTTCTGTACCTCTCCTGTGTCTGAGCCTCACCTGTGATGACTTATTTGTATGCAGTGTTTAGCAAATACCTTAGCACCGTTGGAAGCAGAGATTAGGAGCATTTTGATCAATTTGTATTTATTTATTTTTCATTTTGCTAAATAAAAAAAGACACCAAGCGTTTGCCTTTGCTATTCATTTCTCATGAGATGTTTTTATCACTTTTAATGCTGGACGTTAAGTCTGGAAAAGCTCTAAAAACATACAGTAATACTTTGTGGCCAGGACACTATTATTAACAGGCAATGCTTGTGAAACTCTGCTATAATAGCCTTTTAACTTAACTGTATTGGAAACATGGGCTGGAAGGCTGAACTGAAAGTCAAATAATAAATTCTTCTGTAATTGTGCTTTGTGTGTAGCCCAAACTTTTTTTCTTGACAAAGTCAATAATCACCAGTTAGTCACTGTCAGATATTGAAGATTCTCAATAATCGTTATATTGCCCGGCCCTATCTCAATATTTCAAGAGAGGTGATAATGTTGTTTCAGAAGGAGTAACCATTATGCTAGCAGTGTTGTTAGCTAGGGTGACCAGATAATCCATGTCAGGAAGGACACTTTGAGCTAGGATTTGAAAACTTCCATTTCAATTAAAAGGACTTGAATTTCATTTAAGCACTGAGTTGTTGCTGTGTGCTGATTGGTCAGTCTCCTTTAATCATGCATGTATCACTAATGTTAATGTGAAACAGCTGGATGAGTATTTCAAGCAAGGAAACAAACCAGTCAAAGCACAAGAAGAACTGAACTATGTAGCCGAGCACAGGAGTCTTTCAGTTTTAAAGTACTTTGCAAAACCTGAAGTAGCTCAAAGTGTCCTCCCTGACTTGGATTATCTAGTCACCCTACATTTGCACTGTGTAACAAATTGTAGGGTAAAAGAGAGAGATTGGCTTTGTCCCATTCAGCACACTTAAGGCCATTTGCCCTGAGATACTAGACACTGGTGACGTATTTTGATGTACGATGTACAATTTGATGTAAAATGTGTAAGTGTATGCAAAGAGCCCGAGTGCACGGGGAATTCTTGAAAGCACTGGGACAGTGCTTAAATGTGTAAACAGGAGACAAGCTACAACAACACTTTGATTTGTGCTGGTTGCGTTTGGGGTTGTTTATCACTGTAGCCCAGGCTCTGTAAACATTCGTTATACAACTTTGCACACTTACATTGAAACTTCTTTGGAGGCATGTTGGGCAACAAAAAGCTGCCAGAATTCCTGGTGCTTGATGTAAACATTAGTCGTCATTGAAACAGTGCATTGTGGTCAATATAATTAATGAAAGACTAATTCCTGTCACGGGCTGCAAGGAGGGAGGTCGAGACCCAGAGGTGCGGGGAATAGAGGTTTATTGTGATCTGCAGGAGGCTTGTACAGAGCACAAGAGAGAGGGTTTTCCCCGTGCGGAGAGCCCGGAGTCGGGGAGCAGCTCCCCAAGGGGTCCCACCCCGAGGGGAGAACGGGCAGGTGAGTTGGAGGGGGCGCGCAGGAAGAGTGGTCGTAGTCCAGGATCGGGTCGTAGCCAGGGGGTCCGTCCGACAGGTAAGCACGAAACAGGAGAACACGGGGAGGGGAGATACGGAGAATGCTGGGCTCGGCAGGTCAGGTACGGGAGCTGGTCTGAGGAGGGAAGGCGAGAAGGTAAGGAGCGGACACCGGGAATACAGGTAAGGCAACGGGAAACGGGGAGACTGGAGACGAGAAAAACGCTCAGCACGGCTATGGAACATAGGCTCAATACTTCGCAGGGAGATCTGTGCGTGCCTCGCCTTTGTAGGGCGTTAAGCCTCCGCGGATGCGGAGCACCTGTCCAGCCCCGCCCCCGGAGGCGTGACAAATCTTATGCGTGTGTTTGTTTTTTTTATACAAAGCATTATATTATATTATATTATATTATATTATATTATATTATATCCCCCCCATCCTTCCTGAGTCTATGCCTGTAACTTAAGGTATACAATATGAACATTTACAGCTTTGTCATAAAAAATAAAAAATAAATATTGGAGACTTTAAGCCAGACAGATTTGCCAGCCAGGTAAAAGGTATATGTATATTGTTTTGGTTTCCAATGTGCTTCAGTAATTTATACTAATATATTCTCATGCCAGGCACACCGAGGCATCGCAGCGCCCGTGAATAAAGACGAGGAGAGATATATTCACATGAAGTCGCTCTTTATGTTAGTCCTCAAAAGGACCATACAACAAGCACAATAACACGGAAACAAACATGGCAGGTAAACACGGGGAGGTTACATGCTACAGGGGAAGGCTGACACACTCTAGGTCATTACACAACACTGCACAAGGATGCCAGCCCGCGAGCATGCCAGAATACGCTAATCCCACCGGCACTACAATATCAACAGCCTCCTGATCCTCCTTGCATAGGGTCCCATTGACCCTCCATGGGCCCCTCCATTTCTGTGGGCCCCAGTGCGGCTGTACTGGCTGCACTGCCTATATTTTCGCCAGTGGTCTAATAGTAGTAGCAGACAAATATTATTTACACCAAGATATTAATATTTTCTGGTACTCCCAGTTATATAAATAATTGCATCACCTTAAGATCTAGGATAGAGTAAATATGACGCTGAAGCAGTAATACTTACTTAATGAAATTCTGTGGTATATTATCAGAGGTGGAGATTTTAGGCCCAGAGAGTACAAATCCAGACCAAGATTTTGTTTCAACCAACCAGTTCAGTACTCTGTGACTGTGACTATTTATACTGAACTGGTTGGTTCAAACAAAATCTTGGTTTGGATTTGTACTCTCTGGACCTGAAATCTTCACCTCTGGATATTATACATTGTATTTGCTATGCATTTTCTTATATTTAAATATTTGCATTCAGTTAGCTATTCAAAAGTGTAGCTTTTAGGTGTTAGTCATTTAAAAATGTGGTAAGAAAAAATGTAAATAAATATATATTTCAATGTGGAAAATGCTACTACAACTCCAGCTTCGTTTTGTGGATAAACCTTTTACATTACGTAATGTACTGCGTATAAGGTAACTGCTTCATCTTAAATCGTACATTCGCCGATTAACGTATTACTTTTCCTTTAGTTATTGTTCGTTTAGCATCGTGTATTTAATGGTAGAATGTTGTTCTATGTCTTCAGTAGGAAATTAGAACGAATTTCAATAAAGCATGTACGTGCTCACTCCTCCCGTCCGTATGGTGGCGGTAATAAGAAGTAATGGTAGGATGATAAACCACGTGATAAGGATGACCCGGTAGTTGTTATACGTGTTGGCATCACGTGTCACAAGTTTGACGTAACAGCAATGGAGGTACTGGTATATGTTGCAGCCGCGGTAGTTTTAGTTCTTTTGCTTTTACTTGCGATTAAAGTACGAGGAAAGCAGGAGGCGGGTGAGTGAAGATTTATGAGCTCTAGACGAATAGTCCAAGATTATCAGAGGACTAAGAATTGGTTACATAATACATACCTAGAAGTGATGTCAGCATATCAAGAAGAAGAGATATGTTCCTATTGACATTTTTTAAAATCAGTCTTAATATGTGTTGGACATCTGCGTGTGGTTGTTACAGCCCGCTAGTTTGTAATGGAAGTGTCTGAATTAAAATCAAGGACGCCGACTTACAAATCGTGATGAAAATTGCTAACTGAAACATTTAAAGTTAGCCTTGAATGTGCAATGCTCCGTTCTTTAGATCCATCATTGCACATAGAATTTTAATGATTAAGATTAATAATTAAGATTTGAATAGACTTAAATGCATGAAGATTTCTGTTCATCCGTCAAAAGTTGATGTACAAACTGGTATGGAATGTGCTAGATATTACTTATAAGTTATTTTTGGTAGTACTAGTCAGTAGCACAAAGAGTTTTAATGCAAAATATTTGTACTGGTTTTACTCAGCTCTTTAAAAGCTGAATTGAATCAGATTTTTACTAAGTGGCCTAGGAACAGGATTTATTGTGGAGCAGTATTTACATGAGAGGTTAATAGTTTAACACAAAAGCAGCCCAGCGGTTACATTCATCTTATTTTACCTAATGCCTTTTTTTATTTTAAGATCCGTCCCTTTCACATCTAAATAAACAGCCAGTTAAAATAAACAGTTTTTGGTTAGTAGTCCTTTGCCTGATGATAAGAATGTTGTATGGCTGGCAGAGTGTCGTCACCATTGGGCCCTTGAACAATGCCCTTAATCCCAGTTGTTCCAGGGACACTGTCTGTGCCTGGTCCTTGATCTTCACTTTTATGTTGCTTTGGACAGCAGTGTCTGCTAATTGTATAAATGTCAATATTTTAAATTAATGTTTAGAAAATAATATCTAAAGCTTTCTGCTTCTCAGGCTCATTCCATAATATCTGATTACAGGGTGTTAATTGTAGGATGTTGCACCCATACAGCCTCAAAGCATGCATAAGAAGTGTGATGGCTGGAGTAGCATATACACTTAAAATTGCTTCCTTACTCCTTCTCAGTTGGCCAGGTTCAGGAAGATGTGGTCGGTCGAGCAGCAGGGCGCCGCCCAGTGGTGGATGAGCGAGGTGCAGGCATGCCCCGACGCAGAAACCTCAACAGCAGGATGATGGCCCAAAGGCATGCACAGAGGCAGGATCAGCGGGACGCATCTGATAGCGGTACTTGTTCCTGGACCCGATCTGTGAGGTCTTTGAGTATCATTCAGGGGACAGCTGTGGTTGTGAGCCATGCTCTCTCTGTGTCCCTCTCTCTTTATGTCTCTGTAGAGGACAGCAATGTGGAGGAGGGTGTGGGCGCACAGTTTCAACCTGCAGGAAAGATCGGATCCAAGAAGCAGAGAAAACTAGAGGACAAACAAGCCAGGAAAGCCCAGAGGGAGGTAGGACCCAAAACAGACAAGTATAAGACAGAACCGTTAACTCCAGTTGCATGTGTGAACCGCATAGGAGTGCAGGACAGCCTCCAGGACTGATGGGATTTATGGTCCTGTGCCCTGTAAGGTAGCACTGTTCTGTGGTCTCCAGCAATGTCGGTAGTGTCTGCAAGGTGTTGATTGAGGTTTTACTTTTATTGGAGGGTAACGCACCACACATGTTATCAGTAAATCTAGTCATCGTTTCCATCTTGCACGGTCACACCAAAACATAATTTGCATATTGGTCCCGCAAATGGATTCAGACTGAGAAATGGACAATTCAGTTGTCTTTTAGCCCACCTTGTTTGTTGGCTTTTTCTTCCAGTAGCTGGATGTTTCTTTTTGCCTGTCATCTAAATGTTAAACCTGGAGTTTCTAGGATCTGAATTTGAAACACTGCAAAAGATTTAACCGCTGAAATATTTCTGAAGATGGTCCCAGCCCCTACGTGTATTGCGAGTGAATGCATAGCTGTGTTTGAGGGACGTCAGCGCGCATAATCTTGGGCTCTGCACTGCAGGCTGAGCAGGAGGAGAGGGAGGAGAGGCGGCGGCTGCAGGAGCTGAGGGAGCAGGAGAAGCGGAAGGAGGAGGAGAAGGAGCGTCTGCTGGAGCAGCGGCAGGTATTTGGCGGCTCACGCCTGCATGCTCTTGTAGTGAATACACAGACGTACACGTCGATGCACAAGCACACTAAGCCTGATGGTGCACATGCTATCTAACGCTACTCTCTCCAGGAGGAGGAGCTGCGCCGGGCGAAGGAGGAGCAGGAACGGAAGGAAGAAGAGGAGTACTTACGACTGAAGGAGTCCTTTGTGATTGAGGAGCAGGGAATTGCTGAGCAGCTCAGTGAGCAGGAGGTGAGGAAACCAAGTGAATGAGAGAAGGATGTGTATGAACCTTTGGGAGTGTAGTACTGAGTCCTCTTTACCTGTCTACATGTGACTAGGATGTCGAAGTATGTCGTCAGTGTTTGTGAAGAGTACATGTGTATGGACTGATGTCCTTTTTTTGTCTTAGTCTTGATCTAGTTCTGTTTTTTTTTTTTTTTTTAAATTGACTCTTACTTCTCGTTCTTTTTTTTTCCCCCAGTCTCGAAATTTGCTGCAGGAGTTCATCCAGTACATCAAGGTAAGACCACAGAGAAGGCCAAAGGAGAAATTGTAAGAGAGCTCACCGGAAGTCTGGTGTAATTGTTCGACTCTGACCAGGTCATCCTGGAATTAGGTTGGGTGCTGATAGCACACATTAGTGGTACTCATAAGGACTACTACATTTATCCAGTAAATGGTTTGTTGTGACCTGTTCTGTTTCCTCTACCCAGGACTCCAAGGTGGTTCTGCTGGAGGACCTGGCCTCACACTTTGAGATGCGCACCCAGGTCAGTTCAGCCAGCTTGCGCTGTATGTGCTCAACCCACGTTACCTAAGACATCTTTCATGAACTGGTGACAACTATGAAGACAGTTTTTAAATTGTTGAATCTTGCAGGATGCCATCTCTAGACTGCAGGACCTCATTTTCGACGGTTCCCTCACAGGTGAGACCAAAAACAGTAGCCGCTATTTAAAAACGCCGGCGCTAGCATCTCACAGCAGCTTCACTGCATCTTTATAAAAGCTAGTTTCAGGTGATTCAGTGTCTCTTGCCTCCTGCTTTCTCTCTCCCTCCATCTCCTAGGAGTGATAGACGACAGGGGCAAGTTTATTTTCATCACGCCAGAGGAGCTGAGTTCTGTGGCCCAATTCATCAAACAGAGAGGCAGAGTGTCCATTACTGAACTGGCCCAGGCCAGCAACTCCCTCATCAACTTGACCCCAGTGGTCCACAACACAGCCTGACGGGGGCTGTCCCATATGTGGGCATGCATGCACGCACAGTTAAAAAAAAAATGTGTAATAAAGTTAAGTCTTTAATGTTTCTGTAATTTTTGATGCGACCCCTAAGAGGCAGTGTGGCATGCTGGTAAAATCTGAATTTTACATGGTTACCGTGGGTGAATGAATGAGTAACTGCCTGTAGGAGCTGGAATCTGCTCCCACGTGTTGCTCTTCGGGTAGCTGGATCCCAAGCTGAAATGTACTGGCGTGATGTCAAGGCCTCCAGTAAGCACACATCATGCCGACCTACACCAGAATGTTTCTTCTGTTCCGACCCCATGTAAAATGTATGATTTGCACTGGCTTCAGAGGCTAGATTCTAACCGTAAAAGTTGTTGGATGCTTTGTTATTGGAGTTTCCAAGTCCGAAACCAAGGTGCAGTGTTTTGCTACTCTGATAGCAACTCGTGTCAGATTAAGACCCCTGTACTATTGACTAGTGCTGGCTGCACTTGGGTACCTGTGAGCACCATTGGATCTGGATTGTTATGCACTTGTTTTATATTCCCCAGCATAAAGCATCCTCGCTTTTCATGCAACAGAATATAAGTGGCCCTCCTTGCCTGCTGGAGGAGGGGCAGGAAGCCTAATGTTGGCTGGAGCACATTGCCATGGCAACTTCGACACATTCTGGATGCTACCGGTGAATCTGTGAGTGGAAAGAGTATTGGGTGTGTGCTGAGGGGCTGTGAGTGTGTGAGTTTGCCTCTCTGCTTTTCCCGCTGCTAATGACATCAGTGAGCATATGGGTTACACTATTCATAGAAATGGAACAGTGAACAGCCTCTTTAGTTATTGTAATTCACAGTTCGTTTCTAAACACGCTGAGCAAAAAAACACTTGTTCTCGTTTGTGTATCAGGTGATTTTTTAAAAAAGAACTATTATTGTGCTTTTGTATGCATTTGAAATATTGGATCAGCACCATGGACAGTGATAAACCTTCTCCCTCATAAAACTGAATCCCTCACCTGCTGATTCTTTGTTAATCGTTTAAGTTATTTAACTTTTGCTTGCTTTCCATCAATCCCTCTGATGTATTATTTCCAATTTATTTGATAATACAAAGTGGAAGCTAATACCTTTGTTGTGTTTTGCATTGTTGCACACATAGATGCCTTTCTGTTGAGAGCCTGGTGACTATTTCAACCCTCCCCGTTCCTTGTCGATGAACGCGTGCTAGGGTGACACCCCAGGAGAGGCGGGACCTTCGCTCAGTGATGGTTTCAAAGTGTCGCCGGACACATGCGTGAAAATAAGGGAGATGCGTATTGAGAGTACACGGAATAGCCAAAGTGGTCCTGGGGAAACCGATGTCACCAAATGAAGGCCCAGGCGCGCATGCGCGGCGCGCCGGGAGGGGGCGTTGCTGGAGGACTAGTGGGGGGCGGGGCGGAGGTGGGCGTGTGGTACAGCTGATGCACGCAGCCGCCGCTGCCTCCATCACCCGATCGCTACCACGGGAGATAACAGCAGCATCCGACGCGACCCTCACAGCGCCGCCGTAGCTGCCGCGCAGACCCAGCAAGCGAGCCGGACAAAGACGAGTTGGGAGGCTAGCCGCAAAGCACACCCCGGGGTCGTTTGGAGTCACACGCCACTGACGGTGGTGCCGCAAACAGTGAGTACGGATTAATAATGTCACGGCTGTATGCTGCTCGCCCTATTGCACAGATGCGGCGGCGCCAGATGTAATGGACGGCGCCCGTCCCCCGCCTCACCGTTTGCCGTATTTATCTGCAAACGTGAGCGGATCTTTCTTTTTAAAATCCTGCTGTAGTTGCTATTCTAGGATGGAGGAGAGAGAGAGCTAGGGAGGGGGAAATGGAGAGGGGGTAAGAGAGAGAGAGAGAGGTAGATGAGGCTACGTGCTGGGGGTGGGGGGGTGCCTAGTGTTTGTTAATATTACTCATCGGAGTGGAAGTAAAGTCGGTGTAAAGGCGACGGAGAGAGGAGTAGGGCGCGCTGTCCGTGCGATGATGCGCGATGCTCGCTCTCCCCCCGCATCGGGACGCCCGGATCGGCGGAGCGCTGCTGTGTGCCGACACGCATTATGTAATGTTTTACCATGGCGAAGACGGAGAAAATAGATCTGCTCGTTTCTCGCCCCCCTTGCGGCATGTCGACTCGGGTTTTCACGCCAGACGCGGCCGCCTGAGTAATCCGGTCATTATTCTGCTTTTTTTCCGATTGCCCCCCGTGATAGATGTAGATAAAGCTTTGGCGTGCTTATGGTGTGTGCGTGTGTGTGGTAAGGTGTGCGTAGATGGAGGTGAGGATGCAGCGATGTGCCCGGGCTGCCGTGATGGCAGGAGATGGATAACACTTGCAACGTGCATCTCGGCCAGATAAGGTCCGGATGGGGTATATTTGGTGCGCTGAGCGTCAAGTGTATACCGTTGGACGGCCAGGCGGGGGAATTTTCATTACTGAGGTGTATACCGCATAGTATTTAGTGAGCAAGGTGCGTATTGTGGCTACAGATGTATAGTGCAATAATGCGGGATGTTTATTTAAAGGTACAGTGTGTAGCACTCTGTGTGTAAGGAGAGTACGATGTTGTATTGAGGTGTTTGCTGTGTAGTATTGGGCATGAATCAAGTACGAGGTGTGTTGCTTTGTATGATGTGTAGTATTGGTGGGTATCTGTGTTGTGGGGATTTGTAAGGTGGGCGGTGAGTAGATTGGCTAGAATAGTGTTGGATTTGCCAGTGTGTGTGTGCGATCTTCGGTGTGTCCTGTGTGTAGGTCAGGGAGTGCGGAAGTGGGGTTAGTAGGTACATTTATATTTGTAACATCTGCTATTAATAGAGAAGGACATGGTAGGGGAGTGTGATATCCTCAGGTTTTACTTCTGAAGGTGTAAGAGATGAGTCCTGTTTGTGAGCATGTGTGGTGTTAGGGGGGTGCGGTGTGTTGTACAATGTGTATTAGCCATGTAACGTGCTGGTTTTCTGTGGTCACCAAGCACAGAGAGTAGCAGAGAGTTTGCTGGCCCATAGCACAGAGTGCATTAAGTGTGTAGCCGCTGATCCTGTAAGGCTGTATAATTTGACATGTTGCAAGTGCTTGACAAATTTGCTGTCAAAGGTGTCATTTGTTGGGCTCTGGGCGCCTTCCACGTGTCCCGGACTCCACCGAGGCGCAGACTCTGTGAGGTTATGGAGAGGTAGCACTGTGGGTCCCCTTGGGTCAGTGGGTGTCCAGAGAGGGGTATTCATCTAGGGGCATTTTCTGAGGCCAGGTGGCAGATATTCAGCAGCGGTGTGTTGGGGCTGTTTGGTCGATATCCCTTCAGTGGGTGCATTTTGTATACCACTTGCTCCGTTTGTAGGCCGCCTTTGTGCGGAGCTCTCAGATTTGCACATGAGACTCTCATGTGTCCGTACAAAAGGTCATGGGCGCGTTGCAACTTAGCGGAGCGTGCCAGCCTGCAGCACATGCCGGCACAGGCTTCCTCTTTGTCGAACGGCCTTACCTGAGCATGCTGTCGATCCAGAAGAGTTCAATTGGGGGGGGGGGGGTTTTGTGCACCTCTACTTCTCCGCCATGTCTGTTGGAGTGCCGCCGTTTCGAAAACAGAGTTGTATCTGTGCCCATTGTGCGCGCCTGGGTGTGTGCGTGTGCGCTGTGAGCGGCGCGTGAGAGCAATGATGTAATGCTCGTGAGTGAATGAGCCAGCGAGCAAGGAGGGGAGTTTCAGCATGTGCCTTCAGTAAGGCCACACGGAAGCTGGGAGACCCCTGCTGGTCAAATGGGGTGCTGCAAGGCACGGGACTCGAGCGGCATTCGTTCGTATTAATCACCGAGGCGCCCTTGCGTGTGAGACACATAAGGAAGCGAGGGAAGCGGAACGGACTCCTGGTGAGTGGAGGAAGAATAGGAGGGTTTACGAGCTGCAGCTGGCTGCAAAAAGCTCACTCCTCGTCTGGGGATGGCTGCCCGACACCTGCAAGCAGAGACAACAGTGTAGGTGCCTGGTGGGCCAGATAGACGAGGCAGAGACTGGCAGAAACCATCATACCCACACAGCCATTATAATAAATACTCAGGTAAAAGTAAGGATGCTCTCCCTGGCATTAACCATCATGCACATACAGTCATAATAATAAATACTGAGGTATAAGCAGGGACGCTCTCCCTGGCATTAACCATCATGCACATACAGTCATTATAATAAATACTCAGGTATAAGCAGGGACGCTCTCCCTGGCAGTAACCATCATACACCTACAGTCATTATAATAAATACTCAGGTAAAAGCAGGGATACTCTCCCTGGAAGCAACCGTCATGCATATACAGTTGTTGTAATAAATACTCAGGTATAAGCAGTGATGCTCTCCCAGGCAGTAACCATCATGCACATACTGTACAGTCATTATAATAAATGCTCAGGTATAAGCAGTGATGCTCTCCCAGGCAGTAACTATCATGCACATACAGCCGTTATAATAAATGCTCAGGTATAAGCAGGGACGCTCTCCCAGGCAGTAACCATCATGCACATACAGTCATTATAATAAATACTCAGGTATAAGCAGGGACGCTCTCCCTGGCAGTAACATAGAGGGCAAACACTGGCCAAAACTGAAATGCATGTAGTTTATCTATGATTATCTATGCGCACCTGCCCTCCGCTGCTGCTGTCTCCCATTATACAGTATATATGTAATTTATACTACCAGTCAAGAGTTTTTGTTACTCACCTAACATTTACTAAAAATACACTCAAGTTTTTTTTGCCAACAAATAAATTTACAGTACTGTATGTTCAGTATTTGAGTACCTTTATTGGCAAGAAAATGTCATATCTTGGATTCATCAAAGTAACCTCCTCTAGCAGAGGAAAATTCAAGGGATCCTTTCTAAAAGGGACATTAAGTACTCCTCTGTTTCATGGGATGAAACAGTTAACTAGTGCATTTAAAGTTAAAGGACAGCCTAGAATTTGACTATGCCATCACCACACAACCAGATGATAGGATGTCAGACAGGCACTGTTACATACTCTTTCCATGTTATAAAGGAAACTTGTTTTATTTGATTTATATTTTCATTTATAGTTGTTTACTCAACTTTCCAATGCTTAACAAGAATTAAAAATCTGCAGTTTATAAAATAAGAGCGGTAAAGCCTGTGGTGTGCAAAAGCTTTTGGTAGTGAGCATGTACATATACACCTGATCACATGACACTGAACTTAAGCTCACTGGACACTTTCACATGTGAATGAGATCAGCTGCCATCAGGGGTTAAATCTGGACCATCACAGAATCCTGGAGACATTCATAAATAACAAAGGCGCTTTTTAGGACTGGGCTTATTTTCAAGCACATATTTGATTTAATTTGTACACATATACATTAGGTATATATAGTTTCAGTTTATACATTGATAACCAGCGTAGGTACATATACACCGATGGCATCTTACTTTCAGGGTTGGGAGTTCTGATCCTGTGTCTGGAGAGTTTGTATGCTCTACCTGTATCAACGTGACTGTGGCTACTCTGGATATTCCTCCTGCACTCCAAAAATAAGTGGTTTAGGTATATCAGTGTTACAAAATTGCCTACACCGTGATTGTTTCTCTGTGTGTATGTGTGTGTGTGTGCTGTGTGTGTGCTGTGTGTGTGAGTATCTGTGTGTGTGCTGTGTGTGTGCTGTGTGTGTGTGTGCTCTGTGTGTGTGTGAGTATCTGTGTGTGTGCTGTGTGTGTGTGTGTGTGCTCTGTGTGTGTGTGAGTATCTGTGTGTGTGCTGTTTGTGTGTGTGTGTGCGTGTGTGTGTGTGTGCGTGTGTGTGTCTGTGCTGTGTTGGACTGGCACCCTATCTGCTGTGAAGCCTGCCTCGTGTCCTATGACTCCTGGGGTAGGCTTCCTGTGACCCAGTCTTAGAAATGTTGGATGGAGAGATTTGGATGGTGATTTGACTATATTAAATATTATTTTAATCTAAATAATACTACACATTGCACTCATGCTGTTTAAAATATACAGAAGTGTGTTACTGTGCAAGGAGGGTGTGTGACTATAAGCCTAAATGTGGATGTATGCATTCACATAGTTTTTGGGTAGTCAGCAGTTAATTAATAAATCTGCATTTGACCTTGGCTCTCTGTTTGTGCTGTGTGCCTGTGTGTGTCCGTGACCCTCGTTGTGTCCGTCTTTGTATCTCTGTGTATGTCTCTGTGCCTATATGTCTTTGCGTGTATCTGTGTGTCTGTGTGTGTGTGTGTGCTTCTGTATGTGTGTGTGTGTGTCTGTCCTTGCTGACCCTATCCTCATCTCTGTGGCCCGAACTTGTACCCTGTGTACAGTCAGGACAGCATCACAGTTAACCCTTCCCCTAACCATCCCCCCCCACCCCACCCCACTCTCTCTCAGTGTGTTTGCCCATCAGCTGGCGCCCCCCTTGTGCCTGCGATGGCCGCCGTGGGTTGCGGGGAGCCGAGTAAGTGAGGCGCCCCCCTCAGGATGGGCAGCGTGGGCAGCGGAGTGGCAGGCGAGCAGGAGTTCGCCATGAAGAGCGTGGGCACTCGCACCACGCTGCCGCGGGCCCCTCCCCCCACACGCCGTGGCCCCAGCGGCCGGAGCTGCAGCACGGAGAGGCCCCCACCTCCCCCCTCTGAGAGCACCGCCTCCAGCGACGAGCGCGGCGGGAGCGCCGACCGACCCCCGCTCGCCGGCTCCGACAGTGCCGTCTCTGAGAGCGACCGCGCCAACTCCAACTGCGAGCGGCAGGTGGCCAACGCCATGTTCCTCAACGGGGCAGGTCGGAGGGATGGGCCCTGGGCAGGCACCAGCCTAGACGCCTGTGGGAACAACGCCCCCACCCATGGGCCCACACAGTACAGGGGCAACAGTGGGAGCAAACCGGACAACCCCAACCCCCCCAAAATCCTGCCTGTGTCTGGGAAACTGGAACAGGTGAGGCCCGGGGCCTTGCAGACCATGCTAAGCATATAGCAGCATCTCAGTGTCTCCATCTGTTTTCCTGTCCAGACGAGTGACATGGTGACACAGTGGCCCGTCTGTCTGTTATACAGAAGCTCCGTGTCCCTTCTGTTCCCTCTTTGTCTGCAGCAGAACAACAGCGGCCTGGTGCGTCCCTCCGCCTTCAAACCCGTGGTGCCCAAGAGCTTCCACTCCATGCAGAACCTCGTAGGGCAGGCCGGAGGTGGCGCCGTGGGGGGGCGGGGCGTGGGGGCCAGTGGGGGACCCAGTGCTGCAGGGAGCCAGCAGAGCAGCGACAGCCCCAGTGGAGGCCGCAGTGGCCAGGGGGCGCTGTCGGACTCGGGGAGGAACTCTCTGACCAGCCTGCCCACGTACACGGGCTCGGGTTCAGCGTGCGGCCCTTCGCAGGCCCTGGGGCCCCTCAGCGCCTCCACCAGCCACATCAACCGGCTGGGCACGGCCGGCACCAATCTGGATCGCCTGGAGAAGCCGGGCTACCAGAACGGGCTCAGTGCCTCTGACAGCGGACGCTCCTCCTCAGGCAAGAGCTCCTCCTCCTACCAGAGACTCAGCCACCTGAGCGACGCCCCCCAGGCTCTCCGACCCTCCCCCTCCTCCGATGACATCATCCAGGACCTGGAAGATAGACTCTGGGAGAAGGAACAGGAGGTAACGGGCCAGGGGTGCAGGATCTGGTCATGTGACATGAATAAAGATTGTTATGATTGCTAGTTCACTGTGAGCCTGTACTGCATAAGAGCTGATGGATGCATGGATGGATGCAAGGATGGATAGATGGGTGGATGTATGATGGATGGATGGACCATTCAATTACAGATACTCCATGTGCTTTTTGCTGTGGAGTGTGAGAGCTCCCCCTGGCACTGTCGGCTAAGTCCACTCTGTGGCATGATGTGTGAAAAGGAAACGGATTGGCTGAGGTCTGAATCAGAGAGCTGAACATAAATGCACACTCTACAAAGGGGATGGGGTGAAGTAAAGAACATTGTTTAGGGCTGAGAATCTAAAGTGATCAGTGCAGCAGTTGGTTTATTTTAACCAACCAATGTAGTAGTGAGCAGATTTGATCACGGTTCCTGTGTATATTCCATGAGGTATTTGTGGCACATTAAGTGTTATATACTGCTGAAGGGGGCAGGTACCTGCAGGTGCAGGACTAAAGCACCTAAGAAATGGGGGTGTCATGTTGTTTACCACCAGTCAAACCAAGCATGGGTTTGTGCCCCCTTTTGGCCATAAATGGTCACAACACTAAATATTAAATAAATGTGTTCCGTATTTAGAAGGTGCTGAAGCAGCATGTTCTGCTAACCAGTTAGCCAGCAATGATCTTCTGACTCTAATTGCTAGCCGTTTGTTATGAAGCAGGGATGGTGCTCTCAGGGTGACCTTTTGAGTGGGGGCCCAAAATCATTTGGGTTTTGTATAATGCATGAGAAATTAAGGCAAAGAGGTAAAATCTCATTTTTGGCTTCCCATGACCTAAAGTATCTTCCTGTAAAGATTACCATGGTTTCTCATGGAGGATTCAAGGTGAATCTGGAACCATAAGAACTTATGATTGGACAAAGGAAAGGCATGATTGAAGAGGACATACACATTCTTCAGAGATGTACAGTATTTATGTTCATGAGTAGTTTCGATAGGTCCTAAAGCCTGTCAGATAACTAGGAAGAGATATTGCATGAAATTTTGAAATGTTGCATACCATTCTGTCTCGTCTGCAAACTTGCGTCATATGCGTGGCATTTAGTGTCTCTGCGTTGTCTCTTCACGCTACAAGAGCATTCTTGTCTTCCACGGCCACTAAGTGGTGCCCGGCTGAGGCTCCATGATATGGATAATGTTGATGCTTAACACGGTTCCCGTAAGTGTGCTGCTGTTAGCTAGGAAATAGAGATCCTTGTTGCTGTGCCCACACCTGTCCAGCTCTGCATGTGCCTGTAAGCTTCTGCTTATAGCATCTGATGCAATCCAACTGGACAATAGTGGCAGCCTGGTTTCACCACAGCCCTACACGGAGGGATCTGCGCGCTGATGATTAAATGTGTCCTTTCTGCAGTCAGTGCTGCAATGAACGTCACAAAATAAATTACTGTTCAATGTATTATAGATTATTTTCAGATGCTTTATTGTTTAATCACTGAAGAAAACAACACTGCAGTTACTGCATTGTTCACCTGACCGTTAAAAGTATACTTATACTATAATAAAAATTGAATTTGATTCAGGAATTAGTGAGTACATACAGTAGAGTGAATCCCTGTCATTTTATCGGTTTTTCAGTTGAATCATCTAGTCTAGAGGTTCCCCTCCTCCAGTCCGCGGTACCAGTGTGAGCCAGCGCTCCACCGGGCCATGGAACGGAGGGGGTTTTGAGGAGGGGTTGGTTACTTTCCAAAAATAAACTATACGTTGTCGTTTTGTTACACCCTTTCACGTTCATGCGTTCTGTTCACATCTGAAAAAAAATGGAAATGGTTAAACTTTGGTGAAAACAATGCACCAGTACCCTCCTAGTGCAGGAGACATAAACCAAGCATGTAAAGGTCAGCCACCCCTACTGTAGTAAAGGCGGGGCCTTTTTCATATATTTATACATACTGTAAGTATTACTGATCATTTAAATATTCATCAGGGGTGATGTTTTTTATGTATTGCATACATAGCCGGTGTCTTCGAACCCTGGGGTGGCTCAGTGGTCAGCACTATTACCTCATGTCGCCACAGATGAGTTTGAATCCTACCATGACTTTCTGCGTGTGTAGTTTGCATGTCGTCGTCCCCCCCCCATCATGCAGGCCTCCTCCCTCAGCCCGTGCGGACATGCAGTTAGGCTGATTGGTGCCTCTACATTACCTGTAGCCTGTGATCCTGTGATCCCTGTGAACTGACATCCCATTCAGATGTCCTATGCTACCTGGAATAAACTTCACCCCCCCAAAAATAAAAAACCTTGCCCAGGATTAGCAGTTGGATTTTGAATTTTAGTAATGCATTGTTCTCATACAGTGTCTCAGTTTGAAGACAGGTTACAACATATAGTTTTTTAATGCAAAGTAAATGGTTGCTATGGGTGTTGCTGTTTTTGCATATTACATCACCTTTTCCAAGCAACAACATTGTATGTTTACCACTGCCACCCAGTGGACAGTAAGGTACTGCATCCACCACATTCAAAATACTTTATGAGTATAGCTTAAATCCTGTGACAGTGTTTACTCAGTGCATATGAGGGGATCGCAGTAAGTGTAGGAGAGCACTAAGTGAGTATAAAATATGTACTGGGGAGAGTATTCGTTTCCATTTGGGATTTTGGCGAGAACTCCCATTAGGCTGTCAGCTGACCTCACCCGGACGCCCCCCCCAGGTGTTGCACATGCGCCGGAACCTGGACCAGAGTGAGGCGGCCATCGTGCAGGTGTTCGAGGAGAAGCAGCGTGTGTGGGAGCGTGAGATGGAGGAGCTGCGGCAGAACTACGCAGGCCGGCTGCAGCAGGTGACACGCCGCGCCCAGCGCACGCAGCAGGCCCTGCAGGCGCAGATTGCACGGCTACAGCAGGACAAGCGCCGGCTGCAGGACGACCTCACTGCCCTGCTGTCTCATCGTGAGGAGCTGGAGAGGAAGTGCCTGGACTACAGGAAGGAGCAGGCCGACATCCTGCCTCGCCTGGAAGAAACCAAGTGGGAGGTGAGATGGGGGGGAGCGGCAGCGAATCGGACGGGTGGGCATGAACCGAGGTGTAACAAACTGGCTTGCGGACGCCCTCTCTGCGATCCCTGTTTATGACGCCGACCCCTCTGGCCAGGTGTGCCAGAAGTCTGGGGAGATCTCGCTGCTGAAGCAGCAGCTCCGGGAAAGCCAGGGCGAGGTGACCCAACGCGCGGGAGAGATGGTGGCCTTACGGGGCCAGCTGAAGGAGCTCAACGCGCAGCTGAAGGAGAAGGAGGAGATCGTGATGAGTCTAAAGGACTCCTACTGCAGCAAAAGCCTGGAGCTGGAGCGGTGTGAGGGCGAGCTGCAGAAGACACTGGCTGAGGTACAGAGGAGCACACACAACCAGACACACACACACCAAATAACTGCTAAAACTGAAAACTGAAAACTGAAAACTGAAAAGTGAAAACTGATTTGGGCAGTTTTGAAAAAAAGTGGTTTTGAGGAGAGGTACTCACAATGTCAGATTGTTGTAAAGAGTTTAATCCTAACACATTCTGATGCAGGTTCAGTGCTCTCACACTTGCCCTGTATCTGACAAACACGTGCCCCTGCACTAGCGTGTTTGCATTTCTCACACACGGTGGCTCTGTCCTGTGAAGAATCAGAATCTGTGTGGTTAAACTGATGGAATCTCTCTGTATTCTGCCTTTGCAGGTCGCCATGCTGAGGGAGAAACTGGGTGTGTTCGAGGCCGAGGTGCTTGGGCTGAAGCAGGCCCTGGGGGAGCTGAGCGAGGGCCGGGGTGGGGGAGCCTCGTGGGGGGCATCACCCTTACCCCATGGGCCCCCAGAGCCAGTGGCGGCGCCCGCCCCCCCAGCTGAGACACTGCTGAGCCTGCAGAGCGATGAGGCCAAGGTGCAGCGACAGGAGGCGGACGACCTGCGGCGGCAGCTGGAGCGCCTGCAGGGGGAGCTGCGGTTAGAGCGGCAGCAGCGCGAGCGCCAGGCCCTCACCTTCGCCCAGGAACGCCACACCTGGCAGGGTGAGAAGGAGCGCGTGCTGCAGTACCAGGCACAGCTGCAGCTCAGCTACGTGGAGATGCTGCAAAAGAACCAAGCCTTGGAGCAGCGTGTCGGCCAGCTCTCGTCCAAGCTGTCGCCGGCCCCATCACCGGCCACACCCCCCTCGCAAGCCCTGCCCGTGGCCACGCCCCCGAGTGAGGAGCTGAAACCACCACCACTGCACCAACTGGCACCACCCTGGTCGGGACCCACCCGTTTGGAGAGGATCGAATCCACTGAGATTTAACACAGATTAGGCGACCCGATACATCATTACAAAGAGACCATGATGCCCAGTACAGCACCAGAAAAACACCGCTATCAACATTGTTCAACAAAGTACAGTCCAGCTTCTTCTCTGTCCACGCCCCCCCCCACCCCCCCCCGGTCTTCCCAGGAGCTCTCAGTAACACTTTAGACATCAGAGGCCGGAGAATAGGGCTGGGGGAGGAGGGTGTTTCCTATTGGACATCACTAGACGAAGGAGGCCAGATATGCACAGCGGTGGTCTAGGCAGAGATGACCCACGCACCAGCTGACAGCTCAAGCACACAACCTGCCGAGACACTTGCTGGCTCGTTCAGATTCCCAAACTGACACACCAAGATGCACGCTGCTTGCGCTGGTGTGGAGAATCCCCCAGGAGCCTTGGGTGTGGGGGCACACGTGTCTCACTCACAGATAGGACTGGAGAGCGGTTGTTGGGAAGGCAGCCCCCCCCCCCCAAGCAAAGAGTAAGGGGATCTAGGGATCATGGTAAAGGGGTGGAACTGACAGTAGGCTTATAGAAAAAGGGAGAGTGGGAGAGAGAGCGTGTGAGGGACCGATGGGTTGTGTGCGTGCGTATTTGTAGATGTGGGTAAAGCAAGACTAAAGGACGTGTCAGCATCTCTCGGTGGATAAGGAACAGTCGCATGTGGAAGCCTGTATCAGGAAAACAGCAGAGATGTGTCCGGGTGTTAGTACACAAGGATGGAGGCAGACTGGGATAATTCAGGGAAAAAATACCTTTTTTGAAGAGAAAGGCAGATGAAATGTTTATTTTTTCCCTGAGAAGGGAAAAAAAGGTAATGTTTTCTTGGGTGATATGGATGCATTTCTGGGCAGAGAGATCTGGCTGTTCAGTGTTGTTGGAGACTGTCATGACTAAAAATGGACACCAGAGAGCGACACAGTAACAATTCAGGGTTACCCACTCTCAGATGAAGTACTTGAAAATGATTCTTGCATTTCTTTGTTTTTGGGCAGTGAACACAACACACAAAGTGTTTGTCATTAACTAGTTGTTTAGTAGCTGGAACTTACTAGGTGTTTCTCTGGGTAAAGAAAGTGTTGGGTACCTGGACGAGGGCCTGTCGGTGACGTTGCTGCTATGACTCAACATCGGCGTCGAGCAGAGAGCATCTGAGACCAAGGCTTGAATGATCAGTGGTGTTACCGCAAGCTGTGTTTCGGCATGTTCACGTGGAGCGTGGCAATGAGAGTCTCCCACATAGTAACACGGATCATGGAATAATATGGGAAGCCAGGAACGGGACGATTCATTTGGAATAGAAGGAGGAATTTGGCTGTGTGTGTGCCTGTGTGTGTGTGTCTGTGTGTGTGTGCCTGTGTGTGTGTGCCTGTGTGTGTGTGCCTGTGTGTGTGTGCCTGTGTGTGTGTGTCTGTGTGTGTGCCTGTGTGTGTGTGTCTGTGTGTGTGTGCCTGTGTGTGTGTGTCTGTGTGTGTGTCTGTGTGTGTGTGCCTGTGTGTGTGTGTCTGTGTGTGTGTGCCTGTGTGTGTGTGTCTGTGTGTGTGTGCCTGTGTGTGTGCCTGTGTGTGTGTGTCTGTGTGTCCTTTTTGTTGTATGCAGACAGCCCAGCACTACGAGACGAAATTCTGGGAGACGGTGAGCCAGATAGATACATTTATAATGAAGGGTTGCAGCTGGAGGTCAGTATTTGGGGAAGATGTTATAACACAGTGTTATTTAATACACAGTGCTGTTAATAGTGCTGTTTAAGACAAATCATACATTTTCCCTTGAAATGGATAATTTCATAATTACATAAGGATTCCTATAAAAAACTACAAAACCGTTGTTTTGTAAAACAGTAAAATAATTTACAATTGGTTATGTACAGAATACAAGGATTGCAATGAGCTGTGTTGGGTGAGGCGGCCCGTTAGTATATTGTAAAGTGGGAACACAAGGTGGAGATCTGGAGCGAAGCTGAGAGTAAGTTATTTTGTTTCTCCCAGAATAAAGCCAACTATGTTATATTTTGCAAGGATTGTCGAAAATCTTTGAAACTTCTTCAAAAATTTTTTTTACAAAACATTAATTTACAAAAATGACCATCAGTGACTAGTGAGGAAAAAAAAACAACTGACCATCACTAAAGACCACTGTTTCAAAATGAAGAGGTAGTAGATAAATAACCTTTACCGTGCCAGTGATGGCTGTAGTGTTCTCAGAGCCTTTGCGATACTAATGATAACACCTATGATCACATTACTCATCACGCTGTTTTGATGTACTTTGAATTTGTAGTAAACATTTTATATTGTGACAGATTAGTGCATTTTGCAAGGGATGACAACATTCTCCGACAGCACAGTGATTTCAACAGTTGTGTTAAATGTTTGAGAATTGGAGTAATGTTTTAATAAATCCGTTTGATCAAACTGAAAAATGTTGTGAAATAAACCGTATTTTTCAGAATTGGGTTTACACTGCTGGAACCCTCAGGACTCCAAAGTCTGCTTATCTTAAACCTTTCAGTAAACTCATTGTTTTGGTTAGTTACCCTGATGTTCCAGGTATTAACAAATTGCTCTGAAAGGTAACTCAATAATCTTTAGACTCTGGCTTTTAATGCCTCTGATGGACATGGACTGCAGTTATCCTTTATGCTAGCAGAAGTGTAAATTAATTAGACCTGATTGAGCTGCTGGTTGAAATAATTACACCCTTCTAGCCATGTCAAATCAAGTGCATTATTCCCAATGATGTCAGACTGAATTTTAATTAGTGGAGTGCCTGTGATGAAGAAAATACAATTCATTCAGATAAAAATATATTTTAATATTAAATATTTTGTGTATTTTTGCAATTAAATAAATGTGGTATTCATTAATTCAGTTCATAAATGCCTATTTTTAATTAAGTAGCCACACAAACAATTAACAACTTAAAGTATTGAATATTCTTAAGTTATAACTTAAGTTCAGCACTATGCTTAAGTTCAGCACTTCCCTAAGGGTCAAAAGTAAACAAGATTTAGTCATGGAAACCTAGTTTCTTTTTTAGTACAAACACCCATAACAGCTGTTTTGTAAAAACACGTGTAGATTAAAACTCTTGGTATGTGATGTCACTGTTTTATAACAAATGAATCAAGTATCAAGTATCAAGTAATCAAGTAATTAAATATAGGGTAAACGAAAAACCACAATACTCAGTGTGCCGTCAGGGCTGAGAAATCCCGGTGCACTACTGTCTTGTTATTTTAATATCTTATTTTATTGCAATTTGTGTTTTTATTGTACTAAGTCTGTCAGTACAATATGTTATATCCACCTAATAAGCACCCAAACATTCAGGGAAATTTGGGCTGTCTACATATATTTTTTGAGTTTTTTTGAGTTATGTGAGCACATAAGCAACAGGTATACAGAGAGAGACTACGTCGGTAGGCAGGAGACTGAAGAAGGGGGGCGTGTCTGTATGCATGCGTGCGCGTGGAGGTGGGCGGAGCTTGCGTGAAACACACTGATGTCAGGAGAATAGAATACACAGTTTGCTGACTAGTACTGCTACAGTGTCCTGCTGCGTTCTTGGTAGACAGAGGTGGTGCAGTTAGCTGTAAATATCATTGGTATTTATGTGTACATACTTATTCCAGTATACAAAGATTTTGTGTGTGAATACTTCAAGAGCATTATTCTAATTTTTTTTATCGTGAATCCATTTCATACGTTTCAGCTTTTACTTATTTTTAACTGTATGAAAATAAATACAAATATATTTACACTGAATCTACATAGAGAAACAGTCGTATCCAAAATCCTTACCTGATTATTTTCTTTTGTTCTTACTCATACAAATTTAAAAATGTGACATGCAAGAAGACAGAACACTACCAATAATTTTTAAATATCTTTTTTTTATTATTATTATTATTTAATTATTTTTACCTATGTTCTTGTAATAGCTTGATCTAAAGTATCCTTTAGCAGATGTTAATTTAAACAATTAAGATCCAAATAAATCAACATTACTACATATTCCTCTGTCATTTGTTCCTTGTGTCATACATCTGGATCAAAAACATGAATGAACATGCTGGGGATCATTACTGCCTCACACTTGCAGGGTTGGTGTTCGAATCCTGCCCTGGCTCAGTGTGTGTGGAACTTGCATGCTCTGCCCATTTTGCTTGGGTTTTGGGACACACATGTTGTGCCAAAGAAATGGCTTGCAGATGCAGTACATCAGTGTTTCCCCAGCCGGTCCTCAGGGTCACCCTGGCAGTCCCTGCTTTTATACTGGGTTTTTAGGTTAGGCATGAGGATTAATATTGAGTAACAACACAATAAATAATATGCAACAGTTTTATATAATGAAACAAATAATAATATCAATAATTTTAAAACCTGGTAGAATTGTATGCACAAAGATTGATAATAGAATTTCATTTCTGGACTGAAAATACTATTCGTGGCCAAAATGGGGACCGCCTACAGTAGGGAATTTTTACCCCTCAGGCCAATTAGTGGATTACTGACATCACTTATTTTTTAATTCCCTCTTGTTTCTCTTTTGACTATGGGGGCCCAGAAACTACAAACCCACCCCTGGTGACCCCCATATACAGTGGTTAAACCAGAATATTGGGCTAGTTTCAGCTTCCGTTGGGCGGATTTTTAGCAGTGCTTTGGCTGGAGATTTTTACTGGCCAGCAAAAATTACTCCTTCGTCCATCGCAGGCTTATTTTATGGCCTCGACTTGACGAATATAATTAACATGCATAATTTCTTTGTTACATAAAACCCACTTTGGTCTTCTGGTAGCTGCTTAATCGCATGTCCACTCAAAACGTTGCACAGTGAAGAACGCTGTTAGATGCACACACCAACAACTGCATATTACAACCAGAACAATTTTCTGAATAGACCCATTGATAGCTTTATCGCTCGAAACACCACTGATGGTTTTTTGGACAAAGAAGAAGTTGCCGGCCCTTATCCCTCTATGTTTATCATTCTGGGACATTAAGCTGGAGTTGAAAAGTATTGATTATAATAAAGTAGTGGTTATAACAGAAAAGAATCTAGCATCAATGGTAGCAGTAATTAAAAGGTGTGTAGAAAGCTGCGAATTACCAACAACAATTTGTAAAAGGATGAATTTTAATGAATTTTTAATTTATCATGGGAAGGGACGCCCCCTGGATAAGGTAGTGAAAAAAGCTTACAGCACCTGGTATTCCCAGGCGGTCTCCCATCCAAGTACTGACCAGGCCCAACCCTGCTTAGCGTCCAAGATCAGATGGGAATTATTACTTTTTTATTTAAATTTTTTATTAAACCACTCAAACCACAATGCAGCACAGCAGCCGCCGGAGCAGCGCAACAGCAGGGACGCGGGCGGGCCATGGGCAAGCCTGGGAGCCCCGCCCCCTCCAACACGCAGGGACGCGGGTCGGGCCATGGGCAAGCCTGGGAGCCCCGCCCCCTCCAACACGCAGGGACGCGGGTCGGGCCATGGGCAAGCCTGGCAGCCCCGCCCCCTCCAACACGCAGGGACGTGGGTCGGGCCATGGGCAAGCCTGGGAGCCCCGCCCCCTCCAACACGCAGGGTGCAGCACAGCACCATCATGCAGGTGTGGTATTAATAAAAAGAAAAAACCATGTAATAAAACACAATAATAAAGAAGCCAATCAGAAAATTCAATTTAAATCAGGGACACACAACATAGAACACAGCACAACAAAAGAAAACCCACCCCAGAAAAGCCCAACCAAGCAACACAGCAGACACAAGAAAAGTCAATAAAACCACAAGCCAATAAAAACGAAACACAAACCCCTCAAAAAACATCCCAAATCAAACGCCTACCCACAAAAGACACAAAAGGAAACCGCTCAACAAATGCAGATTAAAACCGGGGCCCAGGGCCCAGAAGACAATAAAAGCACCCTCTCAAAGACCCGACGAAGTTGATTCTTACAGATTAAAATCGGGTCTAAAACCAGCCCCCCCCCCCGAAACCGGGGCCCGCCATAGACAGCATGCTTAGCAACAGTTAAAAACAAAGATAAAAAGGTGCAGGCGGGGTGGCCAGCCGCGCGCTGCCTTAAGAGGTGGGCGAAGTTCCGGGTCACACAAGCCCCCAAGGGGACAAGGGACCCAGCCACCCGCTTCACATACACCGTGGGGAAATGGGGAGCCACATCACGGGCGTCGCCTGTGCGCTCAATGACGCCACCCAGTCAGGATGGAGGGCAGACCTGGCAGTAAGACACTGCCTGGTGACAGTGACCATAGAAGCTCTCGGATACAGTAGACGTTTCCAATTTATGTGTTTATATATGCTTATATATTTGTGTAATTTATGCTTGAATATATTGTTGGTACCCAACGTTTACTTACCCCAGCAATTAAAGTACTGATCATAAGCCGATACAAGCTTGCTGCCATACTTACAGTTTCACATTTTGGCAACCTCGCAAAGTTTTCCTGAAATCGGTTTTAAATCATAAAACTGGAAAGAATAGGAACAACCCGCCCAGCGCCTTTTGATTTGGAAGCCTGAAACAAGACTAGCGTTCGATACAGCGCCGCCCCTGGCCAAATTGGGGCCTAAGCAGAATTTTTTTTGAGCCCCCCATTGACAAAATGACTGTATCACGAAATGCCATTCAGGTTTACAACCTTGCGGTGTCAGATTACTCGTCTGTTTTTTTCTCTCCTGCCTTGGGCTGACTTGGTGCTGTACGTGCGCTTCACGGCAGCTATGCGCATCCTTTGCGCATTTGCAGAGAATGCGTCCCCTTGCGGAAAACGGGGCCCCCCATGGATCGTGGGGCCCTACGCACAGCGTGTGTTCTGCGTGTATAGGAGGGGCGGCGCTGGTTCGATACATTCCAAGCCTCGTAATTATTAACATAATTCTCAAATAAATGCAAATTACACTATTTAAGTACTAACAAAATATGAACTAAGCATGACATTTTAAATGTCATATCACCCATTTAGCCTACATTAATCTGGATTACATTACTATCGGTCCAATTATCGATGTATGAAATTGCATAAAAGTAAAGTATGAAATTCTTCAAATTGTTTTTATCTAGCCCGAAATCTGATTTCATGTGGTTGCGCATTTGTATCATTGGTATCGAACTAATAAAAGAGCGCGTTAGTGCGTTCGTTGGCCTTTTTGGCCTTCGGCACTTACTGTACTCGTCAAAACACGGGCTGCTCCCACATTACTTTAATATCGAAGCCGTGTTGTGTTTGCTATTCTGCGGGGGAACAGAAGGATCTGTGTTTTGGATGAGTAACCATGTAGTTGCCTTGCTTCCGGGAAATTTTCGTTCGCATCGAGGTGACTGCAGTTTTAGTTAACTATGTACATATTTGGTAGCTAGCAATAATGCACCAGTTAGAGAACTTGGTACGATGAGACACAGGAACAGGAAGCCCGGAAAATTATAGGTAAAGTTTTCCTTTATAGCTACGTCTTATATACGCGTCAGAGTTATTTCAGTTAGTTTGACTACCCAATGCAATGAATGCATACGTAGGCGTCTACTAGCCCTTCACTAGTAAGTCAGCTGGGTCTCATGCCAAAGCAAAATTGCGGTTGTGGATTGAGGCTTTTTTTCAAAATCGTCGGGTCTGTTTAATGTAAGTACACTGAATGTACGTAGGCGACATTTCCATCTCCTTTTGACTGAAGCGGTATGTTTAACGCTAAAGCGCCACAAGCAGTGAGTATTTCTGCTTCGCCTGTGCCCAGCCCCTAACTGGCGCTCAGCCCCCGGTTTCGGCCGTTTAAGCGTCTTTCTCGCAGTCAGTGGTTAATGGTCCACAGTACCGCCAAAATCCCGGTGTTGTGCGTGATGGCTGTTCCCCATCCCCCTCTTGGCCATCGCCAAACTTTGCATCAAAATTTAATTACAGCAAAATTATTTGTATTTGTATAATTTGCATAATAAATAGCGGTTGTAAAAAGCCATGCATTTCAATAGAAATAAATATAAAAACAGCAGTAGTGTACAATGAGAAAACAGGAATTGTTTATGTTTCTAATCGAGTTTACGTTAAATGTTAACGTTATTCCTGCTAATGTATGTGTTAAAGGAATGAGTAATGTAACGTATCACACAGTAAGCAAACGTGACATTAGTCACAGGTTAAATAATCGACCATTTACGCCGTTGGAACTTGTCTCTTTAGTTTCAGTGTACCCTGGCTATTAAATAAATAAATAATTTATATAATTATTTATTTATCTTATTATAGATCATAGGAGGCATTGTTCCCTGTGATTAATCAGTATTTCAGATTTTAAAATCTTCTTAGGGGTTACTGAATGAAGCATAATACGTCAGAAACGTATATAGTACATGAAGGCAACATGGTAGGCATTGGTACGTTACATGCCGGTTACTACTTTTACTTGGGTTTTGCTATTTGTTTTGTTCCCTTAAACTGGGATGTACGGGAACCGGGGGTGGGGTAGAGGTAATTTGGCCTCATTCATCCCCAGATAAATAGACATTGGTTTTTAAAAGATTAAAGTTGTGCCCTCCTTTAAATTCCTAAAAAAACAATCAGCTGGAGATTTCTACATGTATCCAGATTGTGTGCCCATTGGGAACATGGTATCTAATTTAAATTGGTCGCAATGCCTTGCCTTGCTGGGTGATGGTGGTGCAGGAGCTAGTGCTACTGTTCCGCAAACGGAGGGTTGTAAGTTCGACAAATGGAGGGTTGTAAGCCCTGGCTCCTCCTGACTCCATTTAAGTGTCCTTGAGTAAGACACTGAACCTCAAATTTCGCCTGGTGAGCAGGTTGGCGCCTTGCGTGGCAGTCTCCGCCACCGGTGTGTGAATGGGTGAATGTGAGGCAAACTGTGAAGTGCTTTGAGTGCTCGAAGAAGTGGAAAAATGCAATCCATTTACCAAATACACTGTTTTCAAGAACAAGATAAAAAAAGAAAACCAAAACCATTTTCTATTTTGTCCTTGTTAAATCTGGAATGTAAAGTAGAACATTTAATAGAGAGAATATAAAAAAACGTATGTGGTATTCTGAAAGATAATCAATGTATTTTTATGAATTCACCCAAGCTGAGCTTCCATGGAAATGTTCCCATAAACCAGCAGCACATTAACTTGGCTAGTCAGGTGGATTCGTCCACCTGCATTTCAGTTTTATCTATGGGAATATTACCTTCACAGCTCTGCAAGCTTTTTTTTTCCCCCCTCCTCTGTTATTGACAAGTGGCCATGAATACTGTGCTAAATCTTGGAATAATTGTTTTCTTTTGTGAAGACAGACTCAGTCTTCAGCGTTGCATTTTTTCTTTGTGCCTCATTGTGGTGTGACATTGAACAGGATTCAACCAAAAGAACATCTGGGACGCCTACTGGCGGCGGACCCTGCACTTGGGTGCCGCGGCTCGGATGAGCACTGTGCTATGCACTGGGCGGCGGCGGGGGGAGGGAGGGGGCAGTGGTCTTCCACAATCAGTCCAAATACCCAAGTGCGATATGCCAGATGCCCCCTCCAGCCCTGGTGGAAGTTGTGGTGTTTGAAGCTGATTTAACTCATACTTGTGTGTGAGGTGAGATGTACAATGAACTACCTGAGATGTCTCATGTTCTGCCACTTTTAACATTGATTTCCAGCTATTTTGTTAATTAATTAGTCTAATAGACTAATTAGTCCTTTACTGTTATTCTCTTCTGTATGCAATAAATGACATGCTCATTGCCATTTTGATGCTGATGATTCAGTTGATTTTTTTTCCCTGCAGTTTTGATGTGTAGCCCTGTCTCTTTTCTGTGGGAAACTTCTTACTGCTATAAACACATACACATACTTCGAACAGAGCAGCCTTTCATCCTACGTAATTCACAGAAAATATGCTTGGCCTGGAAAGCCTTCCTGCCCCAAAACTTGAATGAGGAATTGTGTAAAGTAGAAATAAAATAGTAGGCACTCATCTGCTGTTTCCCTTACAGGTGTGGAGGGCAGAAGTCATGGTGGTGAACCTGTGTCTTCCGCACTTTGAGACCACCGTGCAGTGCAATAAGGTACGCTGCCTCCTGCTGGAGTTATTAAGCACTCCACTTTGCACTTTGCTTAAAGCTAATTCATAAAAAAACATAAGGAAAGAGGTTCTTGTAATGAGAAGATATTCACTAAGAAAATAATTTAATCTACAATGGTACAATAATAATGTAGCCTCATGTCTCCAAGGCTGTGGGCTCTAACACTTTCCCTGCCCTCTGTGTGTAGGACTTTGCATGTTCTCCCTGTGTTGCATGGGTTTCCACCCATTGTCCAGATACATATGGTTACCTGAATTGACATCTCCAAATTGCTCATTGTGTGTGATAGAGGGTGGTGTGTGTGTGCACATGCTTGTAGCCTATACTTAGGGGTGGGCAAAATTAGAGCTGCTCGATTATGGCAAAAATGCTAATCGTGATTATGTTTGACCAATTTTGAAATCATGATTATTTACCACGATTATTTACCACAATTACTCTTGACTGCAGAAACATTGTATTTATTGAATCATAATAATGAAACTTATACACTTACATTGAAATTGACTTGAAACCAAAATAAAATTTTAATTACATATGCTGAACTTGTACAAATACATTTTTTAAATGAACAGACAAATTATACTATTTTCTGAGGTTCAAAAACACTAAACTTTTTCTGTTTACACGATCTGGCTTCAGTGATGCACGATGGCAAGAGAAAATATTTCCAGCTGTGCTGAAGACCCTCTCTATTGCTAAATGATATGTGATGGTATCCATAATATACAGGTGTTTTTGAGAACTTGACAGATACGCAGATGCGTTATAGAGGGTGTCCTTAACGGATAACTGCGGTGCAGTACGAGTTGATCAACTTGCCTCACATTTCTGAGTTTTTTGATCACGTTTTGTTTGATCATAGACCACTTTGTGATTAAGCTTTAAGTGGTTAAATAAATTGGTTGAAGCATATTCCTCAAATTATTTGCTATTGTTCTTGGTCCAATTCATTGAAACCAAAATGCTTCCACATAACTGATGTACGTTTACCTCTTTTGTTGACCAAAGGTACCCGTCCTGCCATTTCAACGTGGAATACATTTTAACTGCTGCGCTGTAGGGAATTCGCTAACAGCGTTTTGTGAGGGGCAAAGCCCACCGCTGAAAAATTAGTGTGCTGATCTGATTTATTGTGCAAGATAAAATAGGGCATCATTTCAATATGAGATCCAAACAAAAATAGTCTTTCTCGATTATTTCTTCATAATCGTGGGAAGCCATAATTGTAATCGTGATTCAGATTCGATTAATTGCACAGCTCTAGGCAAAATATCGTATCACGATTCTTAATGTTCATATTGTCATCAATTTGGATATCATAAGTACTGTGATATAGCCTAAACACTTTTTTGCATAACTGACAGTTTTATATTTCGCTATTTTTGTACAAATTGCAGTCTGTTGTGTAATTCATTATCTGTCGCAGGCTCTAAACTATTAGTAAAACAGTTTGATCATTATGATTGTATTTTACTGTGTTCTACATATGAATTAGAATATTGTGATAAAGATATAAGAATATTGGAATATTGTGGTAAATATCAGTATTGTTAAAATCTCTGAAAATATTGTGATATCATTTTCTGGGCGTATCTCCCAGCCCTATCAAACCCAATCCCTGGAAATAACAGTGAGGCAGTCAGAGAAGAATCCTAGCAACAAGATGTACTGTTGTTTTCTTGTGTTGCTCCCTATGACAAAAAAGTGTTTTTGTAATTTATTAAAATTAGATTTCAGTTCGCAGTCCATTCAGCTTATTGCCTTTTTTCATGTTCTGGATCCATTAAAAAAAAAAAAAAAAAAAACGAAAAAAATATACAAGGTCCATACGATCCTAAGAAGCAAGGGAGAGCAGGGAGAATTTCACCTGCTGATACAGGGGAACTACGGAATTATCCCAGTCATTTCAAGGTGTATTTTGGAATGTCAGTGGTCCTGTTAGATCCGCTGCTAACAATACTGGAACCACATTAAAAAGAAGATCACCAATTTCCGTGATCCGGTTAGTCTTGAACAGCTGCTGGCAGTATGTGTAGGGCAGGGACAGACACACATCATGAGTTTAATAGGCAATCCAAATTGTGCTGTCAGAAAGGCGCACTGTAGGTGATCGGCACACATTCATGGCACAGCCTACAAACGCTGCAGCATTCATACAAGGTCATTGTCAATAGCTTTTGATGTATGCAAAAAAAAAACCACAAAATTTAACCTCTTCCAAAAACTTTTATGACCGATGAAAGTTTCAGAGTTGGTGTGTAAATGATTAGCACAATGTGAGGTCGTATTTTATTTTTAAATGTGTGACAATTTGAGATGGAAAAATGTGGACTTGGTGTGCAGTGGCCTTAAAGCTGCAGCACTTCCCTTAGTTTCTTTTATCCAAGTCTTTCTAATTGCTTTTTCCTTATAGGGTTGGATAAAGGGGGCAGTCCAAGTGAGACGGCCTTTCAGAATTTCTTTTCTAATTTATCACAGGTTTTTCTTCTGCAACTCAGAACTGTTTGTAACCACGATGGAATAACATGTAAATAAGGGCATTTAATTAAAGTTGAACTCCATTGTTATTAAAGACATCACGTTTTCCGTAGCGATGATCATTAAGCAATTATATACCCAAGGGACTGGAAGAGGCTGCGTTGTTTAAACTGGCTGGGAGTTTGGGGTTAATTGGGCTGTGCATTGCTGGCGTGTGTCCACACATTGTCCTCTGCTTATTGGTGGTAGTGCTGTGTCTTCCTCCTTCCTTCTCTGTTGGGGGGGGGGAGGTGCGTCAGAGGTAACCTTGAGTGTTTCTCACATTTACACATTGGGCATGGAAGGCAACGTGCCGTTTTGCAGATAGTTGTCGACCGTGGCCTTGCACATGTTCCAGCCTCTTGGTTCCAGAAGAGGCTTCACCATGCTGTCCGGCTTCCCTGGAATGTTGGGATTCCAGACAGCCGCAATGGTCCCTGTCCAGAATGACACGTAAACTTCATCATATTGTGCAACCCATTCCTGCCATCAGTCTTTCTGGTCACCTACCTTTACTTCTCTCTCATCTTCTCCTTCCCTCTCGTCTCACTCTTGCCACCGTTGCCTCCAGCTGTCTGCGGACGGGTACGACGTCTCGAACCTGCTGTCAGTGGATGCGAAGCTCCGCTTGCGGGGCTTCAGGCTGGAGTATTTCCTGCGGCCCCCTGTGCATGTGACGCTCCGCTTCCGGTTCCGGGTGGAGATCTGCCGGGTGGATGTGGCCCTCTGGCCCCCCGGCATGGACCACGGCCAGATGCCCCGGGGCCTGGAGATCCACACATCTTCTGACCCTCCACAAGACGGGCCGCACCCAGACCTCAGGCACTTTCGGCTGGTGGGCCGCTGCGAGATGAAGGAGGCCCTGTGTGTCAGCTTCGCTCTGCCCTGTTTTAGGGCCCGCCCTCCATTTCCAGAGCCTCCCCCTGAGCCCCCAACAGGGGCCAGGCATGAGGAGCTGTGGAGCCGAGGGCCCCAGTCACTGGGCTCTGTGACTCAGCTCCGGGTTTCAATTCCATATGGAGGAGCTGGCTCACCGCTTGGGCTCAAGGCCCTTGCAGTATGGGGACTGCCAGCTCACTGCTGCCCCCCACTGGTGTTGGAGAAGATTGTAAAGGCACACCAGGATAGTCAGAGGCAGCCCTCCCCAACACCTGCCCTGCTTCAACCCTCACCCCCTACCACAGATTCTGCCACTCCTAAAGTGCCCTTCCCAGATTCTGACATTCCCCAGGAGTTTCTAGACCCACTTACGCAGGAGGTCATGATGCTGCCATTGCTGCTGCCCAGTGGGGTGGTGATTGATAGTACCTCGCTGGAGAAGTACCAGCGACAGGAGGCCAGCTGGGGCCGCCCCCCGAATGACCCTTTTACCGGGATTCCCTTCACCCGAGATTCCCAGCCTCTGCCCAACCCAGACATGAAGGGCCGCATTGACCGCTTCCTGCTACATGGTGGTGCTGCTGTGGGCAGGATGGGGCAGCTTGGACGGGTGGTGCAGCGGGAATTGCCACACCCATCCAGGTTGGTTAATTTTGGAAGCTCCGACGGCTCTCTGGCGGCCTCAGACTCTCAGGGCCCCCCCAGGACATTGAGCAGCCACGCAAAGCCACAGACTGTGGAAACACCTTATCCAGAGGAGACCCCAATATCACCGCAACCTCAGGTGTGTGGGGGATCTGAAATCCAGCAGGGGGCAGCGGAGCATGGCTGGCAGGTGCAGGAGGAACGGACACTGGTGAAGGAGCCTGGGGAAATATCAAGCAGGGGGACAAGGCCATCCTTGTATGGCAGGAAGAGAGCGCTTGATAAACATCTGGGAAGTCCCTCCAGCTGCATACCGGGCCCTTCCTCATTGATTGACCCGGACTCGGCAGACAGCCCACGTTCTACACCGGAGGTGCCCCCAAAACACCTTAGGAAACAGGAGGGCACCTTAGTCTGCTCAGGTGAGCAAGCTGAGTCCAGTAGCTCCTGTGTCTTCTTCCTTCAGTGACTCTGATGCTGTGATGTGATGTCATATTCTGTAATGTCCTTCTCTGTATCTAATGCTGTGTTGTAATGTCCAGCATAAGCGAAGCCAAACAAACCCACAGGATGCTGAATGAGGCTGGGTTTGTTTGTTTTTGTGCATTGCTGTCACGTCCTTGGCCCTGACACCATGTGGTGTTTCTATGCGTCAAACAAGCAGTGCCCGCAAGACCATTCAAATTATTTGTAATGATTGATTATAATCCTGATTAGGATCAGTGGTGACCTAATGGGTAGGGAAGCGCACTTGTAATCAAAAGGTTAAATGCAGGGGGCACATTTTGTTGTTGTGCTGTGGTGCGTCAACAATGACAACTAATCTCTTACACTGGTGTTCCATAAGTGAAGTTTATTACAAATAGCAACAAATACCAATCAAATAAAAATCTTAAAAACACCATCTATAGGTGATGTATATTTGAAATGCTTCTCTTCAGGCTGAGAAATCTTGGTCCACTAGAGGAATACCTGCTTAAAGGAGTCTGGTTTAAGGTGGACTGAGGGTTTCCGGTATGAAGCTGGAGAGTTTACTATGGTTAGGGAAGTGGCACCTTTAGTGGTTCAGCTTAGTGTGGTTCAGCGATGTGAAAGCCAGACTAGCGACTTTATTCTGCCCTGTAACTCACAGGCTGAGAGTCACTTGCCCTCTGTTTGTGTCTCAGGCCCCAGCAGCATCTCCCATGAGCAGCGTCTGTCCGAGAGCCTGGATCAGGCCCTGAAGTCCGCTCTGGAAGCCTGTCCTGGGTTCACTGCCCATCGTGCTCAGGAACCCGGGTCAAGCAAGAATGCCATGCAAGGTGGCGGCACGGGTAGGTATTGAGGAGGGGCTGAAGATTTGGGAGGAGTCTGGCGCGGTGATATCATGAATGAGGCATGCGCAGAGACTTTCCCAGCACCATATCAATTTAAATCTGAAGTCTGGGCAAACTTTGGTTTCTACAAAGTAAACAGACATCTAGACATGAGTACAGCTATCTGTAAGATTTGCTGCAGTAAAATTCTGTAGTAGAGTAATTGTCATGATAAAAAAATGAAGAATGAAAAACTTCGATAAAGAATATGGTTTGATAACAGAAATGAACGCAGTTCTAACCAGTCATGGTACATATAGTACAAATCATGCGGTAACTAACGAACGCACAGCAAGGCTGACTGAGTCAGCGGAGCACAGCGCATACTACTGTTTTGGTAATGTTATGGAAGAAATAAGTGTTCCTTCAGAGGAAGCTCCAGAGTCAGGGAAGAAAGTCATAGCTTATCAACCACGACATCTTTTAGTTAGGAGATATTGTGGATAAACATAGTAAATGTTGATGGTGTGACAATACTTTAACAATTTGAAGTCTGGTGCTGTGTATTGTAAAGCTTGAATCATTGCCATCCAGTAGAACGTGCAGAACGCAAGCACTTGGTCACAGACACCACCAGTTATGGTTTCCACTTTCAACCTGAAGAAGTATTGGTTTAAAAATGAGACACTGCATTTTATTTTTCAGAACAGGAAGGGTGGCAACTCTATCAGTAATGTCAAACCTGTTCCCTGGAATAAACAGCGAGACAGTCAAAGGAAAAACCTAGCAACAAGCTACTGTCAGCGTTTTTTAGTGTTGTGCAATTTGTTTTTTTTCTGAATGTTCTGAATCTAAGGGGAATCCTAATGGAATTTTAAGCAAAAGCTTTGAATGAAAGAAATCATTACTTAAATTTTATCTTGATAATTGTTGATATCAACTGAAATGGCAAAAATGATCATGATAAAATATTTTCTACTATCATGCAGCCCTAGTAATACCACTAACATTTGCACACATCTTTTCCAACACCCCGAGTTGGGAGTTTAAGGCTCTTTGTGCATTGCTCTGTCGTATACACACTCGCATGATATTTCAACTGATTTAGCTGCTTGGATGTGTTTCCAGCAACATATCTGAGTTTGGTATAACAGCACTGACAGACTGTCTTGGTCTTATCAACTATCCTCTCTGTGGTGTTGCTGTTATTGGGAAACCAAAACGTTCCCAAACTACTGATTTAATGTGCTGTGGGAGGATCTTTTGAGCTCCCCAGCACTAGCTGTAACCAGCTCGCAGTCACAATTAGCTTAATGCTTTCTACTTATCTACTTAGATTTTGCCCATGTCAAGTAATGTATTCATTCACTTCATTATGCCTTTGGAAATAAAAATGATGTAACCGAAAAGCATGCAGCAAATATGTGTATTGTTACAGCCCTTGTCTTTAAATGTAGACTTGAAATGCTCTTCAGCAAAAACTGTTAAGAAACCCTGATATGTATCGAATCGCTTTACCAGTTCCCACCCCTAGTGAAGGCAGTGGGCTGGTCAGTGCTGAAGGGAAAAGGGCGAATTCAGGACAGTGGGCAAGAGCCACAAGACAATTTGTGACTGAAAGACCCTAAACATTTGTTTACAGAGGTAGCTGCAATACTTACGAGGTCCTCAAGCACAACATGACGTTGGCACCACAGTGTGTCTCAGCCCCATGGCCTCTTAACCTTGTGCTTGTGCCCTCACAAAGGACCCTGCATTACACAACCATTACGCAAGCAGAATAAATGCACTCATTATTGGGCCTTCCTCTAAGATGGGGGCTCGGTAGGATGCTTCTGTCCTTGTTCTATGTTTCTGTTATTACGTTTTCTTGCGGATTCTGTCTTGAGTAACATGATTAATAAGGTCTCGTTAAATTACTTTATTCTTTATAATTCAACAAATTCAGCTTTTTGTTAACCACGCAGGTCATGTGTTTGAATCCCAGAGGCCACACCCAAATTGTAACCCTTCCCTTTACTGTAAGTTATTTTGGAACAAAGCATCAGATAAATGTAAAATAAAAAATCAGTAAATGTACAGTGACAAAATATTTCTGACTATAATAATTATCTCTGTGCTTTAGACAGTGTCTGGGACTTGAGATACTCAGCATGGTGAGCCCAAGGTTTTGAAACTCACAACATCTGGTCACTAAGTAGTTCTCGGGTCCAAAGGTGCAGAAGAAGTTGTGCTGTCCTGGGTTGGCTACTTTGAGTTTTGTGCTTGGCTAAACAGGCTACAGTGTATGTGCCCTAAGACGCAAAACACCATTACCCTAAACAGTATTCCTCAACTCAGTCCTCGGAGACCTTCAAAAAGGAGCCAAAATATGAATTGTCTAACATGAAGCTGGGAGAGAGCAAAAACATGGACCATCTGGAGGTCCCCGAGGACTGGGTTTAGAAAGACTGCCTCTAAAAGTTACCAATTCCAAGAGATAATAGTTGTATTTTCACTTGAGGAAATTGTCATTTACAGCATCTTAACCAAGTCGCTATGTCAGTAAAAATTAGGTTACATTGACTAAACAGAACCCATTAGAATCAGCAGTGAAGCCGTGTTTTGCTAATGCTGCCTAAATTCAGAGTGAAATACCTTTTAACATGTGGCTCCACCTCCCTCCCTCTCTCCCAGGTGCAAAGAGGTGTGGACAGTGCTCTTGTGCTTTCACAGCGTTCCCCGGGTCCCCGCCAGCCTTCCGCCTGCCCTGTGGACACCTGCTCTGTCGGCCCTGCCTGTCTGCCAGATCCTCCCCGAAGCCCCCATGCTCCTCCCTATGTTGTCCCACCTGTGGCGCCCCGGCAATGCCCAGCTCCATCATGCGTGTGCACTGCTGAACATGTGCGATCAGAAGCGCGTCCGTGATGTTCACTTCCACAAGATTCTTGTTTTAATTGTCTGATTGCTTCCTCTAAGGTCAGAGAAAATAAAGGAGCACAGAAATGTGCCGCGGCACACGTTTATCTTTCGAAACAAAGCTTGTGAAGTTGAATGACTGAGTGGATGTATGTGTGTATCTTTTGAGTAAGCACAAGGCCTTGGGCCAATAGCTATTGTCATGACTGGAATTAAAAAGTAGCGAACAATGGGGGGGGGGGGTTGCCATGGCTGTCATGGCTGTCATGGCTGTCATGGCTGTCATGTCTTTGTCCGGGAGCAAACTGCTGGGTCCCCAGCTATCGATGGGTCATCAGACACTGGCAGATGCGTGAAGGCGACCATGTGTGTATATCCACGGACATGCATGCCACATGAAGAACTTGATGGCAGTAAGAGTATGTGTTTACTCATGGAAGAGGTGACCACCTGAAGCCCAAATGCATGCAATTATGTAAACTGGTAGTTTGGGATGGATTAGCATTCGGAGGGTTCCCCCGTCTATGTTCCCTACGCTGTCTGCGATAGGTTCCATTCACTGCCATGACCCCCTGTTGGATAACCTGTTGAAAGATGGATCAAGATATTTTGAAATACTGCAAGCTTCTTGAGCTTGGTGTAAATCTAATGGTTTTGATCGCTTTAGAAAAGTGAACCCGGTGTAAGATGCTGCGTTAATACCCTCCAGTTGGAGTAGGATTAATTTGGGCTGAGTGAATTAATTATCCCCGTCAGATTCATACTTTTGCTTCTTGCATCCTTACTCTTGGATGCCAAGACCATACTACAGGTCACTACAGACATTGAGTGGACTATTCTGTAGTGCATTACGGAGAGGTGAAGGTGCACAATGTGTCAAAAAGTCTGAAACTGATACTTGATTGGAAGAAATATTACATCTGTAGTTATATGATTGGGAACAGATGATTAAACATAGAAAACATTGCATTACAAGCCCCAATGAGAAAGACTTCATGAAGCCCAACCTTAGGAGGTGACAGGACAGAATTAGCATTTTCTAGTGCAATAATTGTATTCCTTGGTCTGGGAATACATATTGTTTGGGGACCAATCTGCTGCTGCCGCAAACATTTATCTCAGCATGATAACTCAAAAAGTATTTGATGGCTCTTTTTCAGATTTTGCAGATGCATTGAATGGTGGTGAAATTTTGAGACAAATCGTACCAAGATTGAAGCAGTGCTGCACTCTAATAGCAAAGAGAAGGGTGACTGCAGAAGACTAGCTGTTGTTAGCACAATAACTAAAAGTATTCGAAGGATAATTTTCAAACTTCCCAGAAACATTATGTAAGTGATGGTCTGAAGCCTATTTCATTTTGAGACCAATCACACCAAAACTGAAGCAGTGTCACTTACTGGTAACACATGAAAGGACAGCCACAGGCGCAGATCTGGTGAGCCTGACTATAATGAAACAAGGCATGCAAGTTGGGCTTTTGATAAAGATTTTTTGGAGAGGTGGGAAGAGTGTGTAGGGGGGCTAGAGGTTGTAGAGGATGGGGGGGTGAAGAATAGGGATTTGATGTGGCAGAGGAGGCGATGGGGCCATTTTGGGAGTATATTATTATTGATCTGACAGCATCTTGTTTTGCCATAATTCAAGCATTGTAATAATATAATACACAGTCTACCTCGGAGATGGGTAATGTGTGAGATGCAGATATTCACCCATCATTTTGGTTCCTTTGTTCTTCACAGTGGATATAGACTTATGTAGCCGTAGTGCTTTATAAACAATGGGTCAAAAATATGTGCATTGAATCCGGCACTTTACTAGGTATGACAATGCAATGCTATTCATTTATGTCCTCTGTGAAGGATATGTGTTGTCACTCTTTATTTCCAAGGCCATGCATGCTACATTGATGGAACCTATAATGTCTTTAAAGGATATCCACAGATTTTCAGACCTCTCCAGGCACATGGCTGCCTAGTAAAATAAAGGATTTGAACCCCCCTGAAATGTTTCTGTTACCGATCAGGCACATAGCCAGGTACTAAAATGTTATTACTACAATATTTACACATTTATCCAGACTTTCAAGAATATTTTATGTGATGGACTGCTGGTTCCCCACCCCAGAAGTGTTCGCCACCAAGTCTCTGGACAGCAGCTGATCACCACCCTGGGCAATAAGACCAAGGAACCATGTGAGAATCCCCCATGAGGCACAGATGGACCCAGCAGCATCCAGGGAGACATGGAGGCCATGTGTATACACTGCCCTCAGTCATGGTGGGGGCAGACTCAGGACACAGACTGCTTGATGCCTTGCAAGCAATGGGTCTACATGCAGCTGGGAGAGTGACAAAAAGCAGAATACTAAAAGCAATGCAAGACAAAGACGTGACAACACAAAGGGAGAGAAGCTTCTTAAATGGCCATGAGAGACTGTGGGTAGATTGCTGTGCCATTGACCAGGTAACAAGGCAGCTCTCATTGCCTACCTGGCATAGAACTGCAAGACAGCTCCATCAGGCAGTCTAGCATGTCAGTGTTTCCAGTCTTGCTGGAGTAGTTGAATATAACATGGTGGAATAGATTTGCATGATCAGTCGTTAAATCTAACAAGAAAATTGACTGCCAGTACGATGCTCCATTTTATTGGTCTTTCTGCTGCCAGCATCAGGATTCAGTACCACAAAGACAATTTGATTAGGGAGAGTGAGAAAAGTTACACTTTAATGCCTAAGCCGCATTTGGAATGAATAAATAAAATAGGACAGTTTTAAGCACTACATTCCAAGTTGCTCGTGTCCTAGCAACCTTTGACAGCTGACATTTACAAAGAGCACAATACAGTTGTAACAACCATCCACCCATTTTCTATACCTGCTTACACTATGCAGGCTGGCAGGGGTTAGGAGTCTATCCTGGATGCTATGGGTGTTGGGAATAAGCCAGGATGGGGCAGCAATACATTATAGACAGTGGCAACTTGATGGGATAAAGGATATAAAGTAAATATGGGTGTCTATATGTACAATTTATTTTAAATGATAATATGTTTTTTATTCCCAAATCAAAGTCAGGATATTATTATTGTTGTTGTTTTTATTATTATTATTATTATTAATAATAATTAGTATTGAACAATCAGTTGACAAAAAACACCTTTGGATACATTAAGGTACACAGGTAGCCTGCTAGTCTACATGCTCTGTACACTACAGTTTTAGTGGCTTGTGAGGGTTTTTACTGTACTATGAAGTGAGTCAGATTTGCTGTTCTAACAGCACTGCAAAATGGTGGATGCACTACATAGTTCACTACTTAAGAAAATTGGGTAATTTCAAATGCAGCCCTAGATTTCAAGCTGCTCTTAGATGAAGAAATGATTTCCCAAGTATAAAGAGAATGATTGATTTAAAATCAGTTGAGAGACATGCTCATCTCCAAAGACGTGTTTAGGCTAATGGGTGTCTGTAAATTGCCCATAGTGTATGATTCTGTCCATGTGTCTTGAGACAGGCTGTAATAAGCTGCCTGGTGTTTCCCATCCTCGTGCCCTGTGCTTCCTGGCTCCAGGGTTGCCCCTCATGAGGATCAGCAGTTAGAAGATGGATAAGTACAGATTTTCTTTTCTTTGTAACAATTTTTTTTTCAACCAAAATCCTTGTGTGATATAAAAATGGTTGGACAGATGGATGGATGACTATAGTAGAGAACATCATTTTTTGCATGTTTGACTTCCATGCATAGCAATCAGTGAAATATGAAATCATTTGTTTGATCATATGGCATGAGATGGTCATTCGTTCTTAATAGTTTAAATTTATTACATTTATTGAGTTATTTATGATTTCAGCTGGTATCCATCCATACCTCTGTTCATACTTTTTAAAAATTACAGTTCTGTCTATGCAGACTTCTAAGAGTTATCAACACTGATACCAAAATTTTCTAATTGTTTCATTTAAAGCAATATTTTATTTGTTTTTATTAAATTAAATTATTGTATGCTTTACTGGTTTATACAGCTTAATATCATATGGGAGGATTTTACCTTCTCAAAGGTCCACCTGAAGCAGCCTCCTTTAGACTGTGTATGGCATGGGAGCATTAAGCCAGTGCATGCACTACTGAAAAAAGACACTGACTTTACCTTTGAATGGGGAGTAACTTGACTTTAATATCAGAAAACTAGTTTATACATCTCATATGCTTTATAATGCATTAATATGCATTGTAAAGCAGTCATTTAAGATTGAAATTGACATTTTAGTTTCACTGTCTCAGTTCCCATTAACTCTGATTATGCCATATTTTGTTTGTTCGTTTGGATGCGACCTTGCATGTTTCATAAACATGGAGCCACATTATCCTCTGTGAATCAGCGAGCGTCATTTCTGATGTTCAGAGCTGTTGGCTGATGAAATAAGACACTTTTAATGCAAACCCAGCCCTAGGCATAACCTGTCTGTTTTTTTTTCTCTCTCTCTTTTATTTAATCCTTTGTTCTGGTCTAGCTATTAACTGCTCATCAATCTTACTGTCATTTTGCACAATAGTACAAAATAACTGACCTAATGCAGATGCAGTATGTGATAAATGATCAGTACTACATATCCCACGGTTGCTTATTCTAGCTAGCAGAACTGTAGCCCCTCTGTATTAGGTATTGTCATTTTCTGTATCCATAACTCCGCTTGACTTTCTACGTTTATACATATTCACAATTCTGCTTTATAAATCTGTACTACGAAATTTAGGAAAAAGAACTTTTTCTCAGTTAATGGTGTTTGGATGTTTCTATATATGCCCCTGCATGTTTACCTCCACAAAGTATAACAGTTATTACATTTAGGGTAAATAATTCCCACCAAATATGTATGTATACCCATAAGTGTATGTTCATATAAATAAAATCACCATGTTTTATAATGTAGGGACTCTATAGAGGTGCACGTAATTTCACTGGCATCAAGCACTAGAATATGTGTGTATATATATATATATATTATTATTATTATTATTATTATTATATGAATAGCACCATTTTTTTCTGTCCTGTTTCTAAAAAGTAAGAGGGGGCATATTGCGGTTTGCATACATATTTTTAATTAAAATATGTCTGTTGCGCGCGGCGACGTGTGACGTATAGAAAAAAAAACTGATGCATCGTGAAGGGAAGTGGTCAGCTTTCTATAAATAGCAGATGATTGTGAAACGCCGACAGTCTTTCAGAAGACTCGGGAGAAGATTTCACTCGCAGCTATCCGCCGCCTTCCAGCCGCGATGCCAGACTCCGCATTACTGCTGCTCATGCTCAGCCTCCTCACTTTGTCCTCTGCCTGTTACATCCAGAACTGCCCGCGAGGTGGGAAGCGCTCCTTCCCAGACCCAGAACTCAGACAGGTAACGTGTAGTTTCAACTATTAAAACTTGTTTTACGTTCAAAACCTTAGGTGAACTTTTAAATAAGCGTGTTTACATAAATAAGATACTTAGCCTTAAAACCTGAAACATCATTTGTACGAGCGCACATATGGAATTGTAAAACGTACGTCAGAACATCAATAAAAACTTCTCGATTATCTTTTAGATTGTTTTGGCGTTTATGTGCAACGGTTATTTCAATTTAGATGATGTATTTGTTTTCCCATTCACAATTTAACTAAAAAGTCGATACGTACAATCAAATGTCTGTAGTGATTAATTATTAAAGATTACAGTGAGAGTTACTCGCATGTGATGAATTTTATATGCAATGTTTTCCGGGAAAAAACGGTTCTATCAATAAAATAAAACGACTAATTAATTAGTGCGAAAGCTTTCAGATGCTGATCATGTTTTTACCAGTGCGCATTATCATGTTGCCGTATTTCACATTTAACGTTTTAATTAAAAAAAATGCGCGTCGATCTGTTCTTTTGGAAGCAGAGTAATACGTGGTTGGACACGCAGCACAATCCACTGATATTATTTATCATCGAAATGTTCGACGTTCTTGTCTGCCTCTGGCTTTTTATGCACATAGCTCTAGTAACTATTAGAAAATAGGCTTCAAAATATTTGGATTAGTGCGCCAGCGCAATTTTAAGGTTTTTGAAAAACTACATTTATAGTGTATTTCTATATCCGTTAAACGGTTCTCATCATCAGCTAAGAAATATTACAGTATTTATTTTTATTTATTTTTGCTGGTGTAATACTGAGTGCATTTTTTTATTCTTGCTGTTAGATGAATTAATCCTTCTTGCTTTATCGCCAGTGTTCCACATGTGGCCCCGGGGCCAGGGGCCGCTGCTTTGGCCCCAGCATCTGCTGTGGCGAGGGCATGGGCTGCTACGTGGCCTCACCAGAGACGGTGCGCTGTCTGGAGGAGAACTACCTTCCGAGTCCCTGCGAGGCTGGAGGGAAGGTGTGCGGGGCGGAGGGTGGGCGCTGCGCCGCCCCGGGCGTCTGCTGTGATACAGGTCAGTGCGCGTAACCACCTATAGAGGACGTGCAAGGCATGCTTGATTCTCCGATACAAGAAGTAGGTCTAGTAAATTGATTCACAGCGTTTAAATATGAGAAGGCGATTAATTTGTTCGCGTGTTTAAGTCAAGTCCAACTTCGTCATTTAAAAATATGCAGACATACAATGAAACGAAACTTTTTAATAGAGGCTTTATACAATGCAAAAAATGAATGAATGATACACCAATAAACGAATTAATGAAATAATGAATGAATATGCTGCCTGTGTGTGTCTGTGCGTAAATCGCGTTTTATATCTTGACAGACGGTTGCGCGTTAGATCCAGACTGCCTGGACGACATGAGACAGCAGCCTTCTCCCGAAGAGAACTCCCTCTCAATGGGAAGCGCACCTGAAGAACTGCTGCTGCGTCTGCTGCACATGACCAGTAGGGGGCAGAATCAGTATTGATGTTCCATGCGGCGAAACGGAAAACTTACGGTCGCAAGGAACAAGTAATACCATATTTCAGCATCGCCTAAACATCGTTTATACATATATATATATATTTTAAAACAACTTTCTTTTCTGAAAATAAACAAGGGGCCGTCGTGAGTTAGGATACTGAAACGAGGTAATTTACTTTGAGCAACGCTCCACTGACCAGTTGGTGGGGGGTGGTGCCTTTGTTGTATTTTTTTCCAAGGAAACAGAAATATCTGAATGAATCATTATATAATAAAAGTGCCGCAATCCAGTATTATGCTATAATTTGAGTTGCTACAATGGAAAAAAAACAAATATTGTAATATACATAAAATAAATTATGTAAATATGTAATAAATATTTTTCTTGCAGTTATTTGTGAGTTTTTTCACTACTCATGGGTAGATTTAGGCTAGTTTAAATTTTTAAATATAAAAAAGTGTGCAAATATTGAACAAAAATACTGCATTATAATTTGTATTATTTAAATGTATTGGATCACTTTGTCATGGCGGGGCATGGTGAAGGAGGGAAAAGAGGGGCCATCCAGGAAGCAGCTGATAAATAGGGTTTATTAGCCAAAACAGAACAGAAAGGGGAAGACCACGAAATAAAGGGATCACTAGGGGTCAAAACAAAACAGGAGAAGTTAGAACTAACTAAATAAAACACTAATGTAGCACATTAGGGAACAGAGCAAAACTGGAAGAAAGACTGGGGAACAACTACAGCTGCAAACACACAGCAATCGCTACAATGACTGACTGAGGAAATGAACAAAGGCAGGCACTTAAATACATAGGTAACAAGGACTAACGAGGCAGGTGTGGGCTACAAAGAACTAGGGGCAAAGAGGAAGAGGTAAGGTCAATTATCAGATACAGCAGGTAAAAACACCAAGGGAAACTAAAACAAGGAAAACAAAATAATACAACCCGGGAGCAGCAAGCAAACACAAGGGATTGTAACTGCAGTACATACACATAATAAACCAAGAGAACTTAAAATAGGAAATGATAAAAAAAAATAACTAGTTGAGGCCTCTGGCCAGCCTGGAAGGATGCTGGCTGACCCTTTAGCCTGTTAAGCCACACGGTGGCCCCATGGAGTAGGGAATCATACTAGGGACTGAGTGACTACAAGACAGCGCGTGTAACAGGATGGTCAGTGACACCTGCTGGCTATATGGGGACAAGACATATGGTACAGGGTCAGCTGGGCACTGATCCTGACACTTTTACCTTTTGCCATTAAATATATACAATTTGTTCTCTTGTTGTTGCAGCAAAGTTTTTAATATTCCTGACACAATTAGGAACAATTGACAGATGATTTCTATAACGCAAGTATAGAAAAGGATGAGGTAAACTAAGCTGATGTACGTGCATCACCATTTTCAACATCAACTAGTTTTTTCTTACATTTCATTGGTCAATCATTTATACAAAAGCAAAAAAACAAATATGTGAAACTTTTATCAGCCCACCATCTATCTTCTTTCCAGTTTTCCTGGTTAGTTTTTCAAGGGAAGGCGGAGCCTATCCCCAGCTGCATAAGATACAAGGCTGAAGTACATCCTGGATAAAAAAACATTCATATTTCGTAAATGTTTACAGGAACTCCCGGACCAAACCAACTCATAAAATAAGAGGAGGCGGAGTGCTTAACTTAACTCAGATGTTTTCCTACTTTATCCTTATCTTTTATATTAAAAAGTATTAAGTAACAATTGGCAGCTGTATTAAATAAATAATATATATATAAATACATTCCTAAAATGTCTGAATTTATTTTCGGCATTGTTAGAAAGTGATATGCCATTAAATAGGAGATCTGCCAGTTAATGTTTAGACAAACTGGCCGGGTAATAAAAGTCATCATAAAAACTGATGTCACTAATGAAACTGAAGATGTTGACTTTGTTCTTGCTACCTGTATGATTAACACTCAAAGCACTCAGGTAAAACCACACTTACTGCCTTTCACTTGTATAGCTTGGCACAGAGCACGCCAAACATCTTCTGCCCTCTGCCCCCAGAGACCTTAACACAGCTTACTGCAGGAAATAGGTAACCAGTACGTCTAGGCTGACTGGGTGGCTTCAGAATGAGGGACTAGGACCCAGGAAACAGGAAGTAGGGCTGAAACACAGAAACCAGAATAGTAACCCCTAAGAAACCCCTAAAACAGGAGACAGGGGACATGACACATGCTAACCGGGACCTGAAACTCAAGATACAATGCCATTCTTTTCGCTGGTACTTGTGACTAGTGACACGGTGTATTGCGACAGCAATAAACGGTTTTCATCATCATCATCATCATCATTCAACAAGAACCATGGACCCTGAAACAAGATACCAGGACCCTACACCACAAACCAGTGATCATCCTGGCAACCATGACAGACACCCAACACAAACACCAGCAAACTAAGGCAAGCCCCACAAATAAGACTCTGAACTGAGTACAATACATCTGAATAAAACACTGAGTCCTACACTCAGAGCAATGATGATCACTGTTTAAATGAAGAATCCCTGGTCAGACTGCAGCCCCCTCTACCCAGCCCCAGACAAACAGCAAAAAAATGCATGAATTCATGGATAGGATAATAATCATGTTTTATGAAGCATTTTTAATGCTGCTTAATTACAGTATGATCAAAACCTGGCTTGTGATTAGACGACAGTTATTGGAAAACATGATATTGCCATTCTAGTCGACACGGCAAAGTCTCTAAAAAGATGGACTTTGTAGATCTTATATGGGTTGCAGATGATGAGAGTATCTGGTGAGTCAGATGGCTAAAGATGTTTTATTATTATATGAGGCAGAAACCGCGACCAAAGGGTGTGTGTGTGAGAGTGAAATACACTCCCTGGTCATTGGGAACTCACAGCCTGATAAGTGGTCCAAAGGCCAATGCTAACCTGTAAAAAGCTGCTGCAGACCGAAGCATTCAAGCAGAGACAAACCCAACACGGTGCAGACAGAGTGGTCAGAATCACCAGTCCTTCACACTCCACAGGAAACATGACATTTTATCACTCCTTTGGATTATGCTTCATTGTGGTTATGGCTGCTTCTGCTTCTTCCATTGACCGTAAGTAAATATCTTGAAGCTGTTTTTAAAAGCCCAAATCCTGAAGATGAGACAGGCAACAGTTTGCACTATGCTGTGGTATCTAATACAGGCTACTACCTGTGCCATATCAACTCGCTCCTGATTCAACTTTAATGTCGTTTTAGAGGAACTATGGCAAATTGCAAACAAACCAATAATCACTTATTGCTCTTCAACATTACATCTGTTGCTTCCAAACCACTTGACTCCCTGACAGTCCATTCTAACCCTTTATATTAAATAAACTCTATTGACTATCAATAGCTTTTCTGTGGATCCTGGTAAGGAAATCACTTGTGGGAGCACAGCCTTCTATTTCTTTATTATTTATGTAAAGAAAACTAAATAAGTCTAAATTAGTTTATATATTTTATATACTATGTATCGATTTTATTTACAGAAACACTCTGTAGTTGCAAACTGCAAGTGAAACAGACTTGTGTATAGCTCTTATTTCTGTGATACATGATTTAGAAATTATTTAAGCAGTTCATGTTTGTCCATAATCCTTAAATGTTCTTGTATGTTCTTGTCTTCCCAGAGTCTAGATGTAACCAGCCTGTGGACCAAGGAAGTGGGGAGATGTTGATACATAGTTTCTACTATGACACCACGCAGGGAATCTGCCTTCCCTTCCATTACAAAGGAGATGGGGGGAATGAAAATCGCTTCACCTCAGACGTTGAGTGCATGCAGGCCTGCTCGGAGAAACACCATGAGCTATACCCACCTGGAGGTATGGCGGCACTATACTTCAGGGGCGAGCTGAGGGGCATTGTCCCTCCCATATTTTTTTCCTTGTGCCCCTTCTCTAAAAATAAAAAAATATCCATGTTTCTTTAATTTGATTTTGACCAGTTTAGCTGTACACAACCATATACTAAAAATATATTAAACAGATAAAACTTTAACAGGATTTTCCCCATGAAAGTGAATATAGGATTTAAAAAAAGCATTGATGCCCAACCAAAATATTTTGTTACCCCTCCTCCAGTTATGCCTGTAGTACCAGGCCTGGGGAGCAGTGAGAATGTGAGATTTCTACACTTCCAGCCATATGTCTAAAATAACTCATGCCTGTTAAAGTGTATAGAGTCACTCTTTTAGCAATTGGTCAAAGTCAAACACAGCTTCTTTTGATTTCTCTCGAGTTTGTCTTGTCTCTGGCTTTGCATTGTTCCATGTTCTGCTTTCTGTGGTTGAATCTATCAAGAGTTATGGTCTACCAAGAGGAACAGACACAAAATCCCCTACAATTTGTCCAGGTTCAGTGTGCACGTTGAAGGAAGACCAGGGCGATTGCTTAGCCCGGTTCCTGAGGTTCTACTACAACGCGGAGAAGAAGGCATGCCGGACATTCATCTACGGGGGCTGCGGTGGGAATGGGAACAAATTTCAGACCAAGCAGGAATGCCAAGAAACATGTGGTAAGTGGGCTACTCATGCACCTTTGGTTCTTCTTATTGCTGGAACAGGAAAGGGTCTTCCCCAAACTATTTCCACAAAGCTGGAAGCATAGAATTCTACAAAATGTCTTTGCATGCTGAAGCATTAAGAGTTCCCTTCACTGGAACTAAGGGGCCTACCCCAACCCCTCTAAAAACAACCCCATACCATTATCCCTCCTCCACCAAACTTCACAGTTTTACAATACAATCAGGCAGGTAATGTTCTCCTGCTGTCCACCAAACCCAGGCTCATCTATCAGACTGCCAGACAGAGAAACATGATTTGTCACTGCACATAACACGTTCCCACTGCTCCAGAGTCCAGTGGCCGTGTGCTTTACACCACCCCAGCTGACGCTTGGCATTGCGTTTGGTGATTTGAGTCTTGCATGAAGCTGCTCAGCCATGAAAGCCCATTCCATGAAGCTCCCAGAGCACAGTTTTTGTGCTGGAGTTAATGCCAGAGGAAATTTGGAACTCTGCAGTTATTGAGTCCACATAACGGTGATTTTTACACACTATGTGATTCAGAACTCAGCGACCCCACTCTGTTACTTTGTGTGGTCTGCTACTTCGTGGCTGAGTTTCTGTTGTTCCTAAATGCTTCCACTTTGTAATATTACCACTTACAGTTGACCGCGGAAATTCTAGCAGGGAAGAAATTTCACAAACTGACTTACTGCAAAGGTGCCACCCTATAACAGTACCACAGTTGAAGTCACTGAGCTCCTTAGAACAACCCATTCTTTCATGAACGTTTGTAAACCTGAGTGCATGGTTAGGTGCCTGATTTTATATACAGTACCTGTGGAAATGGATCTGAATCAAACATCTGAATTCAGTAATTCAATGATGACACCTGAATTCAGTAATTCAAGGATGATACATGAACCCCACCCCTGTTGCTGCCTGTAGTTGACAAAAAGTGAAACCAATCCTTCATATGTATGAGAATCCACATCTTGCCAAAGGTCAAAGAGAAAGGAATTTCATCGTGAAACAGCTCAGTTGTTTGTGTGTCTGGAGTCTTGCTACTCCTTCACGGTTGACTGGAAGAGTTGAATGGCCATCATTTCATAGCACAGGTGTGGCACAGGTGCATCTGTGTCCCAGTTCTATTCCCACAATAACTCTAGTTTTATATCTGCAGTGGCACTCAGTTTGAAGTTGGGTTCTAAGGCTTATCTGGCATGTAAATGTTGTTTCAACACAGAATTTCACTTGTTTGCCAGGGTTTATCTGTACAAACGGAACTGTTCCACTTTTTTCCTCTAGGAGTCAGTGATGCATCGATTGGGTAATTTTTGTTTTTGATTTTCATTCACATGAATACAGCAAAGTCGGGTCGGTCTTTTGAATCGTCCGCTCAAGATTCAAACCCAGATGCGCCGTCTGCCAATGTGGGTAAGGAACCATAAATACTCGTAGCTCTTTCTCTTTTTTCCCTTTGTAAAATCGGTTTGAAATTTCATTCTCTCTTGTGTTTCAGGTCTGATCGTTGGAATTGTCGGTGGATGTGTGTTTGCAGTTGCCGTCATTTCTGCGATTGTAGTACTTGTTATGCAGAGGTAAAGTGTTACATTTTTTTTCAGATTGTTAGTGGGTACCACTGGCGACCCCAGTGTCGGGCGAGCGAGGCGTAAGCCATGAAAGCCTCGGAACTATTTTAGTCATGGATTATTCGTTATAACTACGTATAATGTGTTTTTGTTGTCATTAATCACCAAAGTCAGGGCTGTGATTGACATGTAACTAATGCATTTTGTACGGAATAGACGGACAGAATTTAATATTTTAAAATCTTGAATTCTGACTCATCGTCTGGGTTCTGGTTTAAGCCTCCTATCTCCTCTTAGTCTAGAACCGCCCCAGATTTGTACTAAAATAATATTACTTATAAAACTATTACCGGTTTCGAATTGAATATCTCACGCCAGCCAGATTAATTGTCAACTCTGTTAATTGCGCATTTTTTAAAAACTTTCGTTTGATGTCTTTTTCAGGAAAGACCAACCGAAGGATCGGAAGAAAGTTCCAACAAATGTCATAGAAGTTGAGATGGAGTGATGAGCGGAAGTTTTTGGAAAGATTGCTCAAAACAGTTCAAAGAATATGAAGTACCTTATACTGACTTTGAGTGATTCTAGTTTCAACCTCTTATGTTTTATACTTTGAAATGCATTTTTGATTTGTAAGAAAATTGGGCAGAGTATTACTTTAACATACTGCTCTTTTTATAACAATGTTTTGTTACATTTGTAGTACAGCTAGATCCTATAGTTTTACACTTCTCAGTTGCACTATATGGCCAAAAGTATGGGAACTCTAACTTATCCAACATCTCATTCCAAAATCATGTGTAATAATACGTAGTTGTTCGACCATTTTTGCTATAAAAGCCTCTACTCTTCTGGGAAGGTTTTCCCCTGTTGTTGTGGAGTGTCCTTTGTCTTCCGTTTTCTCGCCAAAGCCCAAAAACATGCTGAGGTTAATTGGAGTTACCAAAGTGTCCATAGGTATGAATGTGTGCGTGTGCCCTGTGATGGGTTGGCACCCCGTCCTGGGTTTTCCCTGCCTTGTGCCCATAGCTTCTGCACCCTGTGGCCCTGAATAGGACAATCGGGTACAGAAAATGAATGGATGGATGCTGGTGCCATTTGCTACTGTTCAGGTTGGGTGTTGATATTAGCCAGTGGGGTCCCTTTCTGTGAGCTTGTGTGGCTGATCATTCCGCATCTGAGCTTGCCTTGAGGTTTTTCCTCTTCACACTTGCTTCACATGTACACTCTCAGAAAAAAAGGGTACAAATTTGTACCTTTGCTTGTCACTGAGGCTGTACCCTCAAGGGTCTGCCAATTGTACCCTTAGCTGTAG
>JAODKC010000044.1:28505535-28535964 GCA_026777985.1 Mormyrops attenuatus | reverse complement strand
CATTGGCAGACCCTTGAGGGTACAGCCCCAGTGACAAGCAAAGGTACAAAATTGTACCCTTTTTTCTGAGAGTGTAGTTGACCTCAGCTGCTCTAACAGGACAGAATTGTGGTCAATTGATTTGTGGGAAACATGGCATCCTATGATGGAGGAAAGTGGAAAATCACTAACTTCTCCTGTACAATCATTCATTCTGCTGCTGATGGCTGTTTCTGGAGATTGCATTACAATGTGCTTAGTTATACACCTGTGTCAGCAACGGGCATGGCTTAATTAGGCAATTCCTCTAATTAATAGGAGTGTCCACATACTTCTAGCCATATAGTGTACATTGGCTTAGTGAGATTTGGTAATACAGGTACATTAATTTTCAGACAAAACATTTATGGCTACCATTTAATATTCTGTAGTGTGGAAAACATGCTTATTATTGACGATAAATAGAAAAATTATTTAATATGGTTTTCTGTATACAGAAAAATAAATACTTTCAGTACTTCACATGACGTACAACAACTTTCACAAGTCTCATAACTAGTGTTGCCCTAACAATCACAGTTTAAAAATATGTGCAACCCTACAGAAGTTTTTAATAAAAGTTTGAAAAAACGACAAATAAAGCACACTACACAAAATTATACGCAGATGGGAGAAGAGAAATTGCGTAATTAACACAGGTGCTTCTTGTGCTGTCAGTGATTGCAAGACATACATGCATATTATCATCATGGCACAGTGAGTGTAAGGATGCACGATACCAGGGGCTTAGGAATCAGAGGGGATTTGTATTCATAAATAAATATACAGTTGAGTGCAAAAGTTTGCATCCCCTCACTTTGAAATGCTAAAACAAAGAAATGTATACTCATCAACACAACATTTTAACAACATTTTAACAACATTTTAACAGTTTTTACAAAGGCTCCTTCAACATCAAAAGCAACAACAATGGCCAAAGAGCATATATAAAAAAGTGACAGTGAAATAATGAAAATATCAATCCAAAAGTTTGCATCCCCGGTTCTCTAACACTTTGTATGTCTTCCCTTTGCCTTTATAACCTCCGCCAATCTCCTTGGGTAACCGATGAGCAACTTTTGGATCCTCTCAGGTTTAATTCTAGATCATTCTTCCTGGCATATTTGTTCCAAGTTTCCCAGATTCCTTGGCTGTCTACTATGCACAGCCTCCTTCAAATCTATCCACAGCTTTTCTATTACATTCAAATCTGGAGACTGGGATGACCATGGTAAAACTTTCACCTTATTCTTCTTAAACCATTCCTGAGTTGATTTTGCTTTGGATCTTTGTCTTCTTGTAGATCCTCTTCATTTTTAGCTTTTTGACTGACGGTAGGAGACTTTGCTTTAAAATCTGTTGATATTGACCTACATTCATTCTTCCTTCTACTTTATGCAGAGCTCCAGTGCCTGATACAGACACACACCCCCAAAACATCAATGATCCCCCACCACGTTTGACCGTGGGAATGGTGTTTTTCCTCGCCAGATGTATCTGTGTGAATTGTGACCAAATAATTCAACTTCAGACCACATTATCTTATTCCAAAATTCATTTGGTTTGTTCACATGTTCTTTAACACATTCTAAGCGTGCTGCCTTGTGTCTTGTAGTAAGCAGTGGTATCTTGCGCACTCTTCTCCCAAACAGTCCAGAGTTGCACAGACTGCACTTCACTGTGGAGGTGTGGACTTTTATTCCAATTGCCTCTAAAGACTTCTTCAGGTCCCCCGTGGTTTGTTTTGGATTCACACATAGCTCTTGGGCAGTTTTCCTAGCAGCTCTTTCAGTTATGTTGCTTGGTCTTCCACTCTTTGGTAGAGTTTAAGTGTGCCCATGTTTCTTTCATTTCTGTATTATGGTTTTCTCAGTTGGTACTGGTATCCCTAAATGCTTTGAGAGTTTATTATATCCTTCTCCAGCTGTATGAAAACGTACCAGTTTCATGTTGAGTTCTTCTGACAGCTGTTCCCCTGTTCCCATTGTTGTTGCTCTCATTGTTGTTGCTCTCGTTGAGGCTTCTCGTGGAGGTCATTAAAGGTTTTCAGATGAAAAACATCTGTAAATTATTATGGAAGGATATTTTGAAAACAAATTCTAAATTAAAGGTAGTTTTTTTATTATTCAAGCTGGGTCTAAGGGGGATGCAAGCTTTTGCACTCAGCTGTATTAAGTTGGCGTCCCCGCAAAATCAAACTCCTATTGCTGTTGCATGCTGGGTTGCAGCCGAACTTGAACTGATGGCTAATTGGATTACATTCAAACTCCATGGACATTTTTAATTACAATGTCGGTATGGACTCTCAAGCAGATTATTTAGTTGCTGCTGATTCATGAATTCATGTTGTCATATCAGGTGGCTGGCAAACCTAAACTAATTGTTTCAGAAAACGAAAGCATCCTTCAGACATCCAAGAACTGAATTCTCATGAAAGGACTCCGCTCCGCTGACTCGCTGCTGATGTTTTTAGGTCTTAATAGAAAATTTTTAGGCCAGACATCCCTCATATAATGTAAACTCTTTATCTAAGGAGTGGAATGTGGCAACAAACACAATAAAAAGGGAACAGAAAAGTCCCAGAATGGTAATGCTGACGGGTTCAAAGGCACCAATTGACAGTCACAGCACCGTGAAACCCGAGAAGCCAAAACTGTTTTGACATCCACAGTAAACAGCAGAATCACGCAATGGAATTAAAAAACAAATTCAAACAACCATTACTGGTAGAGAAATGCATAGCATAGAATGAATCACCCAGATCTTACACAAAAGAAATGTGACATAAATCAGTCAATGATCATTGCAACACTCCTTTTAAGTAAACACAATAGAAATAAAGATCAGTCCTAAATACCAGAAAATACGAAGATGCAAGACAAAATCATAATATATAATATGCAAAATTATGTCTGCCAAGGAGATCCTCTAAGATGGCATATGTCTGACTACGTTGTACTTTGTATTCTGAGCATGAAATGTGTATTTTTCAGTCCTCCTTCAGTGGACAAAGTGGCATCACTACTACACAGCACATCCAACTGTACTGCCATCAAGGTTTTTCCTTCTCACCTGCCCTTTTGTAAGTGTCCGCTGAGTTAACTGTACATTTAAAACCTGTTCCCCCTGTATGATAACCAAATCTGGAGTTGGTTTCATTTTACTTTACATGACATTAATTTAGCAGGTGGTTTATCCAAAGTGGCGTACATCTTTGAGAAAAAGCAGAAAGTACAGAACATCACCAGTGAATACTCTGGAAAGTATGCATGGTTTTGGACTGCAGGTGGAAACCTGCACAAACATGGGGAAAATATGCAAACTCCACGCACACATAGATAGAGGCAAGATTTAAGCCTCGGAGGCATGAAGCTATATTGCTAAACACCTGAGCCACTGTACCACCCTTAAACCCTAGGAATCAAGTTTAAAGGCAGACAAAGGTGTGGCACACTCGTCCAACTGAAATTGAGGCTGTTTCACAGAAACAGAAACTTTGTAGCTTGTCAGCTACATATCTGTTAGTCGCTACTGTTGATATTTGGCATGTTTTCACAACTTACTTCCCATATTCCTCATATATGTTTTTAAAATTATTTTCTGCTGCATCACGTCCATATTCTTCTTCAGTGAACTCTTTACTGGCTCAAAGTTCAGTGCTCCAAGATTCTTTTTTTTCCCCAGGGTCAACACACAGAATGAAACATGTTCATTTTGGTCATTTCAAGACATACAGTCCAGCTAATGCTTTTAAGTAAGAACATAAGAAATTTACAAATGAGAGGAGACCGTTCAGCCCATCAAGCTCATCTGGGGAGAACTTAACTAATAGCTCAGAGATGTTAAAATATTATCTAACTGATTTAAAGGAATCCAAGTTTTTAGCTTGTGCTACACTAACAGGAAGACTATTCCATACTCTAACTACACGCTGTGTAAAGAAGTGTTTTCTCAAATCCATTTTAAAATGTTCTCCCACTAATTTCCACCTTCGGCCATGAGTTTTAGTATTTAAACTAAAGTAGCCATTTGGCTGAACAGCATCCAGACCTGTTAGAATCTTATATACCTGTCTCCCCTTAGTCTCATTTGCTCGAGGCTGAACAGATTCAGCTCAGCTAACCCCTCCACATAAGACATTCGTCTAAGACCAGGAATCATTCTTGTAGCCCTACGTTGAACCCTTTCCAAGGCAGCAATGTCGTTGTTAAGGTATGGTGACCAAACCTGCACACAATATTCATCTACCAGGTATCAGCCCATTCGCTAATTAAATCAAGATCCCGTTGTAGCCTCTGTGCTGCTAGTTCAGTATCAGCTACACCACCCACCTTGGTGTTGTCTGCAAATGTAACCAGTTTACTGTATGTTTTGGCGTCAATATCATTCATGTAAATTAGTAACAATAGTGGTCCTAAAATTGAACCCTGCGGTACCCCACTATGAGCGCAGGCCCGCTGTGACATGTTGGCTATCCCTCAGAATGTTATTTGAATCCAGATAATCTAACATTTTCACTTGTTGCAGTGTGGCGTCCAGGCATTTGCTACCTTTTGCAACTTCTTACTCTTGGGTTGCATCCTGTAGAGTGAAAGCAGATGCACTATAATATGGTCAGATGAGGATTAGCACTAGTTTCTGTCCAGACTCTTGGTGGCAAATTTGATGCATTACAGTAACTCAGACTATGAATTGCATCGCATACTGCTTTAGCTCCTCATCCAGGGTTTCCGATGCATGGTGCCTTGTGTCCTCGATAAGAGATTAAGGAAGGTGGATTATGAAAGATGAATGGATGTTAACATATCAAGGTGTTACTTTATATGTTGTATACACATTTTCTTGCATGAACACACTTAAGTGCTGTTGCTTTGCTTTTGGCTGTCATCCTCATATTTTATGCCAAGACATTCTTGTTGAAATATTGTATTGTCATTAAAATCGTCAGGCAAAATCCTGATAAAGCAGTTGAGAGAAGGAGAAATGGAATGCTGCCCGTAACCTGACAGAGGATTCACATGAATTACGAGTAACAGACACGCTGCAGGCATTCCCACGTCTGTCTCCATCCAACGTCATTAGTTTAATTAATTAAATGCGGGTGATAAAGGAAGGTTGTTTCAAAAGAGGATTGTTATCGTCTGTTTCGAATATATAAAAGTAAATATTTGAAAGTACCCATATCTGTTTGTTTTTGAATGTTTTTTGGTCTCTAATCCAGTTTTCAGGGTATGAGTTGTATTTTAAATATTTAAAGTGGTCATTGTAAAAAATATTCCTATGCAACAAACATGACAAATATACATGTGGTGAAAATAGACAAAACTAATAAAAACATCACCTCTTTCTGACCAACGACTAACAGTATGGCAAGAAAAATAAACATTTCTTCTGTCTTTGAGAATTGTATTGCTTCTGTTCTGGAAAAACAACACCTTCTGGGTCTGTCTAGGCTGCACCCCACTGGAAAACAGCACACTATGCCAAGAAAAACTACTTTCTGTTTTTTTATATTCTCTTGCTTGAAATGGTTTCAAGTTTCATAACAATTGTGTAGCATGACATAAATATGTGCCAAAGCTGCACAGGAGGCATGCCTGACCCCTGACTTCGTCGTTTTTGACCCACAAATAGAAAAATCAGTAGGTAACTGATTGCAAAAGTGAACACGGGATCACGTATCCTAGTTTTTAAATTCTAACATCTCCTTTCTATTTAACAAGTAATCCACCGTGAGCCTGTAAGTAAGTAATCAGTGTTTAAAATATATTATTATTTTATAATAAGAATTAACACATTATATAAATATCAAATCACCCATGGTCTGGTAAGGGAATAATGGAGAGTCAACTTCCCATCACTTACATACTTTTACAAATTCTAAATATATCTCTATCAGCATAAGTTTACTTGAATAAATAGGGGATAACTTACTCTGAAGTAAATGAATTGCACAATTAAAAATGCATCTACAAAGGTGAGTCATAATAGGTTGAATGCCAACTAGCAGTATTGCTTAGCTATAAAAGAGGTCTGACAATCAGCTCTTTAATACACTATACAGATAAGTATTTGGTCACACCTCTTAATCATTGAATTCAGGTGATTCATTTAGACCCATTGCCAGAGGTGTATAAAATCAAGCACCTAGCCATACAGTCCGGTTCGCAAGCATTTGTGAAAGATTGGGTCATTCTGAAGAGCTCAGGGAATTCAAGTGTGGTAGTGCCATAGGATGTCACCTTTGCAATAAGTCAGTTTGAGAACTTTCTTCCCTGCTAGATATTCCACAGTCAACTGTTGGCGATATTAACAACAGAAACTCAGCCACGAGGCAGACCACGTAATGTAACAGCGCGGGGTCACCAAGTTCTGAGGTGCATATTATGTAAAAATCACCAACGCTATGGGGACTCAAAAACTGCAGAGTTCCAAACTTCCTCTGGCATTAACCCCAGCACAAAAACTGTGTGCCGGGGTCTTCATGAAAGGGGCTTACCTGGCCTGACATAACCAAGCCCAATGGCAAGCGTAGGATGGAGTGGTGTAAGGCACGCCTCCACTGGACTTTGGAGCAGTGAAATGGGTTCTGTTGTGTTCTGTAACAACATGTATCACATTTCTCTGTCCGGTAGCCTGGTGGATGAGTCTGGCTTTGGCAGAGAATGTTACCTGTCCGACTGCATTGTGGCAGAGAGATAATGGTATGGGGCTGTTCTACTGGGGTTGGACTAGGCCCCATAGTTCCAGTGAAGGGATCTCTTAATGCTTCAGCATACCAAGACAGTTTGGATGATTCTATGCTTCCAACTTTGTGGGAACAGTTTGGGGAAGGCCCTTTCCTGTTCCAGCAAAAAGAGCCAAAGGTGCATGAGTAGCCCATTTCCACATGTTTGTTAGCATTCCTGCTTGGTCTGAAAGTTGTTCCCATTCCCACCGCAGCCCCCGTAGATGAATGTCCGGCATGCCTTCTTCTCCGCGTTGTAGTAGAACCTCAGGAACCGGGCTAAGCAAATCGCCCTGGTCTTCCTTCAACGTGCACACTGAACCTGGACAAATTGTAGGGGATTTTGGGTCGGTTCCTCTTGGTAGACCATAACTCTTCCAGCATGACTATGCCATCATGCGCAAAGCAAGCTCCATAAAGACATGGTAGGGTGAGTTTGGTGTGGAAAAACTTGAATGACTCGCATTGAGCCCTGATCTCAACCCCATGAAACACCTTTGGGATGAACTAGAATGGAGATTGCGAGGCAGGCCTTCATGTTCAACATAAGTGCCTGAGCTCACAAATGCTCTTCTGGATGAATAGGCATAAAATACCCACAGAGACACTTGATAAGCTTGTGAGAAGCCTTTCCAGAAGAGTGGCAGCTGTTATAGCTGCATAGCGGGGACCAATCCGATATTGTTGACAATGTACTTAGAGTGGGTTGTCACAAAAGGTCCTGTAGGTATAATGACCAGGTGTCCCAATACTTTTGTCCATATTGTATATGCGAGTCCTCAAAGCAGGAGGAGGTAAAGGACAGAGTGCCGTAGTGGCCAAACAGCTGATAGCCAAATTGCAGGTGCACTGGTCACAAAAACCAGCAACATTAACACTAGTGTTAAGGGGGATACACTTCAAAAATCAGCAAATGCTGACCATGTTGATGGAATGGAGCGGTGGTCGCAAGTCGGAGCTCAAGGACAGGGATAGATGCCAAACAAATAAAATTTGCGGAGCATAAAGCTAAATGCCATTCAATACACACTGCGATTAGGGCAAGTTCAGACACAGATAGTGGCTGAAGAAGCGCTGAGAACAGGAGTTAAGGGAACCTTTTACATTTACCAGCAGTATCAAAGTCAGTGTTCTTAAGGCTCATACTTCTCTAATAATAGAGGAGGAAAACAATGAATGATGTGATGAAGTTTTGACATTTCACACCCAAGACTAAGCAGACTGTTATCTTAAAACATCCCTTCATCACATAGTGTGCTAATTTTCCTCCCTTTATTCCGACTTGTACCCACTTGTTATCGTTTCTCCTCAGATTTTTACCCCACAGAACTTTCTGTGGTTAAATATATATATCACACTGCACTTCCTTTGACATCTAACCATTAAGTGTTTAGGCCTTTTTCTAACAAACATTTCTCAAAAACACTGCTAAATTAGAGGAAGTGTTCAGAACTGTAACCACACAGGGGGGATATTTCTTAATTTTATAAAATCAGGAGGACATGGTCATTAGCTTTTGGGTCAGGGTTATTGACTTAAAATTCTGACTCATCGTAGCTATGTATATATAACCTGTAATGTAAAATTTATTGTGGCATTCGCCTTTTACTCCGCCATTGCAAAATACTGATTGCTGTCACGTTAAAGAAATCACAGAATGCAAACAATCTCTCTATGGGAGACTGCCCACAAATGAAACGAGAAATGAGCAGATGAGCCCTGAGGCGTGAGGGCGTTCCTAAGTGGAGATATAAGACTTGACCTGTTCCGGTTTCTCTTATACTTTCGACATGGATCTTAAACTCGTCGGCCTCCTCCTGGTCCTGTGTGCCTCTATTGGCACCATCAAAGGTATGATTCTTTTGCAATCCTATGGGGAAGGACAACTACTGTAATCATTTTTTTTTTTTGCATTAAGCAAATTGAATCATCAATCATTTCCTCAAGATTAACATATTTTTAAATAAAATAAAAATATAGATTTGCTAATAAAAATTTGTTTTACAATCTACAATATTTAAGGACTGAACTGGAAACCTAGACCTCCATTTTGGTCTATAATTACATCATATAGTAATGAGCAGGAATATGAAGCATAGAACCAAAACTGCCTAAAGTATTTGCTGAGTACATTTATAACGATATGATAGTAACATGGGAATGCTTGTCACATTTCTGAATAAGGCCTTTGAGAACAAGATTTGGATACATCAAATAACTGGTAACACTGAGGGGACACAAATAATGTAGTACTGCATTCTAGTATGTATTAATTAACCAGTAACTAAGTGTTAGTTAGGTACTGAACCCGTGTTCATTCATCATCAATCAATCATGATGGTTCATGTATTTTATGCAAGAACTGCATTAGTTCATGATCTGTTCTTGAGTAGTAACTGGGTAGCTAAGTTATTTGTGCCGCCTTGAGTGAAGTGTTACCAAAAAAACCTTTCCACAGATCATACGGATGGAGCACTTAGCCGTTAGACATAAAGATAGACTGTATTATTCCCCACGAGAAAATGAAGGCGCAAAGAGCCGCAACATATCGGAGAGTGCAATGTGCAGATAAGAATGCGTTGCCCGGTAACACTACGGCGCGTAACAGAACACAGAATCAATGCATATGGATGGTACATATAATGTATGAATGTGAATGCAGTGTTGACACTATGCTCAATGTTAATTGTCATTACTATTGTCTGTGGACATGGGGAGGAGGTGGAGATGGTGGAGGAGCAAATTACTATAGTCGGATGGTAACAGGCAGTAATAAAATTCCTGATAGTGCTTAGGGTGGTGAAGTAGTCCAATAGCTAAAACTGCCCCAAGACAGAGTCATAGAAGGGGTGGGCAGGGTTGTTAATAATGGACTGTCAACATGCAAATACTCATCTGCATCTCATCTGTTTTAAGATGTGGTCAGTACATGTAGCGTTCCTTCCAGGAAATTAGGAGTGGTTAGGAAGGTTTACAGGAAGCTGGGCTTAGCAGTGCTCAGTTCTTTAAAATGAAAACCATTGTCCGGCACTTGCAGTTTTTGACTGGCATTGCCTAAGGTTGTGCAGTCAATTAATTCCCAGATATCATAAAACAGTGTATTATTGCGTCGTTTTTATTTCTCGGTGATTTCTTCTGTCACAGCTACAGGTTCAAGTGCCACATTAAAAGCCTTAAGAAGTCTATGGAAATTTTATCAAGTCAGTCATAAAAAGTCAGTCTTGGGGCATGTTCACCATTTACTGTGCTATATTTATTGTCATAAACGAGGAACAGAAATCAAAATATACATACAGATGCAAAGAAACTGAAAATATATGTGAAGAAGTGAATTGACAACTCTGAAATACATAAAGGATTTTCAAGTCTTTTGTACAATTGCTTATCAGGTGTTTAACTCCGCATGGGTGTGTGGTACCCCAGCTTCTCGTTAAGACGGTGATGCCCTACCCCTGTACAGGTGCCTTCCCTTCCTGCTGTTTGCCTGGATCATCAAAAATCCCCATGCGGATTGTGATAAAGGCAGAGAAATATACACACCAGAAACCCAGTGCGTCTTGTGAAGCTGAAGCTGTTGTGTGAGTACTAATGACATACAAATACTGTACAAGCTTATAATGAAACAAGTAATTAAACTCATTGCCTTAATTATATCACGCATAACATAATACATAATGGACTCATTTGGTTGTAGAGATAGAGGTGGCAGATGTAAAAGTTATGAAAAAGGATCACTTGATTATTTTTTTTTTTTTTTTACATGGCCTTTTGATTGTTCGCCTTTATCAGAAATGCTCCATTCCCTCTGATATGCAAATCTCCCTTTGATCCCTTTTCTTTCCAGACTGTATCATAAAAACAAAAGGTTCTGCGCTAAACCTAGGGTGTTGTCCCTCCTGAAAAGGTACAACATACAGCATAGGCGAAACAGAGCGTAAACTGGGATGGATCCTGAAGACTTTTGGCCAGAAGGTGCCACGTGTGGGGAGAGAGGGATGCCATTGATTGTTGACATATCTGTGGGTTGTTTGGCGGTTCATGTGCTATTCTTTGTTTTTTTCCAAATTTCATACAGCTCTGTATCATTCCTTTTTATTGAAATGAACAACATTTTCATCTTGTCGCAGTAACGTTTCAGAAAGGTCTTCTATGTAAGGATTTTTTTGGTTGAAAATGAAAATGTTTAATGTATGTAGCATGTGGATACTCTCTGAATAAAAGCATATTAATCCTAACGAATAATGCAGACTTTGGTGATATTCAGAAACACACCGTCTTATGAATGATATTCAGAAACACACCTTCTATAAGATTTCCTGCTTGGGTATCAGTGCCTCATGTGCTCACCCTGTAGTGGATTTGGGTCTCCATGACTGCCCGCTGTGCTTTTCATTTGATAGTAGTTTTCTTTTATTTTCATGTCTTCTTTTCTATCTTCTTGTTTCAGTTTACAAAAATGTTTTCTTAGGGTTTTAGTTTTAGTTAATAATTTTGCCAGAACACAGATAGATAGGGACAGGAAATAACTTCCTGGGCAATTATATGCACAATTTCAGACTGCCATCCCCACTCAATACTTTCAGACACCTAACAGGTGTAAAATGCAATGTAAGCAGTGAGTATGGTGTACTGTATATAGGCCTACAAAAGGTGCTTAAAAGCCAGATTCCAGTCCAGACAAAAACACAATGTAACCCACCCAGGTCAGTATAATCAACTGAAGTAGATTATATATATATATATATATATGTGTATGTATGTATGTATGTATATATATATATATATATAAATAAATAAATACTGCAGGTTTCTTTTTCTCAATATGTCTGGCATGCGCACACACACACACACACACACACACACACACACACACACACACACACACACACACACACCAAGTCAAAGAAACAAGTTTTAATCACGTTATGGGGACATTTGGTTTCCACAACGTGATAAATACAAACACACACAAACAAACCTATCGGCATATCAGCAAATCTTTTGGATGGTGAAAGGAAATTTCCCAAAGCAGGTATGCATAGATGTGTGATAATACACAAAACCACACAGATACTGAACCTGGGTCAGATCCAGAGCTACAACCTCAGAGCAATGAAGTGGGTTTGCATGTTCTACGGTCACCTAAATAAAGACACCTATGGTATGTAAACGTGTCAGCGATGTAGATGCATTTAGACCAAATATATGAGGACCACAGAGACTGAATGACCCATAAAGCAGATTAGAGTCATTTTAAAACATTGACAGGGCATGTTTCGCTGCTGGGTGAAGTTAGCATGCCAAATTTCTACAAGCAAATGTGCAGCCACATAAAAAGATGGCACCCGCTACCGATTCCTTTTGTAGGACAAATGCTTCAAGACACTTTCACGCTTTTTAGAGAGCTTCAACCGCAACATCCCAAACAAACTTTTAAAACAATTCATTATATCTCATCCATCCATCTTCTCCCGCTTACCGGGGATCGGGTCACAGGTGCAGCAGTCTAACCAGACCTCATTCTCACCGACCAGCTCCTCTGAGGGAATTCCAGTTATTGTCAGGGTCAGTGCACGTCCATCCTGTCCACTTTGTCTTTGTTCTAGCCGATAGTGTGTTTTCCTTCTTCTCCAGGCTGCTGCATAGCTCAAGCATCAAGGCGGCAACCTTGTGATCATGGGTTTGAGACCAGCCTCATTTGTTTTGCTTACTGGGTTTCTGTTTTCTAGTGTTTTAGTATTGTTTATCCTATTTGTGTCCAGTTTGTTTCTGTTCTGCTTGTGTTTGTGCTCCAGGTCCCTCCTAGCTTTAGCCCTCAGATGTGTGTCAAAATTCCTAGTGTTCCCAGTATGTTGTTAATGTTTCCTTGTTTTGGTATTTGTTAAAGTTCCCTAGTTTTCTGTTCTTGTTAATTGTTAGTTAAGTTTCTCCACCTGTGGCTTGTTTCCCTGTTCTGCGCTCATTGGTTAATTGTCTTGATGATTCACACCTGCCTTTTGTTAGTCCTCGTTATTTGTGTATTTAAGTGCCTGCCATTGTTCTGCCCTTTAATCTGCCGTTGTGAATGTTACGCTGCCTGGTTTCTTTTGTAGGTTTGTTCATAGTCCTCTTTGTAATGTGTTTCCTCCTCTTTGGTTCTGACTCCTCATGGTCCTATTAGTTTGAGTGTTCCCCCAGTGCATTAGCTCCGCCAATAAACCCCTTTGTCTCTTGGAGGTGCAAGTGGGTTGTTAACCTTTTTCCCCGACTGCCATGCTGCGCCATAACGGATATCTGTCAAAGCACAACTGTAGCAGCAATGTACTTTAAATACCAAGGTAACTCATCAATCATCCATCCATGAATCTCCCATTTGAATCTGCCACTTAATGCAGAATAAAAGCAAAACCTCACCTGACCACATATTTCTGTTTGGGCCTAATATGCAGGACAACTGCTTCAGGGGCTCTTTACCTCATAGAGGCTTGGGACAATAGCACTGGGTTTCGGAGACAACGCTGCAGGGACCTGTCTGATACACATCCAGATCCTTAAGAAAACTGATGTGAATCAGCCTTTAGAGAAAACAATTTGGCAGTGGCTCCTGGGTAGCTGGCAGCAATTTGGCAGTACATAAGAAATAAATTTAGAAAGGAACATCATAAAAAAAATTCAGCACTTGCCAGAACACAGCAAGAACATGATGTTTACTTATGCAGACTGTTTGTGGATAAACAGTGTCTATATGCAGCATAAGACCACCACATCTCCAGCTCACCAGCCCACCACCTCACCAGCCTGCCGGCTCACCCGCCCACCGGCTCGACAGACCACCAGCCCGCCAGCACGCCATCCTGAAAGCATACTGTACTTCCAGGTGACTGACCTCATGGGATTCCTTTTGAAAAATATCAAATACGAGTGGATGTTTCACTAGACTTTTTTGGTTGCACCAGAATTATATATTTTGAGATAATTCTGAGCTGAATGTAAACTAGAAATAAAATTAAAATATATGAAAGCATAAAAATCCCCAGTTCCTCGAGGGGACAGCTGGCATCTTTGATATAGTGCATAAACTTAATCAATGCTGATAAAATCATTAAATTAATCTAATAAAAAAAAAGAAAAAAATCAGAAAAACAGACATTCAGTTTTAACTTTAATATGTTCCCTGGCACTTTGCTGTCATAAAAGGAAAATAATTTAGCATAAATTCACAGAAGTCCTTTCAGAATATGGTATAAGACTGCTGGCTTGGACAATAGCCTGTGACACTAACTCCAGCCTATTCTGCCTACCCTCCTGTGAGCTGGACCAGCATGAATGCTTAGGAGCTGGATTGATGTCCATCAGTCAGTCAGACTCATTGTACCTCCCACCAAGTGAGCAGTGGCTCAAAAGGCTGTTCTACACTTTTCTGATTGCAAATTCCAAAACCCAGGTCACATAAAGTCCACACAGAATGTTTAGAAGTGAGATACATTGTTATATGTAACTGCAGTTGCTGGACATACTTGTGCTTAGTCTCTTATGAACAGCCTAAAACAGTATGTCATTATAAAGACAGAGAAAGTTAGGCAAATCTTGCTTTGTTAGAAGGCTCTGCCCCTTCTGATGCGCAAAGAACCTTTACTCACTGTCACTAATTTTCCAACTAGCCCATTCATAAAGCATTTGGAAGCTGGATGGCTAGATTTTTGTAGTTCCACAGTCATATCCCCTGGAAATAAATATTTTTTAAGGCTATTGTCCTTAGTTCTTAAATCAACAAGAAGTCTTTGACAGTGTCAACTACTTGCTACTTTTGGTAAAGCTGTCAAGGTTTAATTTCTCCCCAAATGCACTTCCATTTTCCAAGTCCTATCTAACACAGTTAGAATACATAATCAGTTTTCGACTACTTCTAAAATTCCTACTGGTGTTCTCCAAGGACCCTTCCTTGGCCGACTCCTATTAGCCTGTACATCGATTACCCATCATCAACTTGCTCAGGCATTAATGTCCAGATGTAAACTGATGATACAGAAAAACGTGCAAGGCAACAATAAAGAGGAAGTAGTTGTCATTAACACCGGAACATTTTTACTGGGCACCGGAACGTGTGGCTAAGCCCAATCCTGCCTTCAACTCAATGTTGGCATGGTTTTAACAAAGAAACCTGGTTTCACTTTTCATATACCCCAAAGTAAAAGAAAAAATCTATGTTTATCAACTTTTAGATTCAGAAGAGACTGCATGTCCATTAATGGTGCTAACAATGCAGTGATCCTCTCACATATTTCATATTGCTTTCCAACATGGTGACGGGCTAACAAAGCGGCGCCATCCTGTAGGATAATTACACAAACAAATACTAAAAACTTTGGATAAGAAGCCTCAAGAGAGTCATTACTGTAATGTTATAAAGAAATATACTATTTTAAGCTGAGAAAATGTCATTAAATACAGTAGATTGTGCCTGGTTTTCAAAATATTAAAGAACACGGCACCTTTCCACTCTGCACCTTTTACGCATGCTATGTACGGTAAATCCCATTTATGACCAACAACTAATTACCAAGCAAAGAACAACAGCATGTTTACTTCTCCACAACAGACAAAGTAGTTTTTGCCAAAACTCCTTTTCAGTTAGAACTTCATAGGATTGGGACACTGTACCAGAAGATACAGTATGTGGTGCTGTTTATCACTCCTTCCACTCTCAGTTAAAGGAAAGCCTCTTAAGCAATCAAATTGGTATACATTAGAAAAGGGTCATCCATTTCTGTCTTCTTTAACTGGTCTTCTTTTGTGCTTTGTGTTTTTATAAATATTTTGTTTTCCAGTTCTACGGAATATGTTAAGAAGGTCTGACTTCGTTTTTCGTTGTATAGTATGATTTTATATTTATATATGTTCTTAAAAGAAAAATGCAGGGACTACAGATGAAAGTAGCCTAAGCGGCATATTTACAGTAATGATAATGTGCATTGTGTGTGACAAACAAACAAACAAGATAGCCAAAACAATAACATATGCTAGACACTGTTCTCAGATGTCAGATCCACTTTATGTCTATGCTTTTCTTTGAAGTGTATGTGTGATACATCTGCCAAGCTAGCAAATTGTTTTGATTAATAGATCCTTTTTGGAAATTAAGATTAAAATTAAGATTCATAGATAGTGATGTTACTGCAGGTCTTGGCCGGGAAACGTGCGAGCATGGTGCACTGCAATCAAATGACTAGCTTTCTGACTAATTACAAATTGTCATCTGGAATAACTCATGTAAAGGAAAATTTGACATCATTTAGTGCTGGACGAACTCAAATGCAGCTTAAGGCAGACTTCAGTTCTGCTTCAAAAAGTTGGAAGAACATCAACTGTATCCTAAGGCAAATCTGAACATTTCAATGCATGTGGTTAGTATGTGCCAGACATTTTTGAAGAAGCAAACAAGATCATGTCAAAGCTAGCCTTGTAGAGTACAGTTCAGTGGTTGATTTATTTCCGAATGGCAACTCTTGGGTTGTGTAACTGCACAAAAACAGTATTTCAAGGAATGGTAAGATTCACCGATCTGTGTCGATGGACCAGCATGGAAGTTCAAAATGCGATTGCCGCGTTTAAAAGGAGCACAGCGGATACAATTTGGGATGGACTCGGGATTCATCATTTCTAACATCTTTGCATTGATGAAATTCAATTTATTAATGTATGATTATTGGTAGAGGCCCCTATGCCTTTATTATTTAGAAGTGTGACCAATAAGTTTTGACCAATAATTTTAAGTACAGATTGATTCCCCCTCAGTAAACTCTTTCTGTATCTGTACCATATTGGATTGCATAGCATCATATCGCATCACGTTGAATTGCATTGTGTTAAATCAAATCATGTTGAATTGCACTGTATCACAATAGGGGTGAATCATAGTGCATCGCATTAGTAATTGCCTCGTATGTGTCTTTAATGTTTTAGATCATTGACAATGTATCGAGACGAGTATCACATTGGCCTCAGTCATGCGGATGCACGTCCCCTATTCCTAGTAACATTTCTCTTTTCAAGCTAAAAGTAGCCAAATAGGTTTGATATTGAAGTTCCCCCTGACAGCAGCGGCATTTATGAATGTTTTTGCTTCATGAGTCTGATCCAGAAAAACTTCTGAGGACAGGTCTATGTCTCCAGATCCAAAAATCCCCAATGAGCGCTAATGACACCTGGCTTCACATGAGCATGTAACAATTACAGAGCCACGTAGGGAAAATTCAGACAGTGACAAAAAAACTGACAAAACACATGTTAAATTCTCATTTTCCTCATAAATTTCAGCATTTTTTCTTTCAGCGAATATACTGAACCCTTCACCATTGCTAGATCGCTCATGTATCACTGCTGCTTCCATTAGCTCTTGAAATATAAGTGAAAAACATCATGATACACAGTAATACATAGGGTCTTGGGTATATTTAACATTTACTTTGAAAATATGAGTCATTAACAATCCCAAACAGAAAAGCAGGTCATTGTAATGACCTATCAGAAGACCACGTTGAGTCGTGCAATTTACTCTTCTGCAGCTGAGCACTTCCTGCTTGTTCATGGGAATAATTACATATGTTAAAGCGCCCCCTGTCGGCCGTCCTGAGCCTGTCAACCTCACATGGAGTCAAATGACAAGAAACCTAAATATAAAACAATTACAATTACAAAACAATTACCTAAATATAATTACAAGTTACCTAAATATAAAATGCATGGCTGGCAGGAAAGATCATACATGCATATTTGCTCCTATTTTCATAAACTACGTCCCAGTTGAACAATATGACAATTTTAGTTTTCAGGGTTTATTGTTACACCTATTTGGAAAATACAGTGGAGTTTTTGAGGCACAGTCACAGAGGGGATGGGCGCAGGGTGAAAGAAACAGCAGTGCGATACAGGACGAGCACATCAGCATGTCTTTTTTTCTTATATTGCACTTTCTTGTCTTGTGGCAAAGGTTGTGAATTAGTCAACGATTCCTGTGATGCCCATGTTTCTTCCAGGCACTCCCAATTTCTCCCATAAAGACGCAGGTATGCAAATCGGTGTCTTTAACTCGAGTGTAGTGTGTACCGCTGTCCCATTCAGGCGTGGCATGGCTCGGTGTGCTGGATTACCCACAAACCGCACACACAGGGGTGGGATTCATAGCCCTCCACCCCGAACTGAGCCACTCTACCACCAACAGTATAAGGAAGTCTTTTATGTTAAAATGAAAGAAAAAAAAAAAGACACCCTAGCATCTCTATTCTTGGACCTCCTGTAGCCGGCAATAATGTAATAATTGCCAGTAACATAATTTTTCCATTCTTAAAGTGTTAAAAGTCAAGGAAGCAATAACTGGTCAATAATGTAACACATTTTCTGAACCAATAATGGAAGAACTTTTCACCAATAATGTAATAAGTTACTACATTATTAGCCAGTTACTACATGATCAACTTTAATTAAAAACGGAGAATTTTTTTTTACGATATTGGCATGTTATTACATTATAGGTATACGCCATCCAGTAAAGATGCAACAATATTTTAGTACTTGCATTCACTTGTTACACCTCCAGAGAAGGGTTACTGCCTCTCCCCCTGAGGGGATTAGTGCAGTGCTGAAAGCTAAAGAATCGTCCTTCACAAATATCTTGGCACCAGCGCTGTTATCTACTTGTCAAGCTATGAGCTCTTTAATGCAAAAAAGGCCCCGAAGGGGAAACTAAATAAGCCAATGTAAATATGCGGAGGACACTTACAGTAAGGATTAGGACGGGGCAAGCGGGGGGCACAGGCCAGGTGCTGAAGACTGTGAGAGGGCTCCTTAGTTGCAACGGTTATGTTACTCAGCAGGGATTCACATGGAATCACCAAGACTACAGTTGTGTGTCAGTTATTTTTTTTTGTATTTAGCTTACGGTTCGTGTTTATTCATAGTGCCCAAAATGTAAAGCTACCTTTCTGAAATTTTGATTAAAATATGTTTTGTTAATCATAAATCAAAGATTACATTTATTTAAATAAATACATTCAAGACAGTTAAAGATGCATCTACATTTGTTTATGAAATTTTAGGAATGTCAGAAAATTCAATGCTATTTTACTAAGTAAAACAATGGCACAGGGCATGATTTGGTGATAAACTATTAAATTTATTATTTTGGGGCAAAATTTCTCAATAACAACAGCACAGCAGCTCTATTCCTACTCGATAAAAACAATATAAATTTTTTAAAAACTAAAGTTTACTAAACAGAATGTTTGCACATCAGAATACTTATGGCAGGAACTGGTGAAAAATGCTTTACTTATGGCTAAAAATAAAACAGAAGCAGCTTTAACAGAAATAAAGTGCAGGTTTTAGGAGTGCTGCTAATGTAGGATGTACTGTAACTGGAATCTGCAACCACAGGCCCTATTTGCCAGTGGGCAATGGCCATGTGCCCCCTCAACAGGAAAGTGGTCTCTGCCTGGGACGGACTTGGTGTGGATCAATGTACATCTCCTTCAGAGCCATGAGGAGCTTGAGAATCGGGGTGCATAAGGCAGTCAGAATAGGGACGCTGTAGTACTGCAGGTAGAAGAAAACGTCCCGTACTGGTACCATCCCAAACACACTCAGGGTGCCTCGGGTTAGCGGTGGCAGGCAGTGCTCCTTCCAGTAGATGGCAACGTTATGGTACATTTTCAGATTCAAGTCCATAGTTGCAAGATGAGCCTTCGAGGGGAAAAATTTTTTACAAATCATTACAGTTGAAGACATTGTTCACTTCACTGTATAACGCGTGTTTCCTGAGATCATGTAATTCTGATAATTAGTAAAAAGATAAACTGTGGCTCAATGAAAAAATTAGGATAATGCATTCTGGGTGTTTTTAGCCAAAACTGCAATATATTTCTATAAAATTTCTGTAAAAGTATACGTTGATGTCTTTCCAGTATCGATATCCTCAACAAATTCTCTGCAATGGTGAGTGAACGTTAAAAATTATATATGAAGTAAAGGAGTGAATATTCTTATATTTATACAATGTATAAATATGTACAGTCGCCACTCCAGATTTGTGAATTTGACATTCCCGGATTTGGGAATTGGGCTGCTTGATTACGGCAAAAAATCATAATCACAATTCTTTTGGCCAATACGATCACGATTATTTAACACAAAATGTGCATTTACTAAAACTTTAAAAACTTGTAGTTTTAACACTGGATTTCCATGAACTGTAAATATAATTCAACTGAGAAACAGAGAAAAAGGGGCCGGAAAGGGACACAGGCGCAAAACTAAATGGGAACATCACTGAAAAATGAAATGCGGCACAATAACAGTTTTATCTCAATTATTTTGTTTTTGTTGGAATCCAAAATCATAATACACGACTAATTGCCCAGCCCTAGTTTCGGTTATTCGCGAATTGGCCATAAACAAATAAAAGGGAATATTTGTGGACAACATGTATGCCAAAAATATATAAATAATACTGAAAATAATTTGGATCACATAAAGTCACATTTAAATATTAGTGTTTATAATGTTCGTTAGTGTACATGCATACTATGTCTTTAATACTAAAAGATATTTTTGGGGAAAAAAGGAATTTGTGTGATCTATGATCTTGGCGTGGGTACACCGTGCACCGGTATCTCGGCGACCAGCCTCACTCACGTGTTGCTGCCTCTGTAAACATGAAATCTGACAGCTCTCGCAGTAACTTTCAAACTCGCCATTAAAAATGCATCTTTAAAAATGGACCCAAGTTTTATCTTTGCAAAATTTTCACCTTCCCTGGGATCTTTGGTCCCTAACCCTTTGTGAATGAGAAGACGTGACTGCACTTTCATTACTATCAATTTGAAGCCAAGAACTGCATATTCGTATAGATGCCAAATAGCCCTTTAAAATGTAATATCGGCATTTAAAATCTATGTATGAAAAGAGTAGACGATATCTGTCCGGCCTCCGACTGCTTATACAGGACAGAATCATGGAGCCTATCCCAGGCAGGACAGGACATGAGGCTGGGGGACACAGGAGGCCAGTCCATCGCACGGCACCCACACAAACACACTGACACCCGTAACACACTACAGGGAAAGAGGAGACACCTTTATGCATAACAGCATGTCTCTGTTCTGGGGGAGGAAACCAGAGTGGTCAAAACAAACTTCTGAGTTGTATGACCTGCATATTCTAACTATATTGCCTGAGACTTTGAGAATTAACTGTAATCTAACTGTGGTACATTTTATTTAACACACAACTGGCCCTTACTCACCGGAAACTAGTTCGGCGACTTTGAAGGTGCGATAGCTCGGAATTGGGACACACCATAGAGTTGAGGAAAACAACTCCAAGGTCCCAAGGAGTAAAATGCCCCACGGGCTTTCAGGACTAGAGATAACTGTACACTGCAAGGTTACAAACAGCAACGTCTTCATGCTGCACCAGAAAGCCTCACCCGCTCATCCAGGAGCCTCCAGACTGTCTCCTCTATGGACTGCTCCAGCTGCTGATATGACACTAGCAGGTGAAACATCAGCAAAGTCCAGGACGCCGTGGCAACAAGCAGCAGCACCCTAGTGGGTCAGTTATACAGGATCCTAGTTTTGATTTTCAATGTTATATTACATTAAAACAGAGGCTCATCCTGTAACCCCGTCTACATTCACCCACATCACATACAGTGATGGAAGAATGCTAGCCCATTTGTTTAATGATGCGCTGAAACATATGAATAGAATTGCTAAGTTGGGTTAAATTTAAAAGTTCTATTACAGTAATAAAATAATGAGTTTATAGGGCCACTAGAGGTAAAGGAACTGAATTTTCTACCATGACACCATATCAAACACTTCAGATATGTTCCTTTAGAAGAGAATAAGAAGTACGCACCATACTTTTATCCTTCTGGGGGTGAGCCTGCTTTTCTGGATGAGATTATCTATCAGGTAGTAGAGCAGCGTGCCAATAGCACCTACGTAAAGCACCAGGTACATGAGGTAGGTTGTGTGGGCTTTTGTGAGGTGGGTTTCAAACTGCTTCTTAATCTCGTCCTAATTCACACAAAAAGAGGGATTTCCCATCAAATTCCTCTAGGCAGCCATGGGATGTTCCATTATAAGTCATGAAGGAACAGACATCAGCAGAATTAACCAGAAAAATACCACATATAACAGCTGGAATTTTATAAAAGGCAAGAAGTAGTTCCAGGGAGCCACCTTTAGCCAGGGGAATTTAATAAACATCTGTCCATTCTCTGGAAACTAATTTTATACTTGTCATGCAAATAAGACTTTTTGAACTACGATAAGTAACAGACAGGAAAAATAGGTTGAGGCCCATGGAACAGTCAGGGAAAGCTTACTAGCAGCTGTAGGAAGTGAGTGTGCCAGACGAGCAGGCTGTGATCCAGGGCAGCCTGGGAGGCCCGTAAGATGGGGTGGACGGCGGAAAAACCATCCACACCCGCAGTGTAGCGACGCATGCTGTGCAGCAGGGAACCTGAAATGCCGACACAGCCACCATTCAGTCAGCCTGTAGGTATTAACACCCAGAGCTAACATGCGAGTAACATGCCCATGTGACGTGTCTCACCTTACATTAAGTTACCATTATAAGCGCTATGGAATGCAAATGATAATATACTGTTTCCCAGCACTCCCTTGTACATAAAGCAATTGGCCGGAGCAGAAAATCCTTAAATTACATCTTCTGCTGCCCTCTCATCAGTAAACCTCGGGTGCTTTAACTCCCACAAGCATTCTGTAAAACAAAACGCCCTATTGTGTAACAGGTTTGCTGTTTCTTACACGGTCAACTCTAGCTCGGGGGGGACTTGCAAAATGCTGGTGGGGAGAGATCCGTGAATTAATTTCCAGAGTATTTTAATAAAAATAAAAATGCAAAAATGTGAATTAAAAAACACACTATGTCGAAATCTACCAAGGGGAAGCTCCTCCCACTCAACCCCCTGACCATCCAAAATCTAATGAGGGGGGCACCCCACCCTGATTGGAGAAATTTACCAAGGGGGACATCCTAGCCCCCAGTAGTGGATAAGTGACTGGAAGATGGACGGATGGCTGGATATACAGGGGTTGAACAGTGAAACTGGATATACAGGGGTTGAACAGTGAACGTGAAACACCTGGATTTAGACCACAATAATTTATTAGCATGGTGTAGGGCCTCCTGTTGCAGCCAATGCAACATCAATTCATCTTGGGAATGACGGATGCAAGTCCTGCACAGTGGCCAGAGGGATTTTGAGCCATTTCTCTTGCAGAACAGTGGCCAGGTCACTCCTGGCATGCTGGTGGAGGAAAATGTTTCCTGACTCACTCCTCCAAAACACCCTAAAGTGGCTCAATAATACTGTAATTAGATCTGGCGACTGTGCTGGCCTTGGGAGATGTTCAACTACACTTTCATGTTCATCAAACCACTCCGTCACCAGTCTTGCTGTGTATATTGGTGCATTATCATCCTGATACACGGCACCACCTTCAGGGTACAGTGTTTGAACCATTGAGTGATCATGGTCCTCCAGAATGGCTTGGTATTCCTTGTCAGGGACACATCCAATTAGAACTAGTAGTGGGCCTAGGGAATGTCATGATATTACAGCCCAAACCATCACTGATCCATTATTGTGCTGCATTCTGGGTACGCAAACGTCTCTTTGGGGCTTCTCCACACTGTAACTCTCTCGGATGTGGGAAAGACAGTGAAGGTGGAGTCATCAGAGAACAATACCTGGTTCACATTGTCCACAGCCCAAGATTTGGACTGCTGACACCACTGAAACTGACTGGCTTTGGTACGAGTGACCAAAGGTTTGGCCATTGCATGAATACTGACCCTGTGGAGCTTCAGATGAACAGTTTGGTGGAAACAGGAGAGTTGAGGTGCGCATTTAATTCTGCAGTGAGTTGAGCAGCAGTGGTTTTATGTTTTTTAGATACAGTCCAGATTAATACCCGGACATCCCCATCAGAAAGCTTCCTCTAGCGTCTACAGTCACTCCTGCAGGACGTGGTCCGTCCTTCGTGGTCGTATGCCGACTTCACCCTGGATGCCGTGGCTCTCGATACACCACAAAGTCTTGCTGTCCCGCTCACAGATGCATCAGCGAGACACACACCAACGATCTGTCCTCTTGAACTCTGATGTGTCTCCCATTATATTGTGTGTATTGGATTGTGCTGCTAATTTAACCTTCACACTCTGTTCTTGCTGATGGAATGTGCATCAGTGAAGACTGGCCTCCAAGCCACGCATATACAGGTGTTAAACCTCAAACACTATTATGGCCAGTGTTTCAGTTTCATTGTCCAACCCCTCTATATACAACAAATGCAGTTACAATTCTAGAATGCTATTTAATAATAAAAAAATTCTACACTTACCGTGCAGGTATTTGAAGAGGTAGCATGTGGCGAAGGTCACGACAACACACAGCAAACCCAGAACAACGCCCTCCTCTGCAGAGAGACGCATGCTGTCCATCTCAGGCCACAGACTGACCTGAAAGAGCACAGGTCAGAAGAATCTGAAGGTAGTACATCAATGGATACAAGATTAAATAACATTAACATGTGTGCCCCCCAAACTATCATGGTAACCTACAGGAAGTGACAAACACAAAAGTAATATGCCCTTTAGGGTATAAAGAAGTTGTTTACCCCTCCTCCTACAGCAAGTCTGTCCACACTCTCTTTGGCTCTTTGATGCTTTTCCTGTAGTAGCTTTTGCTTTTCTTGGAGACCGGGACCTGGAGCGAACAGCAGCAATACAATATCAGCAGCAACCTCAAGACTGCAGGGCCGATTTGAAACCTGGTATTTAGTGTATAGATCGGTGTTTACTAATAACTCGACCGGGATTACATACCGTAGCACAACACATTATAGGGAGATTTTAAGAGTTAAAAAACTCATCATCTGGAAGAAAAAAACATACCTGGTGTCATTCTCAACATGGCAAGATTAGGACTCACAGCCTTGTCAGATGATCGGTTACATGTTTCTAAATTCGATCTGAAACAAGCAAAAAGAAATACAGGGGGGAAAAAACAATGAGGAGGAACTTAAGGACAAATTCTTTCCCTCCCTGAAGTACTAACTTATTAATGAGCTACGGTGACCATATTTGACTTCGCAAAACGACATCGGCGGCAGGACGCAAAAAGAAACGTCGAAGCGACGCAAATATGCACACAGGAACTATTCCGATAGTAAAAAGTAGATGTCAATGTGAAACAAAGCGAAATCCCAGACATTTCAGGCATTTTTATGAACCAAAAAAGAGGACAAGTCCAGAGTAGACAGGACGTATGGTCACCCTAAATGAGTTCTATTCATAAAGGTGATTATCTTACATTAAGTTAGCCTGGGTCTTGGAAATCATTGGTGTTACAGATCGGGGACGTGTCTTCGGAATAAAGTAACTTTCTACAGTTTGCTCATTTTCCTTAGATGCCAGTTTACGAAGTGTCCGTCGCGGTATTCTGTCTTTTGAAAACCCGGAGATCCTTCGAGGCGTGCTGTACAAATCCACGGAATTGAACGGCTTCAGGGGAGAAGTCATCTTCTTTTCGTCTTTTCTCTTCGTCTGTCACTACAAATGTATTACGCACGTACAGTCGTATGATTGCCTGATAATGAACTATGGTGACATTAAATTCGTGCTTATACAATGCTCCAGAAAGATCCCAATTTCCAAATACGAAGCAATCCAACTCTTAAACTATAGACTTTATGCGGCAGCAAAACAAAATATATCAAATTATTAGTATAAAAGTACCGAAAGATCTATTATAAATCCATCCTAACAGCTGAATGAAATACGTATCTGCTTCAGATTCTGCTGAACAATTGTTGCATAAAAATTCGTGTTACTTTTAAATTTGCCTCGCTAAGGCCAGATTAATCGCTGGCCTCCGGTCGCCGCCCTATCAGGCGTTTCCCACAGCAAGGCCTGGACCATAAACGCCTTCAACATTTGATTGCTTATGTCTACTCACCACAGCCTAGATTCTTTGCGGCCACGAGGTGGCATTGTTTCCCAGGTTTTATAAAAGGTCCTGATGAGGTTGATTTTGATGCGCTACGATTTTTTAAAAAACAAAACGTATAAATACATTTGGCTTAACATGATAGATAAGCAATCCCCACGGTCTGCATTGATACGTAATTCCAAAGACCAAGACTGATTTAAAATGTACACCAAGCTCAATGTTATTTATTTATTTTAAAGTTTACGAAAAATTTACAAAAATGGTTAAATGCAATATCACATACCATACTAAAAGTGAATAAGTTTGTGTATATTTACAAATGAATACTTTTATTACAGTCATATGATTTGTACATATAAACAACTTGTACTGTGGCTGTATCAATACAATTGGATGTCCTCCAGTTCAAGTGCAATGTCCTTGAGTTTTGGATCGTCTCTCCAGTTCACTTTACTGGCCAGTATAGTTCCCTGCAAGAGAGAGCTCTGTGTTACACACCTCACAATCAATAACACCCAAGTACAACTTTCTCTATGAGGATCAAAAATATGGATAGTTACATCAACAACAAAAAACCCTTCCGTGGATTAATGGAAACACTGAACGATTTTCTCATTTTTCATTAAACTGTCATTGTATCCAGGGAGTTCCCCTACCTTATGCCCTCCATTGCCTGGACTTGTACTGGCCCATGGTCAGTATATTGTAACAAGGGAGTCTTTGTGGACAGTTGATTAACTTCCAAAAAAAAGTGATATATTTTCAATTTTTTTACACCCCCTCATGCTCGTGTGATCTATTGGCATCAGGAAAAAATGGAAATTGTGACACGAAACTGTCATATCAATCCACTGCTGTTTCCCCGGTCTGTTAAATTTAGACAACTAGACCAGATGGGCACCCCAAGTGTACAGGACACCCAGGATCAAGGTATAAATGGATGGAATTTCAATTAAAAATGTCATATTGACTGTTCTTACAAAAACCTATAAAGGTTAAAATTGGTCTAAGTCAATGAGTCATAGTACCAGGCAAAAAAATCACTGGCAGTTTGCCAGTCTCAACTGCCAATATAACCAAAAGTGAAAATGTAGATGGACAGTAAAGCCATATAGAGCAGTGTTTATAAACCCAGTACAGCTGAGAAATAAGGATATGCTCCCTCCCATAGTGAATTTGGTGGGAGCAAAAAAGTGGACCGTCTGGGGGTCCCTGATGACCAGACTGATAAACAGCGGTACGGAGATATTACCTGGAGGACATTCTGTGTCATTGTCGCCATCTTCTGGTACTTCTGCAGGTACTCCTGGCCTTTCTCTAGAGCTTTCTTGTACTTCCCTTCCTCGGGATGCTCTCTCATTCTCTTCAGCTCCTCCATCTCCTTCATTTTTTCGTGAATGAGTCGTTTTAGATCTGCATGAGTGTAAAAGAATACAACGCCATGCAGAACAGATTTACTTTTTATCTGTTACATATGTACTGGAGGTCCCCTGTCAATCTGCCTCAAGAATAATCATGATTGCGTTATGATCTGGATTCGATCTGATTTGTTTTAGAAAAATAAGGCTTAATATGAAATACTCAAAAATACCACGTGGGTAGTCTGGTAGTGCTGCATTACTGCTGAGAACTTGTGTGTTTGTTTTCTGTGAATAATGACTACGTAAAAGTATAACATTAATAACTGTACCGAGTCTCTTTTTCTGCAGTTGAAAAACTTGATCCTGGATCTCAGATGATTCCTTTGTCAAAAAATAAAACAATCAAACAAGAAACAAACAGCCACAGAAAAAAATATATACACATCACACACAGTCAGTTATGCAACACGCCATTTCAAAAAGAATCCAAAAAAGCCACCTGCTGAACTTCCAGTATTTTGGAGCACAGCTCCAGACTGTGTTTGGCTGACGCTTTTAACACCCTGCACATGGATACAAAATCTGTGTTTGTTCCACTAAATCACAACAAATTTATATGGTTTCCAACCAATCCTACAATGACCAGTGAGATATTTATCTTACTCTGATTCGGTGTCATTCTTTTTGAGTTTTTCTGAGATGCCCCACCAGATCTGCATTCTGGAAAACATTGGATGTGACAATTTCAAAATATGCCTTGAATCTAGAAATACAACCCACTTAAAAAAAATTACCATTATATAATAATTACATTTTCACTGACAGAATACTAATTGTAGTCCTAGGAGTGGGCAATTCATTATCCAATCATTATGAAAATGATTCCCTGTAACTGAGTACTTGACCATATCACCCAGTTCCAATCCAAGTGCCAATGCGCTGTAGGAACCTCAAAGTTCATTTGTTCATTGCTTTCATCAAGCCTTCCACTTGTACAGTATATTGCCAAGCAGGTGCTTTATATATAGAATGAAACCCAGCATATGTAAGGATGAGTATGTCCAAGGTTATATTTAAATGCATCGGGGACTGATTTCCTAATTAACGGTTCATGGAAATGTGAAATTCGCAAGACGAATTAGTTAAGATGAATTAGTTTAAAATAAATCTTATTCTTCTACTTTGTACAGCACAGTGCAGAGCTGCATGGAGCCACGAGCTGATTCCAGGAAGCATAATGCAGGGGACACCAATTCATCTAACCACAATTTTTGGACTGTGGGAGAAAATCATGGTTACTATGCACTTTTCATTTTAAAATTCCACACTTTTGCAGACTGTATTAGGGGGTACAGAGGATGAAAGCTGGCCTGGGCTGGGGGTTTGTGAAGTTGGTGTCCCCTCAGAAGATGCTGGCCTGGGCAATATCTCATCTTGCCCTTGCCAGGATCCTGCTGGAAGCCAATGCTTCTGCCCACCTTGTGGCTAACAGCTTGTCCATGTTCAAAATGTCAAAGAACATCACTCACTTCGCATTCTGCATTCTGTTCACATTTGGGATCCTTAGCCCACCAGTTTCAATATTAGGGACTGGCAAGCCAAGTAGGCAAAATCTCGCATTTGCTTATTGTGATTATTGTAAATTGCAAGGTAGCCTACCTCGATATTTCTTGCTAGAGATTAATCAAGCACACATCCCACGGACACTGCTTTACGTCACACATCCCACGGACACTGCTTTACGTCACACATTGCTCTTTAATGTGCACATTCTGGCACTGATAACCAGCTCACATTTGGGATTCCATCAAAAACAGGAATAAGCAAATTCATGTTCTTTATACATAGCAGGCCACTTTGTCACACTTGTCTGGAAACACTGAAATATTTCCACACATTCTTTCTTTTTTCCCCAGACTTGGAAAACACCAAAATCAAATTCCATGCCTCTTCCACATTGTGTAGGAACCCTGGAAAACCCACATAAACACTGGGAGAATTTGCAAACTCGCGACACACACAGCTAGTGGCAGGAATCACACCCATAACCCTGGAGGTGCGAGGCCACCATGCTAACTGCTCAGCTACCATATGAATCACTCTTAATTATACATTTTTCATAATTCATATTTGGCATTCAATCAATACATAGCTGACACCCTAATGTAACTTTACTGCTGTTCATTGCAGTACTCAATTTATAATAATCTTTTGGTGTGCCAATCATTTTGATATCTTTAGATTCACAAAATTATATAGCTTGAGAAAATATTTTACATCTGACTGTAGATCATCAGCGAGACTAGAAGTTCTCTGAATAATTAATTAAAGCCAACAGAATCCTGAACAGAACAAGGAACCTATGAGGAATAAACAGTAAGGGACCAGTAAGGGACCACCCTGCATAGCACAGTCAGTGAGGTACTTACCTCTGCAGAGCCAAAGTTTTGTTACAGTGGTTAATTCTTGCTTCCTCTATCTCACTTTCACATTCAGATCTAACAAACAAACAACAATTATGATCAAACACTGATTTTAGTAACAGATAATAGATTGATTCTTGTAGCACAAGGGGTATTACTTTTAAGTGATACTTACATATCTCTGCTAGATTCCTGCTCTCCACATGATTTTTTGAGTTTTTCTGTGGGAAGATTCATGGAACATTTAGGATGCTTTAAGGTAAATATGCACTGCCATATAGACCATAACGGAACAGGGCAGTGACATATAGACCATAACGGAACAGGGCAGTGACATATAGACCATAACGGAACAGGGCAGTGACATATAGACCATAACGGAACAGGGCAGTGACATATAGGCCATAACGGAACAGGGCAGTGACATATAGACCATTACTGAACAGGGGTGGCTTTCCCGAATGCTTCATAATGCTAAGTAGTTTATCTAGTACTTAAGATCGATCGTCAATTAGCACGCGGTTCCCAAAACCCTTCGTAACTAAAGCAGTTCGTTATCTCATTCATAGATTTACAAGAGCTCGTTATGAACCAGTAAAGTAACTATCACAGCCATATTCCTCTGACAATCACAGGAAAAGCTACTGCATGTCGACTCCGCGTAAATGATAACACACATGAACAGTTAAAAATACAAAACCAATAAATATATGCACACAGAAAAGGAATTAGAGAATAGAATAGAATGCCTTCTATTGTCACTATACACATGTACAATGAGATTAAAAGCAGCTCCTCCAGAGCAAACATGTATGTAGAACTTTTACCCAACAAACAATAAACAAATAGTGCAAAAAGTTTTGCGGATATATACATATG
>JAODKC010000044.1:28478147-28491513 GCA_026777985.1 Mormyrops attenuatus | reverse complement strand
ATTTATTCTCTTTAAAATTTTTTTTCTCCCTGTGTCGCGTGGCGGGGGGGGGGGGGGGGGGCGCCCAATGCGAACACAGAACACTAAGGCTAAAGCTGTGGTGACCTTGGTGCAGTCCATAATACTCTGCAATAAATAAATATCCGCCTTTTGACTACCTCTAAACCATACATTTTCATACAGCAAAACCTTTGATTTTTCTCCACGGCCTCTCAAAATAAAAAGTTTCAAAGAGTTTTAGCCATCAAGAAAATGCACAAAAATACCATAACTAGCAATAAATAGACTGACTGAATTACACGCCTGGAGCCAGTTGCTCTCACACATCGCTGGTCTGCCTTTCCTTAGTGAGAGGTGCCAATAGAGGCTCCTTAAGGTCTCAGGCTGCATACAAGTCAAATGTTAACCACAGGTGGTGGGGCGGCAATCTTCACAACAAACAGGCACTGAGGCCGTCGGATAAATGCTCCTTCGGTACCGTGTGCAGCTAGGAGGCAAAGTGGTGTATCTGCAATCACAGCCTGGCAGACTGACCAGGGCAGTGGGATACAAAGATTAAATGTTGCTATTGTGGGGGAACCTTCCACTTCGCAAAAGACCACCTAACTTATGGGACAAAAGGCAACATTCACCGATACGATCCATCTCCCATTCACATGGCCACTACAGCTACGATACACTGTATCTCAGCTCCTAATGCAGCGTCGCCCAGCTCTCCTTGAGCGCCCTATGGCCATCCCTCATGGTAGCTGCATCCCAGCTACAGCACCCCATACTATAACTAATCGCAGGCTTGCAGATGGTCGGCTGATTAGTCAAATTAGGCCACCCCTACAGACATGTGGAATGGCTAGGGTTTCCCTAAGGAGAGGTTTGGAACCTTTGCTCTGAGGAACAACAGAACCAGGTGTAAGAAAAACAGGACAATGTCATTCTCTTTGATCAAGAGAGTTAAAAAAGCTGTAAGTCGACCAGATAGCTGATTTTTCACCATTCCCCCTCATTTAAAACAAACTGTGTCAGATATATGTGTGTATAAATCAAAATGTCTAATTTACAGCCAACTCAAAGAGGATCTGGCAGTGAGGTAAACGTCCACTGTGGGGTGGGATCACCAGATTCAAATCCCTTGGAACCTGTAGCCTTTTCTTTATGTAGTCCACTCAGGAGACCAAAGGAAAAAAAAGAACAAAAACTAACTTCCAGACTAATAAACAGAAGTGCTTCTCAATTTGCAGAAAGTTCTTGCACTAAATGCGTGCCGTTTTGGGGAGTGAGGCCAGACCAGCATGCAGAGAACACTGCGTCAGAAGGGGCCTGGCCAGTCAGAGAGCACTGCGTCAGAAGGGGCCTGGCCAGTCAGAGAGCACTGCGTCAGAAGGGGCCTGGCCATTCTAGGTACCGCCAAGTACTGATATTCCAAAGTACCAAAAAAAAAAAAAAAAAAAAAGCCAACACGAAAAGCTGTTTCTGGCAGTCAATCTGGGGATCCTTGCCATTTGTTAACTGGACGACAGTAAGGTACTTAAAGGCTTGTCTGAACCAGGAAGAGGACATACATGCACAACCCTGCATTCAGGTCCCAAAGTATACGGACATAGAGATATGATACTTCCAAATTGAGGACTGGAAAAACAAATGAAAGAAAAACAAATGAAAATAAATGGCTATTTCAACTCTTGAGAAATCAAGATTTTAGTTCTATACGATAAAAGACATCACTGATGTCATAGTAAAAAAAAGGAAAAGAAAACACAAATATATTTATATATATTTATATATAATAAAAAAAATTCCAGTGAATGAGAATATATACACATTTGACGGAGGCTTCGTCAAACACGAGGTTGGTCCGGCATAAGGCCCTTACTCTGACTGCAGGGCCGCAGGCTGTGTGTGCAGCGAGTGCGGGCTAATGAAGCCATTGGTCTCGCCCGAGGACAAGCTCCCGAAGTCTGTGACTGAAACGGCCATCTTGGCACTGGTGATGCGGTGTGTGCGGCCCTCGAAGCCGACGCCCAGCTCTCCCACCGACACCTCGCCCACCAGGGGCTCCGGGAGACCCATCTTCAGCCTTTTGGAGGGTCGCTCGCAGTCTTTGCCGCACACGTTGAGCGGGCCGAGCTCAGAGTGGTAGAAGCCAGTGTCCAGCATGTTCAGGCACTCCGCGTCGCCATTGGCGCCAAAACCCAGGGGCTCGCTGTGGCCCAGGCTGCTGCGGTGGAGGTTTTCCAGAGGGGGGAAGCTGAAGGACTCCAGGCAGGCTCCGTCCGCAGGGTTACACACAGTCGCCACGCTGTTGGTCAGTGCTGATGGACAGAAATGGTCACGGTCAGCACCAATCGCTCGGAGGCAATGCTTTCAAATGTTATCCATTATAGATGCCATTGGCGGCATAACTCCTTACAGAACATTGGACTTATAATCCTGTCATTCATTATTGATGCGGTTTACTGTATTCCAGGTGATAGCCAGCCATTTATTAATGTGCCTCACTGCACAGCTTATCAGACAACTATCACGTGGGGACACAAGGCACGCTACATCCACTACATTCTAAATGAGAGAAACCGCTACGTCACCGCCGAGGGGTCAATAGCCTTTCAATTGCTATTTCTTGGCTTGACATTCATTAGAAGCAACTTTCAGAGTTTTTTTTAAATCATAGAGCTATTTTAGCAATATTTTAATCAATTCATATTGTGTATGTTGTTAAAAGGGTAGAAGTTGGCAACAAATCAGTTTATCCAAACTGATTTTCTTAGGAAGTTACAAATACAAATAAAAGCCCATAAGACACCTATTTTTGGCTCCACTAGAGCGCTCGGATATGGTTGTTTGAGCCCGGAGTGTAAAGCCAGCATACCTGTGAGGTCACTAGCAGTGATTGAATTGAGGAGGCTAAGCTGCTGTTCCGTTGGAGGCTCCAAGCGTCCGCCACCAGAGCACACCGAGGGAGAGCTGTCCATGGCCAGGCCTTCTGCCTCGTCAACCAGCCGATCCATCAGGTCACTACAGCGGCGGAGTACAGAAAGGGAAACGGATCAGCCATTAACACCAAAGACACTTTATCGGGGGGGGGGAAGACTTGCAGGAAGTCTGTCTACAGGGGTGTAAATCTTTGATCCCCAGACTGTTTGATTACAACTGAAGGAACAATTTGATGCATTGGAAACCTTTTAATTTATATCATGATTCAATTCAATTAATCAATTATTCTAATAACCTAAATTCAAAGCTTTAACTTCACCGAAAAAGAATTCACAAATATTACCATGAAAACTTAATTGCAAGCTATTAACGGAATACAAAGAAAGCAGAATCTTAGAACATAAATTTTGCTCCGGACCCTTGCAACTCTGAATAGGACAAGAGTGTATAGAAATGGATGAATGTTATCAAACAGAGAGAACAAGCCAGTGTAAACTGTCAAAAGGCCAACCAGTGTTTCATGCATCTCCAAGGCTAAGAATACTTTTTACTTAGCTAGCTACCTACCTCAGGACCTTGACCATTGCTTCCTCAGCTCACAAAAAGACTGACTTACTGCACTACAACACAGGCGGTTACCAAAGGCATCATAGTGCAAAGATTACCTTACCTATTAAATGTAAGCATTCTTCACTACAACAGTGGTGAAAACACCATAATGCAAACATCACCAGTGTAGTACACAGATCTTCACGTAGTGCTTCCTTTATGAATATTAATGAGCCTTAACTTGCCATCCTACATTTAGGAAATTCCCGTGTGGACAGTGCTACCTGCAGCATTTCAGCGCTAGAGCGTACAACCCTGATGTAGGAGTATCTTCATTTTACCTCCAAAAATCAACTGACGTTACAGGTGGATGCATTGAATCGCCACCCTGATCCATACATCACGATGCATCTTTACACCCCTACTTTCTAGCAAGTTCCATCCCAGGACTGCCAGGCAACTTCAGCATAGATTCCATTTGTCTAGCTCCAAAACTATGACCATTTAGGAGGTATGAGATTCTCTGAGGAGTTCAGTCCAAAAACATATGGTTCTGACTGATATGGAGCAAACCTAGTAAAACCAGAGAGCTTGGATAAGTACAGGCCTGGTGATTACTGTTGTGACCACGTGCGTTAAATGAGGTTACTCAAGAAAGCCACTTACGTTACTCCTGGATAGCTACTGTACTTTTTCTTCCCAAATCGGTTCTGTTGTACAAAGTAGTCAAAGCGTTCAGACTTCTTCCATATGTAGTAGAACGCTACACATTCAGCCACTGTCCTTGTTTTCACCTTAAAAATAAAAAAAGACATGCAAGGAAAAATGAACGGTTTGTCCGTATGACGCAACATCCCCGCAGTCAAACAAGATAGATGGTTTACCTTGTGTTTCTGTATGAGGTGAAAGTTCTTGTCATATATCTGAAGAGCATGTTCAAAGTTTCTGCATTCTTCTTCAGACCATGGTAGTCCTTCATCTAAAACAGCGATGTTAAAAAAAGATCATATTCCTCAACCACCGTGAAAAGTACTATTGTTTTGGGTTTGGATCCCATGAGGCCTCACTCACCCTTTGAAGGTTTTGCATTGTTGCGGTGCCGTTTAAGTGCTTCGTGGGTATTGTAGTCGCACTTCAAAAGCTCATACAATGCCTGAATTGAAGCAAAGTATCGAGTTACTTTAACAATTATTATTGTTATTACAGCAAGTCTACATGAGACCTGGGCAAAAGCTGACCTTCAGAGCCATTTTACTGACTGGTATAGTTATTTAAAAAAAAAAATATATATATGTTTTGTGTTTAAGTCCACAGAGATAAGCAGTTTTTTGCCCAAAACTTTGTCAATAAATAATAAACAAAGGAAGATCTAACAAATAAAGATCAGGAAAAATATGCCCCGTGCTGACATGGTGAAGCTCAGATTTGCCCCTCCATAAAAATTAATAGCCCAAGCCTGGTCTATATCTAATACTACAACCACTTGGTTAGAAGAACAAGTCCATAAGAGTTACATTATCTAATGCCTTGTTTGAATTCAGTCAGTTTTAATCATTCTATCACTTTGTTTGTTCCACAACCAATATTTTAAAATAGTGAAACACAATAGCGAAACACAGTCAGCCCTGCTACAATGCGGGTAACGTGTTCCTGAAAAACCTCACATTCACTATCATCACGTACTAAAATACACATATCCTATGGGAAATATAGATTTACAAGAATGCCACTCCAGAAGAAACTTACAAACAAAATGGATCAAATACAAGCAGGGATACAAGTGGCCAATAATGTAATTACATGCATTTTAAATAAGAAATAGCACATTAATAAATGTCGTAAACAACTTCTATGGGTCTTAAGATTTTCACAAGAATTGCTTTGCGCTTCAACCGAACAAGCTGAACTCTCTAACTTGTGAATTGCTCAGATTCGGGAATAGTTAGCCACAGCCACCATGGGGCTGGGCATGCACACAGCGCAGATACAATAGATTAGGGTATGCGGAGGGGCCCTGAAGGCAAGATGGCTATAGACAGTCCACGAGAAGCGAAAAAAGGTTGCTAGATGTTTTTATATAACTTGTCAATATTTTTTAGATTTTTAAAATCTGACCTCTGCAATTAAGCAGATTTAGATTTGAAAACCAGTTTGACCGATTCACTGGAAAAACATGATTCAAAACGATTCGTTCATGAATCGGACATCACTATCATTCACCTGATTAGCTGTTTTTGCAAGCAAGTTGTATTTCCCATTGAGGCCATACTGCATTGAAGTTCACATAGTATTTTTCTCTCTGGCTGAAAATCGCGCAAGTATAAACACGACTGCGTGTTGTATTGGACTTGGGTACTAATGTATCAATCGCATTACAACAATTTTGTGGAGTGATATCACGCATTATAGCAAGCTGACTGTACTTTAAACACCTAAGAAATCCGTTCTGGCTTTTTTTGTGAAATGCAAGATATCATCACAGACGGCCCCAGGTACAATGTCACACTCAGCCAAGGTTTCCCGCTCTACCTGCTCGTTGTCTCGAACGCAGCCCCCTTCTCCAACAGCCCCAGTTTTCCCATCCGTCACCCGAAAGCCTGCTTCGCGCAGAAAATCTCGAACTTTACTCTCCGACAACACTCCTGGACTCCACAGTAACTGGTCCTCGCCCTCGTATGCTGCAGTGGGGCAAATGGCACCAAAGTAAACTCATTAGCTGGGTCCAGCTTCCTCGATATGCAACATCTTTCATGTCATTAATGAGCTATAATGATCCTTCCCCCTTTGTACACAACTGGCAAGAAACCAAAGCCAGGTGGAAGGACCTACCTTTCTCATCTTCATCATAGCTGTAGAGGCTAGATGGCACCTCAGCCTGGTATTGAGATCCAACCATTATCTCCTTCAAAATCGGCAAAACAAACAAGGAAATCAATAAAACTATTACATGTCTAACTGCAGGTTTTCACTCACAATGACAGCAGGATTATACTGTAAGACTTGCCTTTTTCGAGTCTTCTGGACTCGTACCGTCCTCCTCTCCTTCTGATTCTTTGTCGCCATCGTAAATGGTGTTAGCTGAAGACACAACATATTAAGTGACATTTCATAATGAAATACTATACTATATAAGGCAAAGGGGCTATATTAACCCTTTCCAACTTAAACAATCAGCATTGGGGAAGCATGATGCCCGTTCAGCAAAGATTAAGAACAGTTTTGATTTCATACTGAAAATGATCGTCTCACCTGTGCTAAACGATACAATATTAAGTGGTGGCACACATGGTGGAAAATACAAACAAAAAAAAAAGTTTACACAAGCTACTAAAAATTTGTTCCAACATAGCCTGACCACACATCATTATTACGGTTCATGCACCCGGCCATGAAAATCTGACATCTTAGATCTTACATCTGAGGCTCCTTGGGAAGAAATCTGTCGCCTCATGGGAGGTTACTGATGGGGTGAGATCATCAGCTGATGACTGAGTCTCTTCTTCATAGTCCCCTGAAAGGAGGTCTTTTGCAATCTCCTCCTGTTGAGGAGTAAAACAATAACTGTAACACTTCTATGCATAAGTAAAAGCTGTAGAAAAAGTTTAAAATATTATAATAAAGGAGACAAACAAAAACACCAGATTCAACACACACAGCCGTTAATGCGAATGACTAATGCTATTAACTCAATTAGGAAGAAATGATACAAAGTGGCTGTTTTCCCAATGAAAACCCAGTCATATCAATCATAGGCCAATGCACATCTACTGTTGACAGAGATAAATGAGTCAACCAAGAAAGAACTGAACATAAAGACTCTGATCAGTGTAGTCACGAACCTGTACCAGCCATCTTATGAAAAATGAAATAATTGTCAGCTATTCTGTTTACAACAATTTTACTGGAAACACCTTTCTTTTAAAAGACAGCAGTTTGTTCAGTGTGACTATAATGAAAGCTCTTGGTTCAGAAACACAGCGTCATCACGGCCCTCACCTTGTCTAATGTCATATCAGGCAGCTCATCTGTCAGTTCACCGGAGGAGCTGTCCATGCTCGAACCCGCAGCCGTGCTGACCGATGCCTCATAACGGTAAATGGCTAACAGCTCCTCCAAGGGCATGCTGCCCTCCTGGTAAGACAACAGGAATTTGTTTAAAGAAAAAAAAGGCAAAAAATAAGAGAGCCCCAAACTGAATATTTTTTATAATACAAAAAAGAAGGTATTCATGTATCTTACAGAAAAATTTTAAAAATGACTTAATTGGTACTCCACGTTTTATATATATATATATAAAAACTATAAAGTTTTTTTTTTAAAAAAAACGATACCTTCTCCAAATCTGCCAACTCTGCGCGAAAATTCCTCTCTCCATCCTGCAACTCCTCCTCCTCTAAAGTACGCTCGTCGTCGAAATCGTGGACCAACATTTCTGCCGTTGGATCAAAATCATGGTCTTCCGAAGACAAAGAGCCTGAAACAACATAAACACCCACATTATTAAAGTCAATACAAGTTACCACCAGACATCATCAATTCATATCACTTCACGTCAGCCCGGATAATCGTGCCCCCCCCCCAATCTGGCATACGTCTATAACAGTCATCCAACTAGGTTAGTTGATATTTTACTGAAACTTATAAGTCAAACTAGTAAGCAGATTTTTTTACGATTCATACAGAGATTAGTGGAATCACATAAACGAATTACACCAGGAAACTATCTCCAGATTTTCCGGGAAAGGGACATGAAACTCACCTGGGCTTGAACTTCCAAAGGAAGCCTACAAACCGAAATAAAAGGCAAGCATTAGTATGAAACATATTTGCAGCAACGTCCATCCTGCTACTTCACTCGGGAACATTTTCGATAATACAGCCATTGAAATACAAGTAAGAAAACGCAGGTATCAGGCAGCACTGTCAATCCATCAGCAGCAGAAATAATAAATAAATAAATGCACGTCTGCGTCCCGTTTTTCCGCTACCTGGGAGTCTTTTCTACCCAGCCTTGTCTATCGCTCCTCGACAGGAACGAAACAAAGGCATAACTGCACTTTAATTCACCATCATAAAATAATTGGCGATGCAAAACATATACATATATTTTTTCGCCTTAACCGGCCAGCCTTACTGTCACTGCGCTTCGCAATTAATCTAATAAACCAAAGCCCAAGGAAAAAAAAAAAGATTTTCATCAACTACATCGCAATCTCCCTGATGTGTTTAAAAACCACCTTCGAAAGTTATGTATCGGAGCAAAGCATCGCCCGATCGGCCACAGAAACGCGTATATTTAGTGAGCTAGCTAGCCGTCTTTTCGCCGCCGCTTGGTTTACGAAACATTCTTACAGTCTGCGTTAGACTGGAACGCAGGGGCCTAGTCCCGTAGGATCCCGCTTCACATTCAAACATTTTCATATGCCTAGTCGGGCCGATTTAGCCCCAGAAACCGATGCATCGCCAAAATAAACCTTACTTAACGCAATCGAATGGATATACGCGGACAATGTCGGCCACGGGGCTAAAAAACAGACGTTTAAAATTTGATGCTTCTTCCCTATTTTCCTTCTTACCTCCGCCATATTGGTACCTTTAGGCTAATAAACTGGCTCGCGCCCGGTACCCGGATCAGCTCGGCCGGCCAATCGGAGGCCGCGCTTACGTCTTTCGCCCTAACTTTCAAACTGCTGCTCGGGAAAGTCGCCGGACTGGGCAGAATCTCTGAAGTGGCGCTCAAAAGTTACTACCCGCTTACCTTTAACGAAGCCCATTTAATATCCGTCTGTATCCGTGCAGTGCAATAGAATCAGGTTACTCATTTTTGTATTTTTAACATGCAATTCTGTAGTTAAGCCAAAACCTCAACCGTCGTATTTTAATGAAGATTTTTCTACTAATGTTAAAAAATCGACTTCATTTCTGAAAGGGGACTGACATCCGTGTTCTTCTTCTTGGGAAAATAAAAATCATTAAACCAAAAAGGAATGTTAGGGGGAAGAAGGGGGAAGCTGCCTTTAAAAAAATAATGGTAATTACAGAAGTTGTAGTTACTGAACACATACCTCAAATGATTGGAATACAATAGTAGCAATTATTATTTTCAGCAATGCATTTTTTATTACTGCCACTGATGCTACTACTAGCAATGCGATTGCAGCATTGTACTACATTAAATGTAGTACTATTAGTAGTAGATTAAACACTAACATATAGTGGTATGTGCAGTAGCAATACTATATGTTGGCTGGCAGAGTGGCTTGGTGGATAGCATTGCTGCACACTTCCAGCGTTAGGGGTTTGAGTTCTGCTCCTGTCGTGCATTTGTGGAGATCTCTCAGTGGTCTGTGGGCGTCTTTATGCAGTTACAGTGCCCTCCACAATTATTGGCACCCCTTATAAAGATTTGTAAAAAGGTTAGAAAAAATCCACCTTTTTGTGAAGCAGCTTCATGTCACACTGAAGAACTGAGTAAAATCCCACCTTCCATTAACATAAATTTATTCCAAAAAAAATCCTTCATCAAGAAATAATTGTTTTTAACAAAAACACGTGCCATGATTATTGGCACCCCTAGAAATTATAGTGAACAGAATGTAACTGAAGCATGTTTCCCCTGTAAATTGTACATCTTTGAGTTGAGTGGAGTGAATAGGAACCTTCAAGCTGTAATCCATGACTTCCTGGTTAACAGGGATACGAACATGAGGTGACACAGAGCCCAAATTCCCTTAGTCATCCATCAACATGGGAAAGATGAGAGAACATACAAACCAAATGAGGAAGAAGTGTGTTGACCTTCGTAAGTCAGGGAATGGGTATTAAAAAATAGCTACTCACCATTTGTACTGTTAGGGCAATAATAAAAAGTGGACAACAACTGGAACTGTTACAAACTTGCCTGGAAGAGGACCCAAGTTTATTTTTCCCCCATGTACAGTATTCTTGAGGTTCTAGGCTGTAGAATAGTGAGCTGTACGTGATGTGAATAGTGGCGTTTTTTCACAAAGTATGCAAGATTTCTTCCATCTGCAAAATGTGTGATATTCAGAACAGTTTTCTAAGCAATGCATTCCAAAGTTTATACACTAGATACAAAGTAGTGCACAGTGTGCACATTCCAAAATTGTGATTTTTTTTGTCCTCTCAGCTCAGCAACCCTCGTTTTTATTATCCGTGCTTGATCTCCCCCCCCACCCACCTGGGCCTCCTACCAATGCGATCAGGCACCACAAACTGAAATGAACTCACACCACTCCCCAGATCTTGGCCATCCTCCAAGATCTGTCCACTGCTTAAGCAACTGTTGCAGTTATATTTTACCTCTAAAACTGCTCTCTCTTCCTCTGACCTGCCTCTGCACAGGAGCTGTGCATAGGAGCCTCATGCATGGTCAGCAGGCTCTGATCTTCCCACTGTGCTCATGACATTTGTTCCTGCTACCACTCTCTATCAGTATCTTGCAACATCTGTAGCCCCATAGAATTCCTCCACTGGTGCGTTACAGGAATCTTGGCAGCGCTGCTTTTCCTGCAGCCTCCTGCACATAAATATCCATCACAAAGTCCTAAATTGATTATTACAAAGCCTAACCCATTACATACCACTGTTATTTTTATTGGATATCAGGCTGTGTTCTCAGAATCCCCAACCCAATTCCAAGAAGATTCATAACGTGCAACCATTTCATCCAGATTCATTTTGATGTTTATCATCTGGCCTTGAGTGATTTAATTCATGTATTTATACATAAAAGTTATTTATTTCGATTTTTAGGTACCAAGCCTGAAGATGAGGTCAGTTTTTCTTTTCTGTTGACGGAGTGTTTCTGGGAATGCTATCAAGAATGTGTCCACTGGCATTAAAATGTTCATCTGTATGAAAAGAAAAGTCCTCTCTCCTAATGTTATGAAGGTTGACGACAAGCCCCCGTTCAGCTTTGCTAAGCTACAGTGGGTTGCAGCTGCAAGACATACAATAAACAACTTTTGTAAAGATGCACAATGAATTCTTTAATATTACACTTGATGCATTTGTGGATTCCCCACTAGCTTAGTTTTCATATATTGATTTGGATCATACTATACATTTGCATATGTGTGTAAAGAATCGGTGCAGTAGCCCTAAAATCGCTAGATCTTCCTGGAGGATATTAAATGTCATCTGCACAACCTCTGTACTTGCAGAATAGTATGGTAGGACCAGTAATATCCTTATTCTTGTGCTGTTTACTTCATCACTTGAGTGTCTGTCTACTAAATAGAAGAATTTCGTTTAAGAATGTAAATGTAAGATATGGAAAATTTGAGAAAGATATGCAATATTCTATGTATAATCTCAGATTAGGGGACACCGGGGAAATAAACAAATAAATACATAATTTGGTTGAGGCTTTCTAGTGGAAACATCAAAAATGTATTCACCAGTGTTACTGCGTGGAAGAATGCCCAATACATTTAGCTACTCTGTGGGGGTTTGTAATTTTAATTATTGATTTTCTTAAATTCAGTATCAGGTGAGTTTAGACTTGAAAAGAAGCAAAACATTGAATAGGTGGAAAAGTACTTATGTAGAGAAAAACTGAGAAAATACCTCCATTTGCAAATGCACGAATTAAAAGATTATTGTCGTGAGATCCAATTTGAAAATATCTTGACACCACAAGGGGGCGTAAGATGACTGTACAATGTTCTGCGTTAGACTCATAAACAAGATTTTTAAATTGAACAGCAGCATCTGTTGTTTTGTTTTTAGTTTATACTTATTTTGTGTTATTTTGTACTTAAAATGTAAATGTTTCATTGTGAATTTTTGAATTTTTACACAGAAATGTTTTGTGTGATATTATAGGTTATGTAAATAACGGATATCTGTCAGCGATGAATGTGATCCTGTTGTTATTACTCACGTAAAACGGAGAAGAAGGCGAGTAAGGAAAGAATCGTATAAGGCCACGGTCTTCTCTGTAATAACAAATTACCCACAATCCATTGCCACTCACATTCCGTTTTCCACCTCAAATGCAAATAAAGCAGCATGAAACAAGGTGCAAAAATGCAAGCAACCACAGAGGAAGCAGGGAAGATGCTAGTGACTCAGGCCTTACATAGGGCAGGTGGGGCTGTAAGGAGACAGTAGTATCAGGTGGAGAAGGTGGATAGGATGCTTACTTGCTGTAGATAGCATTAAAATGACTATAAATTGATCCTGAACAAAGACGTATGTCCTGTTCCAACCTCTCACTGGGGAACACATTTATTTTAAAAAGAAACTAAAATGCTGGTCAGCTAATCCTACTGTGTAACATTTAATGTTCTTTATTGTAACGTTCTCTAACAGTTTTTAGCCTTTTTGTAATAAAAATGCTTTTACTCAATAGTGATTTAACTGACTTTAACAAAAGTCTTTAGCAACCCCAGGTGTCCTTAAAATAACATATGCTAACATGCGGCATCACAAAACCTGGTGATTTGACATTTATCTTAACTGTGTTTTTGTTTACCAGAGCTGTTTAACTTTGCTTACTTTACCCCCACGCGAAATTCAGAGGAAAACTTGCACGTCATTCGCTTTCCTTCTCCCCCAGCAAACTCACAGGCCACATCATGCCCCTGCACACAGCTGCAGCTGTCTGAGTCGGGTCAGGCTTCTCAGCTCCCCATCTGGAATGGACCTCTGTGTTGATGAGCTGAATCTGGGCACATCGCCACCATGTAAACAGGGACGTAGGCTAAGGGCTGTGCCAGCCAACAGGTCAAATGAGGCAGGCACGTGCAAAGAGTTGTAGCAGGAAAAAGGCACGTGCATGGAGAAATCCTCTTTTCCCAGGAGAGCAGCGATTCTGCAAGGCAGCTTGGGGACCTGGACTCCGGTTCATGCGATTTGC
>JAODKC010000044.1:28406556-28446554 GCA_026777985.1 Mormyrops attenuatus | reverse complement strand
GGGCTAATCCTCCCAGCAGTGTATGAACAGGAAATTTTACGCAAGAGGAAACCTGGAGCTGTTGAATTCGAGCCTCCAGTGCATCCTCTGTCAGCTGAAATGTCTGAAATGTTACATTCCCACCTGCGAGGCCAGCACCTCCTGCTCAGAAAGGAAGGCACTCCCTTGTAATATTTGTTTGCAGATGTGCCCCCACCCCTCGTATCAACACTCACGACACGTACAGCAGGATAATGCATCGCATTCCTGCAGCACCACTTTGATGTTGAGGAAAATATACAGCAAAAACCATGACTAGGTGAGCAATGTATATGCTCCTAGCAAAATGAGCAAACAAGCGAAACAAACCAAAGAGAAGGAAGACAGTAAATGAATAAAGATACAAAACTAATATAAAATCTTTATGATCCCAGGGAAAGTAAAAGGATGATCCCTGACATATTCATCAGACAGTGAAATTGCTTTGGTGTGACGCATCCATCTGATGCAGTGGAACGATTTCTCAAAGCTGATCGAGTTCCTCTGACAGCCTTAGAGTTCAGATCCCTCTGAAGATGGCTTTAATACATTTATGTGCAGTGGAAGCATCCGGTAGGAACTATTGATCATTTAGAGACTGGTACAGGTATATCTGTTCACAGATAGTGGCTTTTTGCACTGTACTGAAGGGTAGCAAAAGTATACTGTAGAATAGCTAGCCCAGATTTAGGCGGTGGTGTAGTTAGATTTTCGTTTTGTGCTGACACTCGAAATGTATTTGAATAAAATAACTTAAATATTTAAGTTGATTTATTTGTGGTTAAGATTTTCCATTTATGATTTATTAATTTTATGCTAAAAAGTTATGTGAAATGTTTTTGTCATAATCAAATCATGACTGATAGACACCTCAAACAAAACACTCCATTCCATTTAGGGGTTGGCTGCAATGAGAAACCAGAATTTTCTCAGCAGTGAAGTGGACGGGCTTTTCCCCAGATCTTATCGCCTCCCAACTGTCTTGCAGCTTCAATCTTTTCTGCATGTCTGAAGAAAAGCATAGCTATTCGGTATGGTATGGATTTCCTATTGGCCTGACTTCAGGGGAAGAATTTCACATCCATGTATATGAGAGCGCCAGACATCCATATCTAAATGCCTGCTCATTTATACTAAATTCCAAAAGCTGACAGCAGGCTTATTTTTTACCATTAAGGAAATCAACCCTTACAGTGTAAACTTTGCAGGACAGACTGAATGATGGTTGTTTTTTTTTCTTTTTTGAGCAATGCATTCTGGGTATTTTTTGCAAAGGGAAAAATATTGAGCGTAATATGTCTTGCGCCTAAAGGTCCTAGAAGTGTGGTACGGTTCTCTCTCTGCAGGATGGCACCGCAGTCACATGAGCAGAAACACATACTGTGTCACATTGTTCAGGATGGCACATTTAACAGAGCCAGCTTATGGTGATCATGCATGGCAAAGACTGCAGTACCATCTGCATCCTGTCTGAGTAGGAAACTGTGTTGACACAGGAGACAACTGAAACCTGAGAACAGTAGGCAAATAACTGCAGCTGAGAAAGGTATTTGATAGGAGCAAATAACAGTTTAATGGTTGATGTATTTAAGAGAGAGATATGCTTCTGTGTTTAAATACACTTTTCAGTGGAACCTCATTTTTTCCCTCCCATTTTTATGCAAATGCAGGTAAAGACTGTGATTTCAGATTTTATCAGAACAATAAGAATTACATAATAATATCTCAGCACCGCAATCAGCCCACCCAGCCTGTTTTCATTCTCTTTTTATTGAGTAGAACCTTAGAAAATGAATTTGCTTCTTGTGTTAGGGCACATAAAAAGCAATAAAACTTCACTATGTGGGGCGCTGAGAAAAGACTATTGAGAATACAAGGTGACATTATTCTAAGGAACATCTATAGGCTGAGAGAAAATGGGAAGATCCATAATCAGCGGTATTTCTTAAAAACTCCTAAACATGCAAAAATAGTAAACAGCAAGAAATACTGAAATATCGCTGCAGAGTAAACTTGTTTTCAAAGGGAATTTCACAGCATTCTGTACTGGGCAGTTGCACTGTTTTGAAAATCAATAGAAAAATAATTATAACATAAAATGCTGCAGGCTATTCCAGTTAGTGACGACTTTATTGTTGGCTGAGTGCATTAACAAACCCAGCAGGGCCAACAGGCTGCTTTGCTCCATTGATGACACAGCTTATAGTTGATTAGAGTATTAAATGTGGCTGGAATGCCGGCAATTTGTATGTTTAGCATGTGACCTTCTTCAGATACTTAGCAAAATGCAGGGCATATGATTTCCATGAAACCACTGCTACTAAAATAATGGTCAGTGTAATAACACTTGCCAGTGTGCACAAACTTCACTGCAAAACTGCTGCATTTCCATGATCTGGGAAATGATGTGTCATCACCATCAGAGACAATGTTCAAACTTGTTTGGAGTCAACAGTAAATGTGTTCTCTGAAAATTTGAAAAAAAACCCTAAATGATTCATAGTTATTGATTTGATTATTTGTTGATGATGTTGTGTTGGTACACATGTACCTGAGCATTCATTGGAAGCTCAGCACAGCGGCACTTAAATCTAGTCGATTCCTTGACAACATATATGGTTGTAATGTGCTGTTTGCATCAGTTTGGGCAGTAGAACTGTTCGACGTAATAGACTTAGATTTTTGAGCTCTTTTGTTCAGAAAATAGGGCATCAAAATGTAAAAAAAATATGTACATATTCCATTGGCCATAGATATAAGATTAATTTCGCCAGGAGAAATACCAGCTAACACAGTATATACATTGAGCGTTACCATGCATAATGAAAGCATACTGATGCACAAAAGGAGATTTGATTTAAAAGCCAGTGTGAAATAAATTCAGAAGTTTGGCACGCCACTCTGACTGTCGGCCCTATCAGTTTTCATGGAAAACCATCCACTGAGACATTGTATAGGATTATCTTTTGGCTTTCATTGCAGCAACTATACATTTGCTGTGCGCCAAACACCTGTGACAGTAATTCATTTATTTAATTCTGCCACATGTTATGATCTAATTGGTTTAAACCATATGATTGACATATGATTTTCTTTGTTGGCATCATATTTCGATTTCTGTTGGACCTTCATGTGGATATTCATGTAGCTCAATAACCTGCATGCCCAAGGAAAACACCTCTCTCACAAATGAATAATTAAGAATAATATTACAGCCTTCGGATTTCTTGTTTTGATACAGCAAAGGACAGGATTTGGACAGGATTTAACTGTGAGTGTTGGTTTTCCATTACTGTAAATGTTTCTTGATGTTTTCTACAGAAAAAAATAGCGAAAAGCCTTCCTGTAAACATTTTCTACTTGAACTAATGTACTGAATGAGATACAACAACCTCTTTGGTGGAAGTTAGGATTCCCGGTACACTTTATGGTACCTTTTTGCTAAATCTGTCAGGGTCTGTGCCCATCTGACCCTGTCCGTGTGTTTCTTCCCCGTGTGGCCAGCAGCCATTGCTGCCCACCCCCTTCGTCATCTCATTGTCTTTGGCCCTAGTGTGTTACTCTAGTTCCCCAGACTGCCACATGGCTCAGTGGGTTGAGTGTGCAGCACAAAGGCTGGAATCCTCTAGTGCTAGGTTCACCTGTTTCTCTCAATTGTTGGTTTTTCTTTTTTTTCCTAGTGTTTATTAGTTCTGTGTTCTCCTTGTCAAACTTGTGCCTTGTTTTATTATGCTCCACGTGTTCCTATACTTACACTCCTAGAGTGTGATTATTGTTTCTTGCTTTCAGTGTTTGTTGGAGTTTCACTAGTCTTGTGTTCATTAGTATAAGTCATTGCACCTGTTGCCTGTTCTCCATGCGCCGTTGTTATTGGTTGACTGTCTGATGTTCCACACCTGCCCCTCTCATTAGCCCAGTTGCCTTTTACATTTAAGCAACCGCCTCTGCTCAGTCCTTTAGTCAGTCATCGTGAATGTTAGATGTATGCCATGATACTGTGAGTTTGAAGCGCTGCCCCCTTGCCTGGTTATGGTTTTTTGTATGTGTGAGTCTGTGTTCTTTAATGAACCCCTTTTGTCTTGGAGCTGCAAGTGGATTGTCACCTCCCTTTCCCTGCCTGCACCATGCCCCGCTTTACATTTCTGTAATTGTTTGCATTTGGGGAGGAGGATTTGATATTGAATCAAAATCTCAGATGACTTTGGGTGGGCGTAAGAAGCACCCTTCATCCTCTTGTATGTAGCCCAGCCTCTACTGGAAAGTGTGGCTATTGTTCCCCAATTTCCTGTAACAGCTTTTTCGTTGCCTTGTGCTCAGTGCTACTCAGCTCTGGCTGTCAGCAAGTGGACGTTTTGGCCAAAATCCAAACCGGAAAGTATGTGCATCTCTGACTTCTTGTTCCCACGGGCCAAACGTGTACACCTGAGCCAATTCGGCTGGGTGCATGTGAGAGCCTCTCATCCTTTCAATATTACTAGAAACCAGATGGAAATAAGTCACTTGCCTAATTTGCCTCAGTCATCGATCTATCTTCTAAGTACTGATTATCGTGTTCCCCTCATTGCACATGCTATAAGTTAACACTGCCCATATACTTTTCCTGAGTTATTTCTCATGAAGTGACATATCCCATTTTAATGCTGTACTTCCTAGCTAGTCTTTGTGTGGAGAGCAGAGATTTATATGCCAGTTCCTGTTTATTTTTTTATGTCGTCGATGTGCAGATGTAATTAAACACTATGCTCAAATCCATTAGCAATCTGTGCTCTTATGTGGGGTCTTCAGAATATAACTAATGTTTATTGTTATTATTAATCATTTTAAGACAATAAAAGCCTAAAAAACATTGCTACTAAGCAGGTCACAGAATATCTTAAACAATGTAACCGTCACTGAATCCAATACAGAGTTGTCTACGCACACAGTGCGTACCCATATTTCTGATCTGCTAATCTGTGCCTTTGACATCCTGGTTCTTCCAGCATTACTGAGGGAAAGTGCAGCTGTCAGGCTTTGCTGGTAGCCTGTTGTCAGATCTGCCACCATCAGGATGACACACAGCTGTAACAGAATGACACAGAGTGAGTCTGCTCAGAAAGTTTTGGCTATATAAAATAACCTGACCTACAAAGCTCTGAGGAAAAAGTTGACATTTTACTGGACCCAATTTTCTATGAGGCATACTGGTTTCCATTAGGTTTCTTTGTGTGTGGGTCTTTTATCATTTGTTTTTTTCATAGTTTTTTTTTTTTTTTAGCAATTGATGAGGTCACCTTTGTGGGGGGTTTTGGTTTTGCTTGTTTGTCTTCTTCATATTTATGCATTTTGTTACATGGAAACTTTTCAATGCTGAGAAAGTAGCAGTACAGGAACTCCAGGTCGACTCCCCCTATGCGTTAAGCCAGTTGGGATACGAGACAATGGTGCACACAGGGGGAAAAAAAACATCACTTCCTGTGAAAGTGCAAGACAGCACACACCCAATGAAAAAGCCTTTTTCCAGATCAAGCCAGCTCAGGAACCAGAGGAAACCCCTTTCTGCCTGTAATATATTACATATTATATAATAATATAACTTCTGCTTTGACAGAGGGAGACCTCTTACAAAATTACAAAAAAAATCTGCCGCCTTTAGCTGCTTACTGTGCATAATTTAGCAAAAAGTGACAATCAAATGGCTGAATGTGTCCAAAACAATTACAACGTAAGCCTGACAAAAAGATTTTCCTTAATCTGCATTGCCTTGATGTATTTATATACACGTTTCTAGTTTTTAATTAACTCTGCAGATATAAATTTGTGGATCCTTTCTTACGAAAGAAACTGCAGGCTTCAGTACCAGCATTGTGGTGCGGTTTGATGGCTATTTTATCGTTTGGTCTCACTGCTTAAAATTGTAGCTTTCTGTAAATTAAATGGAACATTCCTGCAGAACATCATTTATTAATGAACAGCAAGAAATGGGTATGACACCGATGTAGCTTTTAAGTGTACAAACCATTTCTTATAAGTATTTAATATAACCTATGCCTGACTCACCTAAGTCAGTATTTTTGATAGTAAAGTAGTTGTTTATGGAAGGCTAAAGTTGAGCTCAACTTCATACTGTAATTTACTTTTTTGGCTCCACTCATCAATTTGCGGTGTCCAGTTCTCTGCTTTCTTTGTTCGCCACCAAACCAAACACAGTGACCAATGTGAACAATGTCTTAGGAGACCAGGAAGCATGATGCAAACATGAGAGCAAGTATTTCTTCTCCAAGTCTGTAGAGTAATTAATTGAAAAGGGTGACATGAAACACTTCAGATGATAAATTAATGAATTAATTGTGAATTTGTCTAAGTACGAGGCAACCAAGTGATAAAAACTGCAAAAAAACCAGTGCTCTTTAGCACTAGTACCATAATTTTTCATCCATCCATCTATCCATCCATCCAATTTCAAACCTCTTTTCCTGGAGCCAGTCGGTCCAGACCTTGCTTTGCAAAGCAATGGACTCTAACTTTTTCCCCGGGAATCCCAGATGTTCCAAAGCTAGTTTGGAGAAATAAGGACCCAGACAGATCACTTCTACAACTTCGAGTCCTACAGATCTATAATATTGTTCACCAATAACTGATCAATTATCTGTACATGACACATGGTTCGTTTCAGCCTGAATGTGTTCTCGTAGTCTGTACTGCTGAGGATGCCTTTTTATAGAGGAGTGAACATTTTAACCTGACAAGTTCTAAAGCATGTTGTTTGCCAGCGCTTTAAATTACAGCCTTGCACCCAAAAGCAGCTGCCATTAGGCAAGACTGCAGAATAGCAGAGGGCTGCCAGCCCCGTCATTCCACAGTTACAAAGATAATGAAGGAATTTGTTGCTCCTCGTGTGACTGCAATCTGATGTGGAAGTTACTAAGCTGTCTTGTAGTTTCTTCTTAGCTCTGTTTTAAAAAGTACACTTTTATTTTATTATTGATTACTTAACAGCATGGATGCTCTGAAGATCAAAAGGACTTGCCTTTTTTATGCACCAAATAGACATTCAGGGTCATACCCACTTCAAGGCTATTGGTCAGTTTGTCAAGTAAGGGTGACGCCATTGGTTTATTTGTCAAGGATTTCTTATAGTGGTTAAATGCTATTGGTCAGTTAATCAAAAATGTTCCCAGCTGGGCCGTTAATGGTTCAATTCATGTCCCAGTGATTACAGGACACAAATGAGTTGCTCAATGTAAAGCTAATCATTTTTAGCAGCTTGGCTGGAGAGACTGCCCATGCGATGCTCGTGAACCGATGTGGAAAAAAAGAACAAAAGGAGGAATCTCACATTTCTGTGAAGCACAGGATAGGTTCCAAGTGTAGTATTTTCCCTGGAGAGAGAGAGCAGCGTATGGAGGCCCAGCGGGTGGTGTTCACACTTCACACCTGCCCACTTTTTTGCTGTGCTTGCGTGACGTTGGGTTCTCCTGCTCAGGTGAAGCGGGGATTGTAAACCACCCAGAGTATGTGACGGTGCATGAGTGTCCTGGGATGAACTGCCGCCCCATCCAGCCTTACAGTTCCTGTTGCAGTGCTCGGATAACAATGACCATTATTGGATTGGCCGCCAGTATACAAGAATGGATAGAGTAGCATTAAATGGGTGACATGCAGTCCAGCAGAAATTGCATCATAAGACAACCGGCTGCAATGGCTGAAACTGCAGTCAGTACACTCTTTATTGAATAGCAAGAACAATGGATGATAATAATAAATAATAATAATAACAGCAAGAACAACACTGGTCTACAAATTTTTACTTCCTCTTTGTTACACAAATAATAATACATGAATCTTACAGTATTGATTGTGCTGAATTCAATTATCTAATCAGAATTTACCTAACGTGCAAGGATTTTGAGTGACACACTATTAAACGTCACACTGTACAGTATGTATGTTTACAGAATATGCGCATGGTTGCAGTGACTCATCTTAAAGGTAGAGGTATCTGATTTTCTGCTGAACTTGGCCCCAGGAACACCCCTGTAAAGGGTCCAGCAGACGGTAGCCAGCATACTGGGACTCCGCTTGCCTTGATCTCGTTTTTCCATATCAGAGAGAGAGCAGGACCCTGTCTCAACATTGCCGAACATGTTATGGCCAGTAAACTATGGCAAAATAGATTTACAGTACTTCTGTAAAGTCCTAAAAATGTTCAGAAATAGGCATGAAATCTTTTTTCCTAAATTATAGCCTATAAATGTAGCCTAAAAATGACATCACTGAAAAATGTTGGGCCGGAGCAAAATCCTGATGTGGAATAGATAATGTCTTGGATAATTATTTCCCCTTTAGCACATGACTGAAGATATGCAGCTCACGAACAAACTAGAAAAAAAACCCTCATGCATACAAAAGCTTCCTAAATGTCTCCAGTGACGATTTCTGCCAGTTCTGAGATTCTGGTTCCTTTTCAAACCAGTGAGTTGGAGTGCAGTTCACACCCTCCTGGGAGGACCTGTGTATGCTTAGCATGGTGAGGCAGTTCACATGCAAAATTAGAAGCAAAGACGATGCAGCTGTGGAGCGAGTCGTGGTTTTAGTGCTGTCGCTTGTTCTTTGATCACAGGGATGTGAAACGCTGTCAGGATTCCATGGCGATTCATCAGGACTCTGCCAATGCCGCTGCCTGCCCAAGTGCGTCAATGTAAATGACGTCCATGACGCTTCTGTGTCACGTCGCTGCGCATTACGAACTTCCGCACGGGGGCTCCGCTGTCTGCCGTGGCTGGTCACGTGCTCCACGGTGACATTTAAGGTGATGGTCATGGCGGCCTTGTTTCCGCCACCTCCCACTCTCATGCTGGTGATGCGGGGGCATTCCCCGCAGGCTCTGGTGAGAGGATTGGAGACGAGGCACCTTTGATGTGCTCATGAAACACCTAGCCTCCATGATGTGAGCGCGCAGCCAGGTTGCCGTGGCGACCGAGGGACGAGACTGAGCATCATGCACCTAATCAAGATTAATGAATGCAGGCACACTTCTAGACATTTTTATATTCATGTGCTTTGAGCCATTTTCCATATCTACAGAGATCTGGAATACAAATTGCCTCTAGGGAGCATATAATGAAAGTACTCCAACACCTCCTGTAGTATCCCATTTTTTCACATTAAAAATGAATCTGTAAACATCTTTTTTCAAATAAATATTTCATTCATAACCAGAATAATCTAAATGAAGAATTATTAAAGCTGGACTGATTTTTTTCTGATCCTTCAAAGGATAAAAGTAAAGCATAATTGTATTAGAGGAGTATTTTTTAGCAACGTTGACATTACATTATTTCAGCACAAAGGGGCGTCTCGATGCCTTCTTGACATTTTCAAGCCTTTCTACCGAATCCTGATCAGCATTGTGAAGGCCCCTCACCTGCTTACGTCACCGAAGCCTTCTGCATATAGAAGACCATCATCTGAGAAGCAGAAATTTAAAAGTCATTAAAAACACTGAGACCTGCTACGAGCAGCTTATGTGTAAAGCTGTGGAGGACAAGTTTTGATGTGTCACACTGCCTACACCTACTGTATAGCCTACAAGTCACATTTGCATCATTTTATTCAGTAAGTATGTCTTCTTGAAACTGGATTCAACGCAACTGCTCTTGGCTTATAACTTCCTTTAGAAAAGCAGGGAGATCCGCTGTCATGCTTCTAGCACATTGCATGGGACAGTGCGAGTGCCTTGGATTGGATTCCATTCTGCTGCTTCGGGCTCGCGGCAACAAACCCTCACAAAGCACAGCCATTTCTCCTCTCGATAATAACTTGTCTGATGGCCTGAGCAGGCACCAACGCTGCATTCATTGTTTTGGGCTGGAGAGGTAGGTGGCTGAGATTTGAGATGACAAAAGCCCCCTTTCAGGAGAACAGTGGGGCATTGAGGTTCAGCAAGTAAATATGAAACACGAGCAAGCAGCCAGGCGTGTAGATGATGCTAATAGGCCTGGCCTTTTCCCTTTTTTTCACATTTTGCTTACTGTAGACTTCAATGGCCATTTACAATATATGCCTGCCTCAAAAGGTATTCCAGATATTTGCACATTTTTGCATAATATTATTTAACAAATTTCTTAGCTCTCTCTGTGAGTGAAAGCAGTCATTTACTCTGCATAGACTTACTGCCCAATGTGATATGCGATGTATGTAATATTACTCTTTAGAGTGTGTATAGGATTGAGCTGATAACACTCGCTATCGTCCGGTCCTGCCACCAAGCCTCTGTGGGTTTATTTCATGTTTATTATGCTTTTAAGAAAATATTTTCTTTGAATCATTAAAACTTTTTCAGAAAGCATGTCGAACATATACTGCCATTGGCCCTACTTTTAGACATGTGTAATATCATATTCCATTGGCATATAGCACAAGGTTGCTATCCAAATTAGCATAAATGTAAATGTACATGCAAGTGTTTCCATCGGGGACCTTCCCAGTCTGTATATGAAACGGCGGCCTAGATTCTTTGAAACACATTTGTAACATTCCTTTCAACTGTCTAGTCCTTTCAAAATATCAGAAATTCCAGCTAAGGATTATGTATTGATTAGAGATCTAAATCATAAACGACAACCTTTACAGGAATGTAACTTGAGCACATTTTTTCTCAGGCATTTCTGACATGCAAACACTATACTTAACCTTCCTGGGGACTGTCCATAGCATATGTGTAGTTGAAAGCTATCTTAGTTATTTTTAACTGGACCACTTGTTAAATACTGTTAGGGAAAAGTACCCAACAGTCTTATTATTGATTTTTGTATATATAAAAATGAGCGTAACCCGCATCTTAATAACGACTCCCACTACGAGGACGTGGCCCTGGTCCGGTGGAGCCCTGAGACTGTCTGAGAGCATGCCACCACCCATTAAATCCTCTCTTCATGGCTGGAAGGAAGCTTGGATTGAGGGCCTGCTGCAGGCTTTTCTCAGCAGAGGTCACCCTTCACTGGAATCTTGATACATCACGCAGTTTCCCCAGCCAGTTTTCTAATCACTTGGAAGCTCAGATGACTGATTCATTCCAATGAGGCAGCCATCTCTCCTTAATTCCCCCTCAGGCAAACAAGGTGACACAGCGGTCAAATGTGGCAACTGGTGATTTTTTTTCCTGGACACATGAAACAGGTTTGTAGATGCCTGGGGGGGGGGGGCACCAATAAGAGCACCACCTTATTATCAATACATTATGGTAATTATGGGTGGGCTGTGCAGTGGTACTTCAGGGTAGCAATATCACCTCCCACCTTCAGAGTCTCCACACTATTTGTGGAATTTCTCCCCATGTTTCCCCAGTTAGTTTGCAGTCCTTTGGCATCTCTGAAATACCCCTAGTGGCAATGTGTGTGCCCTGCAATGGACTGGCATCCCCTGTAGGGTGTTCCTATGCCCTGTGGTGTCTGGGAAAGGCTTCCCATAATCCTGTACTCAACAAACAGTTAGAAGATGCTTGGACAGATGCTATGCGAGATAAAAATGAATTGTTCCTAATAATTTATTTGGGAGATATTAGAGTGTATTGTAATAAATATATACACAGATAAATACGCATTTATTAACTAAGGTATCAAAATAGTGCTTTAAGGATTTTGCAAGAGATCTTGTGCACACACAGTCACCAGGCAGATACTCAGCATTCACTATGCTGCCATCGCACAGTTCCTCCATGAGTGGTAGTCACACATTCGCATCTTTATGCATTATGAACAAACGGGAAAATGTCAAGCCAAGCTGGAGCTTAGCTGTTGAGGAAGGAACACAGATCACACTGTGTAGGCTGCAGACAAACAAGGAGGATGATTCTGTCCTGCCCAAAACATCAGATGTGGAAGGTTCTCTTGAGGTATCAGATGTGAATGTGGTATAGAAATGTAATATTTTTTAATGATTATTGTTTTTCATTTGTTCTCTAGGTTAATTTTCAATAAATCATTGGCTTGGATTGGGACTCAATCCACACTGTGGTTGGTCAGTGGATGGGGCATTCCACTTAATGGCAGAAGGTCATGAGCTTAAATTCAATGAAGCTGAGGTGTCATGAATAACGATCTATTTCAAATACACATCTATTTTTATACATGAAACCTACCTGAATCACTCTCATTGTATCAGTGATACTTGTTCTTTCACAATTTCTCTTTGGGCAATGACACAATAGTCTAAAACAGTCTGATTGTATGATGATATCACAGGACAAGATTTAGTCTGCCCAATGCAGCAAAGATTCAGAAATGGGCTAGTTCATTTGTTATTTTTTTTCTTTACTGAAGGACTGACATCTGGTCTAAGAGATATGGCTGGGAGATGGATGGGTGTTAAACTCCTAGTCTTACACCCCGTTCTTCATTCCTGGGTCCCTGCAGCCTCATTCATTCATTTTTTGTGTCCTTCCTTGGGGATCCAAGGCTGTCTTATATACTTAATACTTCAGATGTTAGCGAAGCACTTTTAGTGAATACGAGCCAGCTTGGCAGGATTTCAGAATTTTTTTTAGTGGCTTTCTGTTTACTTTCTGATAAATGGAGGACAGTTTGACTTCTGGAGGAGGGCCATTAATCTCATGGCCCAATTTAAAATAACCATGCAGAAAGTCAAAATGATCATGAATGTTAAAATTAATCACAAATATAATATCCAACGCTATGTTCTCCCCCACTGGAGTAGCCTCGTGTGTTTTAGATAGTCAGGAGAGAAATAAGTTGCATGAATGTAGTTCTTACCAAAATAATGCAGTCATCGACACTGATTAATAGCTAATTGGCGTAACACTAATTTTGTAAACAAAGGCAGTCAATGATCATCTATTAAAAAATACAGTTTTATTCAGTTTGTAAAATTAATTTGACAAACGTACAGGAGTTTCACGTTGTCCAAATGCTGTTGGACGTCCGTATGCCCAGAAACTTCTAAACGCTGTCCTGGAAAGAGTACTGAATTATGTCAGCATTTAATAAGAGCCCGGCGTCACCAGTTGTAGGCGTAGGGGAGGCACTGATGGTTGGGAGAGACGACGGGGAACAATGAGAGCTAACAATGCTGCAAGCACTTTCAAAGGGAGAAAACTTCATACTGCCATAGATGCTGAAAACAAAGAAAAAAACAACCCAAGAAATGCACTTCAGATTAAATCACTGAAAGCCCTGTCACAACTGCCGTGCCGTGGGCTGCTGCGATTGTGTTGATCGGATGAGTTTGCATGTGCCTTCGCCCACAGCCCCTGGTCAATATCAGAGCTGCAAGATGCTGCGGGACACTTTATTTTTCCTCTGACAATGGATACATCCTACTCTCCACTTGCTCTCTCCAATGGAGAGAAAGACACACTTTCAAAGGTTCTGAGTGAACATCCCTCATAAATAGATAATTAACCTTGGGAGGTTCATCGCAATTTCAAAGTCTCACACCAGCATTTCCATATTACCCACAGCTATATGTACTTAAAAATTCATGTTACGGTCGGTTAACAACATTCCACATTGCAGAAATACATAAATACATACAAACATACATGCACAGGTGCATACATAAATAAACAGATGGACAAATGAATGACTGAATGTATTAAAAACCTGATGACTTTTCTGAGTGCAGCATTCATACCAGTTATTCTGGGAATGAAAGCAAAATGGAATGAGGTTTTAAAAGTTTTGAATACAAGACATGCTTTCATGATGGACAAGAATGCATTGAGAAAACAGCCATGTTGTTATCACATTTCTATAAATGCTTTTTGTAAACAGCTCCTATCAGATTTGCAGACTTAGATTCTTTTTAATACAAAATTATGTTTCTTCTTTGTTTCGCAAGATCTTCAGCAAACCAGCTGATGTTGTAATGCAAGAAGGTGCGTGGTTGGGTGATCCGTGCAGAAAATCCTTTTATGCTTTGAGATGTCACATTTACTGCTGGATATGTGCACTTGTGAGGTAAGTGAACTAATGGCACGTGGTGTGATAACTGTGAAACACTACCGAATATACACGCACAGGTTTACACACTTACGCAAACACACAATTCATGTCAACAACGGTGTCATTGTTGAATCCCACGCCCCAGGACACCTGTGCAATCAAGGAAGACAGACACAATGGGACATGCAATGGGCAGCCGGACTGTTCCCCAGCCTCCGCTCCAAGCTTCCTGTTCACAAGGAAGCGGACGAGTGACCCTCCCAGTCGCTCTGAAGTGGTAGGCAAACAGGGCCTGGGAACCGGGGGGGGGGACACGTGATGTTTTTCTTACAATTGAGGTTGACCAATGAGAGAAGAGCCTTTCTCCTGGCTCATAACGACAAAAACACAGTAGATCCTTTTGATCAATCTACGTAATAACAAGCACCGCGTCACTGGAAGCTGCCTCCTAGAAAGTCACCCCAGCAGGCAAACACAAGCATCCCATTATACATTTTTAGGCCAATCATCATTCAGAGTTCACACTGCTATGTGGGTGCTGTTGTCGAGAACAATTTACAACACTACAAAATTTGTTGAAGTACTACAGGATAAATAACTTACATAATGCTGGGCGTTTTTTTCCTTCTACATTGTAAAATTACTGGTACATTTTATTCAATTTCTGAGGCTGGGTATTTGACAAAGTAACTATTTTTAGGAATCATCTGATTGAGTCATGTGGGGAAGTGCACTTAGCAACAGGGAGAACCCAATTGATTACAATTACTTACAGTAATAATTACTGCTCTAGTTGTTGATCATGGATTTCATGATCAGGAAGTCACAAATTATTTCGGCACAAATTCATCAAGAATAAATAAGTGCAAATGAAAGTCGCACCCATACAAGCTAAGTTAATTGATATTAAATGATGGAACATGGAGGCTGCACTGCTAATGTAAGAACACATCCGATAGTCCTAGATTGTCAGTGGCCAAACGTGTGCTATGTTGTGGGAGGGGGAGACCAGGAATTTGCAGGAATCCTGGCGGAGATGCACTGAGGCATGCTGGGACTGGAAAACGCACCTCCACCTGGAGAGCAGGAATGTCATCAGCCATGTGAAAAAAAGAACACTAACCAAATATGGTCTGGTGGTTGGGTTTGTGTGATCTAATTAGACAGAAGATAAGAACATCGCATGCAAATGTGCAAATCAGCCAGGGTATATCCTGCATAGGATGCAGTCCATATATGCACACTAAGGGAAATTCAGAGATGCCAGGTGGGGGAGAACATACAAAGTACACACACACACACAGCAGAAGCAAAATCTGAACACACAACCCTAGAGATATGATGCAAGAGTACTATCAACTGAGCCACTGAACTACCCTGTGCCCACTGCTTTGGTCTTATGAATATTGTTTGAATATAGGTTTATAGCTTTACACCAGCAAATGAACTGTAGCCTTTGTAACAATAGGTGCTTTCACACTGCTGGAACTTTTTTGTGAATCCAGAACCTTTGTCTGGAACCTGGGACTCGCATTCACGCCACAGGAACTCGTCTGTAGTTCCTCGACGGCAGTTCTAGAATGCTTTTTAGTCCCTACTCCAGACTAGGTACTTTTCATTGGTATACAAACAACTGGGTTTCTCTTCTGCTTGAACTTACAGTGGAAGCTTGCTGAATGGGTGACCACGAGCACTGGCACTAACCTGGAAGTCATGTGGATGTGCAGAAAAAGAGATGTAGCGGAGCAAAAATTAACTAGATGGAATTCCTTGAGTACCTCAATTGCATGTAATGCATCAATTAATAAATTTTTTTGCTTAGGTCTCCATAGTTCAGCATCTGAAAATGCGATTGTTAACCAATATACTTTTGTCTAATATTCGCCAGTGCAGCACTGAAACTTGCCAGCGCATATTAGTGTGATTATGTTACATTATTTTTTATTCTGTGGAAAACAAAAGATCGATCTGCTACACAAATTTAATAAGAATCATGAATGTGTCATGGGTCATAAGTGAAATATCAATAAAAGGCTGTGTCCCCATTTGATCACTACCCACCCCCCCCACAGGAGCTACAAAAGTCCCAGATTGAGACAACCCAGGGACAACCGGGACCAGGTTCCAGAACTTCAGTGTGAAAGCACCTAATGACATATCAGTCAGAACTGGCACCTTTTGTGTTTGTCACAGGTAAGGATTTTACTGCTATAAAATTTTATTCTCAAATAAACAAAATGTGACTGTGTTTGCAAAAATGAAACAAGGACACAGTCCTACTTGTATTAGTTCCAGTTCTCAATGCACATGCTCATTATCCAATCTATTCACCAATCCTCCCTATACATTGCAAAAATGCCTTTAGCAAGAAATATCTTCTCAGTCAGTTGGCAGAGAGACAAAAGGCTTCCATCAACTCACATGAAGAAGTTTCACATTAAATGCCCCCTGACTCTCTCCTGCCTGAACAGATCTGCTCTCAATAGGTTAGCTGCTCAAAGGGGGGGTGGGGGGGGTGGGCTGATGGGAAGTAGGTGTCTGAGAAACAGCTTCCCATTATCTTCCTCTCTCACGAACCCTTTTAACCGTGATGTGCATTTAAGACATTTGTATTTGGACACAAAGGCAACATCACACTGTAAACTTCAGATGATGGCACATCAGTGACAAAACAATTTGCCAATACGTGACAAATTTCTGTGGCATTTATCACCCATTACAGCTAAAACAATGTCAATACACTAAATGAGGCCTCCTGACTGACATATGACTGTTGTCTGTGTTTGTGGGCGCAGCTGCAAATATGTTTATGTCAGAAAGAACTTGCAGGCTGACTCAAGACAACCAACATCCATCCAGGAGGTCACCAAGTCTTTAATATTAATCAGTAAAACAACATCCATATTAGCTCCAAGTCATCAACCATGGGGTTTTTCCTAATAAGAATCCCAAAATCTGACATGTTTAGAGGACATAGACACAATCCTGCCTGTTCACTAGGAATTAAGCTTGGAAGAGGTTTTATTACGCAAGAATGAGTCATCCTTCTCATGTGTCATGTGATAAGCAGAGTTAGGGCACTGACTTTGTACCACTTTTATAGTCTATGCCAGATTTCTATGTATTTTTCTGCTCTTGTGATGCCCCATGAGGCACACGGGAAAGCATTCTTTTGAAGTGAGTGGGTTCTGAGCTCACGTCACATCCTCAGTGATCACGGAACAGATGCTCCGCAAATGCTCATCGAATCTGGTCGCGATGAAAAAACGAGTGTGGGCCCCCGAAGGCCGAACCTTAAATCTCTTGAAAGCACTTGTTGATTCAGAGAAGAGACATGCGTAAGCTGCCTCCCTATAAGAAGCATTGTTGTTTTTGTGGTTTGCAAAGCTAGGTAACATAAACTGGAATTCTGTAAACAGAAATTTTGTCTGTTTTTTATTACCAGTCCGGGCCTGGCAAGGAGTATGATTGACGCAAGCAAGGAGAAAACAGGACGGAAGGAGCCAGAGTGAGAAATCTCCCTGTGACTGTTGTCACCCGTCACCGATGGAAACATGAAGTCATGCCAATCCAATAAATCTGAGAGCCTTCAGATCTCTCTCAAGTACAGCAGGGGGTCTTGTCTACACCTTGGGGCTAAAACCATGAATGAGTCTAAGCATGACTCAAACTGTCGAAAGGAGAAGCAAAGTCCCCAGAACATTCCGAACATCAGGCCCAAAGCAAAGCAACATTTGTTGCAGAGTTTGTCATATTCATCTGACATGGCACTGAAAGCTATTGAAGCTTGTCTTATTTCTATGTCATAATATAAGAAACAAAACACACATACTATGAAATTTACTTAGCAACAGATGGTAATAAACAATTCTACCATCGCACAGAAAGAGTCTTTCAAAATATATGCTTTAAAATAGAATGCTTTAAGGGTTTGGAAGTTTTGACACATCCTTCATTTTCTGAGGCTTGCTATATACAGTATATGGACCAGCTTTCTATATTGAAAATGTCCAAAGACTTTGTCATTATAGACTTGCCCAGGGAAGGATGGTGTTGGGAGAAGATGTATAGGTACTAGTCCCATTCTGTAACCACTGGTCAACAGAGCAGCAAAACAGAAAATTCACTGCTTAAAAGGCATCGCCTTGGCCTCTAACTGCCCTGACAAAACAAAATTAAAGATTCATCAAGCCAACACATGCAGCCAAACATACCTTTTGCCTCATGCTTTAGTCTGAATATAGTGTTTTTGTATTTTTTTCTCACCATGTCAGACATACTGTTTTATGCATACAGAGCAAAGTTGCGTTTCATTTCTGCCATTCTGCCTTCTTTTTTCTTCTCGCCAGCGTAGATCTCTAATTAATCAGCTAATTGGCTAATCATTGATAAATGAGTAGCTGAAAGAACTGCAATGATTTGCTGTCCGATGTTCAAAATGACTGCAAAGACACCGGCAGTCACAGTGTTCCTGGAATCATAAAGGCCGAGGCATGCAGTCTGGCGGCAGCATTTCACAAAGGAGCACAAAACAAGCCTCACCTAATTTTTTTTCCCCCTTGCAGACATTTTTTTTAGTTAAGAGTCCAGGGTAACCTGCACCTTTGTACCACAGGATTACCAGCGTATTACATCATACCTTAGTCTCACGTGGCTACAAATACCATGCAGCCTTATCTGCCATACGTCCAGTAAAACAGTTGGTGTCTCGCACAAAGGGACATTCACAGACACTTCCACAGATTTTAAAGTCCACAATGAACATGGTTCAGCACATCTGATACAATCTAGACTGAAACCTGAGAGTCATCATTTTGCTTTCCAGCGCCATCTCTTCCTGCTCGAATGATATTCCGGTATTCTCTCTGAGATATAAACAGATGAAGAAAGTATTATAGCTTTCATTTCGGCTCTGGATTAAAATGGGGAATATCCAGGCCTTCATACTGATTAGCAATTTACATCTTCACCAAGCCTTTCTAACTTTTAAGGGCCTTGAATGTTTACTTATCTCATTTTCACTATTCCTATTCTGTTCCAATTCTATTTCACTCTATTTACAGAGAGAGAGTGATGTGAAGGGTGTAGACCGGTAAGCTGAGAGATCTCACAGGTGCTGCACAAAGAGAAGGCAATAACTGTGAGTGATAGACTGTGGTCCTTTAAGCATGATAATTGACAGAGATAATAAAGCAGATTGGGATCTTAGTTTGGAATAGAGAGCTACCAACAGGCAATCTCTGACTCAGTTTATGTTCAGGAAGCCTTTTGAGTATGGGAATACATATATAAGGGATAAACTTATAAACTAAAATGTGAAAACAGTTTCCACAAAAACCTGCGAATCAGTTTAGCTTTCAATATTTCAATGCATCTCTCAAATTTCTCTATGGGTTTCTGTTATAGGTATCTCTATGTTTGTGTTAGTTGTACAGTTAATGTTAGCAATTAGACATTTTAATGTCAACTTCCTGCAATTAATGGGCCTCACTTGTACGTCATTTTGGACAAACACATCTGCCAAATAAAGTAAAAGTAAATGTATTTTATTAAAGTCCAATAAACCTCGATGACTTAACGCTGACACCGTGCATTTTTAAACACTTCTGTAACTGCTCTTGTAATGTTTATGTGAAGCTCTTGGATGTTATTCTGATGAGTCTTCTTCTGATTATCATTGTTGTATACAGTACTGCCCTTACAAAAGGAGACAATTTCATCTAGGATGCCAGTATCTTGGATATTCACTTCTCTCCGTCCCCGTCCCCCCGTCCCCCCGTCCCCGTCCCCCATGGAAGACGGTAAAGCACAATAAGCATTTCGACCACAAGTTTCACGGGCTGTTTTTGCCCCCAGCCGGTCAAGGCTTCTCAACAAATGTAGCTATACACTTAATACTGGTACAATGTAGTACAATCCGCTGTTTAACACTTCTTTTTCTCCTTCAATCTTTTTTTTGCACTCTACACAGGCCAGCGTGGAGAACAGACTCATTGTTGGACTTTGGCTTTGACCTAAGTCACAGCTTACATCTTACTTTTAGCAAGCATGTCCACTCTTTTCTGTTTTCGGTAATGTTAGTATGGCCATGGGGGGTGGGCAGCCAGTTGACCTTGGCCCCCCAGAGGTTTTTTTTCTCCTTACTTGCGAGTTTTTGGTTCTCCTTCTCCGTTGTCTTCTGGCTTTCTTTATTTAATTTCTTTCTCTTTCCTTTTGCTTGTCTTTGTATTACTCTCTCTAAATGATGGTGTAATGTATCACAATACACCCATGTAAAGCGCCTTGGGGCGACTCTACTGTGAAAGGCGCTATATAAAAATAAACTGATTTGAATTGAATTAACACTTTATTCCAGATTGTACATGAATATGCTTTGTTGAATAGCAAATGGAGCACTTAAGTAAGCATTTTGCTGTATTATGTACACATGAATTTGCTGTATATAGCAAACTTTGACGCATGAGCTTACTGAACTATACATTATGTGAACAAGGAACAATTGTATAAACTACAAGGTTTTTCAGGTGATCAAATTTATTTATGTAATTTATACACCACATACTGAAAGAGCCAGCTTTCAACTAACAAACTCCTGAAGCCATTGCTCTATAAGTGCCAGAGTCTCATTTTACAAGACACTAGTTCACTAATTTTCAGACAAGTCTAGACAAGCCAGGGTTAGCTTCCCAGCTCTTTGCCTCAGTGCTGATTTGCTTTCTGTGTGTTGCGACATGCAGTGTTTGTTTAATCTTTCCTGTTTCCTTTAGCCTAAAGAAAATGAGAGCGATAGAGATAGTGAGATCAAATGCGTTTTATACCCTAACATGTGAGACTTGGGAAGTTTGGAGTTTGGACAATTTATGGTGTGCGGTGAGGTCAGGTGAAGTGAGAATTGTGCTTTTCTGCTCCAGTACTTAGAAGAGGTTTAATGCTTACAATAGCATTTTGTTATCCATTAAACAAGGGCTCCCAAACTCACATTCAGCTTGAAACAGCAACTTGAATGCAATCCCATAGACACTGAGTATGTGCTGTTTCATCTGACAATTCCACCTCGGGACTAGACCTGTGACAGTGAGGATAGCACAGCTGGAATGAGAACATGGTTCTCCTTTAAATTAAACTATGAATCACAGGTTAGTGCCTGGGGCAAAATGAAATGAGCCAATCGCAGGTGTTACTTTGCAGACTTTGATGAGCACCATGATAAATGCTGTTCGGGGTTTTGACAAATGTTTTGTCTCAATGTCAAATTATTGCCACCTGCCTCCAGTCTTGACATTACATTTTTAAGACAAAATAAAAGCACTGAAACAGAAATTCAAATTAAATGTAGCCAATAACCAATCATCTGAAATTTACTGTATTTTACTGTCAATAACAGCAGCTACCTAAGTTACGTTACGTGTCCACAAACTGGACTTTGTCTCTCCATGTATATAAATAAGTTACCATTTATTCTATTCCGAGAATTTACACTTCTGTGCAATTTTTATAGCATTCATGATGTTGTTTACTCTTCTTAGTAGCCTAGCCTGACTATGAAATTTATGTTCATTTATTAAATAGGGTGTTGTCATTTATTTTATTTTGTTATTGTTGACATATGACACATCTACTTGACAAGAACGGCATCACACAGCAAATAATATGAATTCCAAATATTTAATTACATGGTAAGCCTTGTATAATACTGTAATTATTGTGATACTTTCACAATTATTTCACAATTATTTGAATCCAGCAGGCACAGTGATGTCCCTAAGCAAGGTGTTCCACCAATGCAATCTCAATGTCAGTTTAGCGATGTTAAACATTTTGAGGACACAGAGCAGACTGATGATGTAAGATGTTATGTAATGCAAATTTTGTGATGTGGATCAATCTCTGCGTTTGGCTGGTACACTATTTCCAATTTGATCTGGCCCTTGGCTACGGGTAACCTAATATTTTTTTAGGCATCACAACAGTGCTTGATCAGGACATTGTTATCAAATACTGACAACACGAGTGACGAGTTCTTTTTTAATCTTTAATAAAGGAATTGTTACTTTGTCAGACCATTTCATGATTTTGGACTGACAGATACAGTGACACACTGTAAGCCAATAGTAACATCCTAAATTTGCTACTCAAATTTAAGACCAGACCACAAGGGTGCAGGACAGCACTTGAGAAATAAAATACTCCACGCTGTATTGGTGTTTGTGTTCAATAGTATGGGACATTACAGCATATTATTCAAGCAAATTCATTCATCTAATGTAAACTGTAGCTGATTGATCTTACTTGTGTAATGTAGCTTGATGACCCAGCTGCGACACCCAGAAATAGACATCGCACACAAATGTTTCGATCCACAGAATGGTGCACATTGTGGCCTTCACCCTTATATTATTATATTATATTAATTATAGAAATATAATATGAATATATTATATTAAACTTATATTAATAACTACGTCTGTTATAACTGTACACTGTACACTGTCCTCAACTTACAGCCTACGTGACATGATGACTTACACATTTGGCACAAAGTTTTCAAAAAAATTAAGTAATTATTTGTAAAAATTTATTTTGGGCCACGCACCATATGACAGTTGCTGTGGGAAAATACTGTACCGGATGGTGCTGTGGCCATCCCAGCCTCACACACATCTCCCAGTCTAATTCTCATGCCTTGGGAGCAGTATGTGGCTCAGCGGGCTAAGCCTCTATGCCTCTGACCAGAAGGTCATCGGTTCCAACCCAGCCCCAGCAGAATTGTCTGTGGATCTTTGAGCAATAATTACTTAACCCTCAGTTCCATGGGTGCCATTACAGGTGGCTGCCCTTTGCTTCCAAGCTTGCTCTCACCTACATGCGTGTCATGGGGCGTAAGATAGAGTAGACAAAAAGCAAATTTTCCTACAGGGATCCACAAAGTGTCATCATTGTTTTCATTATTAGAAGTCAGTGCGATTACCTCCAACATATGCCCATTTCAGTGTACGACCTGTCCGTTGGCACAGAACATTATTCATAAGTCAGGGACAGTCTGTACCATCTCAAAACGACACAGAATGCAGACACATTTTGTGCATCTCACAACACTGAAGATGAATATATGACTGACCTTCCATATCTTCTGTTGCTGTAGCTTACGTTCTGTATGAGGTTTCTGGTGGATATTAATATAACACTTGTAGGGTGGCTGCAACTCTAAACATCTAAAAGGTTTTTTATATATATTTTTTTTAATAAGGATATTTTGTCTTCTCATACTCCTACTCAAACTGGTTTGAGGATGGAAATAACTGGAACCTGGGACCAGTTACATTCTCTCATTCACTGTGTCTCATCCACAGAAACACGGCCTGTGATTTATCTGGCTTGGTTGCCCCTATTGCTCTGCAAGTTGCTTGGTATATTGGAAAACCACTGAATACAGAAACTACTTACAATATAAAAACTTAGGTTAATTCAGAGAAAAACATCACTGGTGACGTGACTTATTGACTCTGTTTCCTTATCAGTAACAGGATGTGAGCTGGAAACCAAAGTGTCAATCTCCTCTTACTGTCCCTGTTCTCACAGCCCATTGTTCCCCACAGGTCCACTTACACAACATTTGGAAATAATAGAATATCCGCTGGGTGCTGGGAATATTTTGCGGCTTGAGACTGGAAAAATGTTTACATAACTCTTTTTGCTGATATTTGTTAGCAGGAGTAATCACTCTGTAGCATTTCAAAATAATTTTGCATGTGCAACAGAGATTAGAACAGACATTATTCCAAAATCAAGTGATAGAATTTTGAATAATTCACATGAAAGAGGTTGCTGGCCAGGGAGCGCTGTGTTCTCTTACTTCCAGGCCTGTGCTCCTGCCCTTGTGCGTCTAAAGCTTGAATGCTTACATGGGTTTCCTCCAGGTACTGCGGTGTCCTCCCACTGTCTGGACACAATGTGTGTGTGTACATGACTGTTTTCCGCTGATGTCCCTACGCCTTAAGTGCCGTCTTTCCTAGTATAAGTTCCAGGTTCGCCACGACTCGGTTCTGGAAAAATGCAACAACAAATATATATAACCAGTACTACACCAACAGTGATAAAGAGAATATGAAAGATAATTATATATAGAAGACATATAATGGAGAATCACTCCATGTGACATTTCCTGGCATGGCAGTTTTCTATAATTGATTACAATATGTTTAATATGTCATTTGTTTGAGGTTTTTTCATAACTAAATTGTAGCTTATGGGCAAAAAAAAACACAAGAGGAAAAAAACGCGAACACACATACTGTCACATGTGGTTTCCTAGTTCCTAGTTACCTGCTCGATCCTTCTGGCCATGCCCACCACCAGATGACTTCAGTGCTTTATCGTCCATACCTGGACCCAGTGCTCTGACTCTTCAATGTCTTGCTGCTCAATCTTGACGTCTGGTCCTACCCACTCGGTCTTGATGTTCTATTTTTTAGTTTGCCTTTCTGGCTTTACGATTCTGTGTCTGTTCTCTGGTCTGGCTCTGTGACTCACATTTGTTACATGGTTTTCAGTCTTGACTTGGTTTCTTCACTGCTTTCTGGTTCAGCTCTGTGTCTTGGATCCTGATTACCACTCACTTGATGTCATCTATTTCCTTGACTCTGTCATTCATCCTCATTGTCTTCTCACAGTCAGTACCTCACGGTCAGTGGCCCAAAGTCATGTTAGCACTGAGTACTTGGAGGCATGCCAGCTGACAGGAAGGGACAGGCAGGCAGAAAACCTGGCAGGGACAGTGTCCTTGCTCTGGACTTGGGTAATAAATTTTTTATTTTTTTTTGTAACTCTGCCTTGTTTTTGTGACATGTACACAAATACACTCAAGCATATAGTTATATAAAAGAACGTTTCTTGCTCAGTGCTTGAGGTCCCCAGAGAATGAAATTCTCATTATCCCCTTCATCCCAGATGGCAAGTAAAGAACAGTTTTATATCTTTCAAAAATCAGTGCACTACATTGTTATAAACCCATGAATATTACTTAATAACAACTTATACTCCTCCCTGTAAGTAATCAGAAGCACATTTCTCACTGTGCAGCATAAATTCTTCATGTTTAAGTAATTTTCTTTGCAAAAATGACATGGATAATGGCAAGGGCCCTGTGACTTTGCCTTCCAGTGAATGCTGTACACACCTCCTGTTGAAACTAAAAAACATTTGGTTTTATGTTTCTCTGAAACCCCACCAAAAGTACTGTAATTAAAATGTTTTTATGGACCCATAATGTTTATAACCTCCCTCTGCTGGTGTAAATCATGGCCTGATAGCAAAGTAAACCCAGGTTATGGGTAGAAGATTCTTCATCTGAATAAAGAACTGTAATGAGTGACAAATAATTCTACTCGGCAGAATGCATGTGTCATGCTAGCAGTTAAGTTGTTTTCCCTTCCATATAATAACGAGATCACCTCCTCTTGTGCTCCTACCAAGAAGGACGAATGAAATTTTCATCGACAATAAAGGCCTTCAGAACTGAGGGATGCATATTGCGTGCTGCATAATTAATGATGTAGGGTGATGCTTTGGCATTGCAAATGACTCTGCAGCCTGTTTTTCTTTCGCGGGAGTCATTAGGAGACCCAGGCGTCTCATGCTCTCGGATGTCTCTATAACACAAACTCAAGAAGCTGTTCGTTTCCAGAGTGCCTCCCCGCCCATCAACCTCACTGACTTTCAGCCTGCCGGAAATGTCAGAATCATGACTCTTGTCATTTCCCCACGGCCACTAATAATGTCCATCTGTGCCAGATCAATGAATGGACAACGGCCGAGATCGTTATAAAGGGCCTTTCAGCATACCTGGGAGCTCAGCAGATGAGTTTAACTTGGTCTGCTGATTTTTCCTTCTTACATGTGTAAAAAAGATGGTTAAAACCTCAAGAAAAGCACTGACTTCTGCACACCCATCCCAGTTTGGAGTGGTATTTACTTAGCAGGCTGACCAGTGCCATCAATAGCAAATAAGTTATGTTGGATGCATTGTTCTGTCAGCGCTCATGAACTCTTTTTTTTTATTTTGAGATAATAAACCACTGTTCTCTTATAACAAGGAGAGTGGAGAGTGTTTGTCACAGAGGGGTCTTCAAATAAAGAATTCAGTTTTCCATTTCAGTGATGGTAACTTCTCTTTCACCCACACACTTGATTAGAAGTGTCCTAGCTATGTCTGGGTGTGCCCTTTGGCAAATCAAGTGTGCATGCATTGCATCAAAAAGTCCAAGAGATTCTAACCACGAATGCCATTCAGATTAACAATTGGTGGGGTAGTCCAGATGGAATACATAGTTTCAGTTTTAAAAATGTTTTTGGATGTTGATTTGTATGGTTAGTTTGGAGCAAACCTGGTTGGAAATCCATACATCCATAAGCCAAGGAATCTATCTTCAACCATTCTGGTTGAAGTCCTTCACTGAAAATTAAATGAAAATGAATGTTTTGCCCCATTACATGTTTCCAACATCCTTATAAGGCTACATGACTGCCACATGGGCTGCTCCCAAGGTTTTGCTTTTATAGGATGTTTTCTGGTCTACGTTTATCTCATTTACATCAACACAACCGGCTACCCTGTACTGATCATCCTCCCCAAACTGTTGTAATTTCACTGATGGGGGTACCATGTTTACCCCCCACAACCATTTAAATACCACTGGCGTCAGATAGTTCCTTGCAAGGTATTGCAGGTTTGTTACTGGTCTAAGTGGTCATAGTGTGAGTTTCCCTGCTAGTGTTACCAGTGTTTTCAGACCTATTGCCTTGGTGTTTGACTTCAACTTTTGGATTCTGATTCTGCTATATTTACACTCCAGTTTGCTAAGGTCTTGACTATTTAATGACTCTCAGCTTCGATTCTGTCTTTGTTATTGGAAAAATAAATCACCATGGATCACTCTGGAAGTAGACCTCTGCATGAGAGATAACAGAATACTTCTACCTCTTGAGGTAGATTCGGAGGAGCTTCACACTGTCTCAACCTACCAAGAAGAAACCTTGAGTGAGATGCTCCAGCAGCTTTGCCCCATTTACCAAGGTTAGTTGCAGCTCCTCCATCAACACCACACAGGCATCCACCGGTTACATCATTTATGCCAGTATTTCTCAGCCCAGCCCTCAGGGAGCCCCAGACAGTCCACATTTTTGCTCCCTCCTTGCTCCCAGCAAATCAAAAACACTGAATTCCTAGTACAGTTGTGTCCTGTTTGGCTGGGAGCAGGAAGGGAGCAAAAATGTGGACTGTCTGGGGGTCCCCGAGGACTGGGTTTGCAAATACTGATCTATACCCATCACTGGCGCAGCAAATTCCTACACCAGCATTGCATTGCCAGAACAGTATGATGGGAATCTTGAAAAGTGCAAGTGATTCCTGCAGCCATTGTGTCCTGTACATCGAGAATAACCCTGAGAAGTTTAACACCAACACGAACAAGATCCTTTTTGTTATATTGCTGCTAACTAGAAGAGTCTTGGATTGGACAACAGCCCTTTGACACTAGAAGAACCCTGTTCTGTCTTCTGAATCCCAGTTCTCTGATCATTTTCAGAGCCTCTGCCCTGTTAAGTATACCCCAGAAGCAGTTAAGTCTACTCATCAGGGTTTCCTTAAACACTGTTTCAAATCTCCTGTTACTCCCTTGTTAACTCCAATGCTGCTGGTAATTTCACTGATGTTCAGTTAAGAAATTAGAGATTCCCCTTAATCAGATCAGGCCTCCCCTTTGATTTGTGCTTGGTGGAAAACCCATGAGATCAGGTCATATTTCACAACACACCATGACTGTCACCCTGCAGGTACGTGTCTTGCATAAAGAGTACATACAATTCTTAGTGATTAAAACACCTCGAGATTCAGTTGTGTTAGGACACCCTTAGCTGTATGTGCATGATGCAATATTTCTATGGAATACAGGAGAACTAGTATGCTGGAGCCCCCACTGTACACCCCATTGCATTAAAGTACCTTAGCACTGTATGTCTATAGAGTCATGATACAGTCCCTAGGGAAGTGATCCCATCCAGCTGCCAATACTTTCAGGACAGTGCGGTGAGAGTTCTGCAGTTAGCTGGAGGTGAGTGTGAGCCTGATGTTGGGATACCAGCCCCAGTCCAACAGACAAATTGAATCAAGAGATTGACCCATAGCTCTGGCGGTACTGCACAACCAATCAGGCTCATTGCTGGGGCAGAGTATACCCAAACTTGTGCAATGCACACCTCTCTATGGTTTGTACCCTTCCAATGTGTCCTAGGGTACCCACTTTCATTACCATATGACTGTATATATGTAAAATATGTAGTAATATATTTTACACACCTGCTTCAGCTGGTCCAGTGTTGTGGGCAGTCTTGTAAGCACAGCCTCATTCAGGTCACAACACTTTTGTTGGGGTAGACTCACTCCAAAACATAGAATTTCTTCCCCCCGATGTTCTATTTATGCACTGTTTTAGCATGTTTAGGATCATTGTTATGCTGTAGAATAAAATGCATTACTCATCTACCCTCGAAGTACTCTAAGCAGTATTAGCTAAGTGTATCTAATAAAGTGAACAATGTGTGCATTTTCAGGTATTAGCATTTGGCTCTTCCACGACCCTGACCTGGAAAGGAAGTTAGAAGATATGGATATATGGATCAAAAATCATCTTATCCAGGCTGTATTGCAGGTTAAAAAACTGTTTAGAAAGTGTAACTAAATTGCTAATCCATATTTAAAGCTTTGTTTTCAATATATTCATGTTTTAATTCTCTGAGCACAGCAATTAAAGGCCATACTTGGGAAAGGTGAGTGCCAAATGCAAACATGCTAATGCATATTGTACCAATTGTTTTTTTGTATTGAAAATATCCAGACGGGAAACCACAATGGACAGATGTGAAGCACAAATAAGGGAAGGGCGAGAACTGAATGATCTTGCATGCTTACTGAGCACACAGAGTTCCCGTATTTGGGAAGGTTATGATGTGTGATGCAAGTGTGTGTATTCATGTATGTATATAAGTATTTAGTTTCCCTGTTTCCATATTTAGCCTTAGGGGACTTGACAGTCACTGGACACGTCACAGGGGATGACTTAACTTGAATTTGTGCTGTCCAAAAGTACAATTGGCATCTGGCATTACCTGTTTAAAGTTTGCATCAGTATGTTTCTCAGGCAATGTTCACGTTGACCGAAACTCTTGGACATCTTTGCAAAACAAGGGAAAAGCTCATAATTTTGACATGTTTATAGGCTTTTTGAGCAGTTTTTATACTATTTTCAGAAATGTTTTGCACGCGATGTTAACCCCGCTGATCCTTAAGCTTTCAATGGACTTGTTTGTGCTCACTTACTGTCCTGGAAAGTCAATGCAAATGACATGGTTTTCCTTTTAAAAGAACAAATTTGGTGTAAGCATGCAAAGTATGGTAAACCTCACCTGTTTAGCTTTCCAGTCAAGTACGTATGCTGGCAGGCAGAAAGACAGTGCTGTAATTCTTTCTAGAGAGGAAGGATGTCAGTAGAAAGTATGAATTAAACCTTTCAAGGCCGCCCCAAACACCACTTTTGAGAACACATTGGCAGTCTGTCAAAATTCACTGCTTTCTGAGGTACAAAGATTGAATGACAGTTGGACTCAACTACTGAACCAGATTCCTTTTTCATTCATTTTTGACATTCCTTCTATATAATGTAACTAATACAGCTTTGGGGTATAAATCAAATGATCCCCACAATGGTAACCAACCCTAAACATTACATAATTTAAAATGCTTACTAAACTTATAATTAAGGAAACAACCAGTATTCTGAACAATTAGTGATACTTATTAATCTAATTATAGCCTGCAGTTGACAAGAATTTCTTCAGAATATAATAAAGTTAATGAGATGCGACATGCAAGTCATTATTCATTATGCGTTGAGGCATTTAGATGTGTTCATTGGGTTCACTGGGTTACCTGTAAGATAAGCCCATCAGTCCAGTCTCATCCAGTACAAATTGCAAATCAGGGGGTAATAAACTGACAGGATGCAGGCATCTTCCTCTACTTGGAAGCAGAGGATCTCAGCCTGAATTCCAGCAGAAAAGTGTTGAAACTTCAACAGTAGCAATCACAGAGGGTAGTTGGGTGGAGACTTGTGGCAACATTGTCCTTCTGGAATTTGTTAACTACCCTTTTCTGGCCCCGTGCCAGAATAGGCATGTTTACCCACATTAATTTAAAGCTTCAAGAAAATATCTTTCTGCACAAGGGTGTGCCCAGGAACATTTTTGGTCAGCCTTCAAAGGTTCCCAACAGCCTGTTATGTCAATAGAGGTTTGATGGTAATTATAAAAAAAAAAAATGAAAGGGGAAACAGTGGGCAAAATGGACTCATGTAGTTTTTGGGAGATAGTCATAAAGCTGAATGAATATTTCAGTTGATCGAAACTTCAGTATTTGAAAAATGAAAAAAATGCTTGGTGTGAACTAGGCAACACTAATAAAACATGACATGCCCTAGTTATTCAGAAGACACTCCTACCTACTTTGGATGCATTTTATAAACATTAGCACAGGTAATTATGTGTACTTGTGCACACACACATGACAAGGCCTCAAAATTAGCAAACGTAGCCCAACCATAACTCCAGGATGTTTCCATAACCAGCACTATATATGCTGCCCCAATGCACACTTTGCTGTTTATACTGTATGCATCTTTTTGCAGTATGAAAATCTTAGGTACAATCTCAATTGGCTAGGCTAGTCTTTGTCATGTGCTTTCATTCATTGTACAGTTCCGGAGTGCTGCAGACCTGAAAATCATAGTCAGCTTGATTGCTCTGATTCTGCGGCAGGATGGATAATTCCAGATTTTTTCTTGCCATATCCTCAGCAAATTTTTCTTGATAAGGCTGCAACATTTTGTTACAAAATGTATTTTCCAGGAATCAACCATCCCTTGAAGGGTGTATTTATAATTGCCCCCATCCTCTCATACAGATCCCTGTTCGCCCCCCGGTCATGTTGCAGTCTCGGAGAAATCGACATGCTATTTCTTACCATCAGGAAGAGAAGTTTTTCTTGGTTGTACTGGGTTTCACTGGTGAGCAACCTGTCACCTCATGCATGCCAATGCACTGCAACGTTCGGATGATCAATTTAGTGCCAATAAGACAAGATTCCCTTTTAAATAACATGTTGGTATCCATGAATCAATTGATTATGGTATTTTTGCCACTGTTTGCCCCAGAGGAAAACACCCATAGTGAGATGTCTGCTTTTTCACTGCAGTTTCCATCTCTGAGTATCTCTGGACAGATTACTCTGCTGTTCCTTCTCCTGACCTACGCTGAAATCACAGTTAATTCTCAGATGACTCAAGTCATTTTTGAGTCTCTTTACATACAGTGATTCTCACAAAAGATATGACTTTTGTATATATACTTTGCCGTGGCAACGGCCTGCATAAGGATAGGCAAAAATCAATACATTGTTTTAAGAGGAATATGCAGAACACACACAGAAGTGATAAATTAAAGGTGACTAGCGATGATAAAACTGGATGCTATCCTGAGGAGGTAACTGCATTCAAGGAGGCCTGGGGTGTGAGCAGGACAAAACCTGACATGTGCTAAGAGTTTGCTGACGAATATAAAGAGATTAGGGGGAGTAATGGTTCATGAATTCTTTTGGGTGGAGTTTAGGAATGGGAGACTGCAAGTGCATTTCCCTCTTTTCTTGAGTGTTATAGCTACCCTGCATCGGTGTAATAAAAACCAGTGATATACATATACATAGTTATGTGAAAAGTGGACAACAGTGAATACATTATGCATGGATAGCAATGTTCACTACAGAAATGCTTTGCTCTTGGACTTATGATGTCATAAGAGTTACTGCCTTTGGTGTGGGAAACCCAGCTGCATGTGTCACCAGTGCCTATCCCAGTTTGAGTAGCCGCAATGAAATGCATGGTTGTGAGGCAGCCATGAAGCTTAGTAACAGTAGGGCAGTATTTCATTTACTTTTTCATTAGTAGATAATTGATTAATTTTCATTCATTAATATTCTTCTGTAATATTTCTGTCAAAGCAACATGAAGCAGTTTTTCTTCTTACCCCAAGATTTCAATATTTTCAACTTCATAGTGAAAGAAAAGCACAAGATTCTATTTACTATTTACCTACCGTTTCAGTTTCTTGCAGTCGTCTTGGAGCAGAGAAACACACAGCTGAGCCTGATGGTAATAACAACATCTGGGAAAAATATTGGTAGGGAAAACATCTCCCTGAGGAAGATTATAATCAGGCACGTCAGTCACACAGTAAAATAACTTAAGCTAGCCAATTGACGCAACTAAATTCTATCTGTTCAAATGTTTTCTGGGTATATTATATAAAAATTTCCCTGTATATTAATAGTGTGCCCAACTGGAGTTGGTTAAAGTAATTGAAATTGTTGTTTTCTATTAAGTTGTTCTTTGATTTTTTGTGGTAATCATGTTGAAAATTGAGAATTGAAGAATTTTTTTTTTCTACTCACACTGAAACTGAGTCATACTAAAGAAGCATTTAACACTCTCAGCTACACACCTGGTCTTCCAAATAGCTTCAGGGCTGGTCTGTTCCAAATAAGAACAGAGTGTCCAACAGAGTGCTTCCTGTTGGGGGCATTTCTCTGTTTGCCAATTGTGGTCATACAGTCGTCATGTTCACTTCAGATTCAGATTCTTTACTACTTTATTGTCATTGCTGTTTCCACAGCAAAGAAATTTAAAGGTGCATCCTCTCCAGCGTCACAACATCAAAACAATAGACAAATTAGTAACAATAAAACAAAATAAATTCAATAAATAAACAAACAGACCAGCACGATAAAGTAGTCATACCCATAGTTTCAAGATATTGCACGTTTCACCTATTGCACTTGAAAATAGCAGACTTCTGAAACATCACAACAGATTATGAGTTTCAGCTCTACTCACCCCTGCTTGTCCTTGCTAAAGTTAACAGGTAGATGTTAGAACCATAAAAAGCTGAAAGATTACTATAGTTATATGAGTAACAGAACCTCATGCAGCCAGAGGCTTGCAAGTTCAGATCTTTGTGTCAGTGCATGCTCTCACTGCTATTCTCTTAAGCAATGTGGATCTCTTAAATCCTTCATGCTTAAATCCTAAACCGCATGTATGAAAACACAGCATAAATCGTTTAGCAAAAGTCCAAAGACGTTTGGTATGAGATCACCAGTTCAAAGGAGCAGAACGCCATGATACAGGAAACCCGCTCGACATAAATCGCCGATTTCCTCCAGCTCTGCTCTGACAGCCTACATTCCTGCCTTCCCACGGCCCACTCCCAGGCCGCGCCACCCGCAGCATGCCAAGCTGTCAACAATTTTGTTGCAAGAGAGTTGCAAAAAATTCCAGGTATAGGTGTGTGGGATTTTCAAAGGACGTTCCGCATTTTTCTTGCACAAGAGCAGGGAGTCGCTGCCTTGTAAACTGTGCAATAAAGAAACTGAGATAGTTGTCTGAGAGCTCTCTTCATTCAAATGATATAAATATATAAATAAACAAGCCTACGAACTATTTGGAATGCTCCAAATATACTTTAAATAAATTAATTTTAAGAAAGTATTTAATATGTGTGCAAGCTCTTTGTTATAAACCAGCATTCCATCCAGGGTGTTCCCTATGGGAACCTATACTGGACAAGTGGAATGAAGACAGATGGACAAGAGGGATGGATGGATAGATGGACATATTTGGCATAGACCAAGCTTATGTTTCTGCTTAAATTTTTGTGGTTTCATGGTTAGTTCACCCCCCTGTGTCAAATGTATGGGGAAAATATTCATATTCTGTTGCCAGAAAACAATGTGAAATATGTGCGTGATTCTTAAGGCTTTTTCCCCTTCTAACCATTAAGCGGAGGGAACAGCAGCGGTGGCTCATGCCAACCGCGGTTAAACAGTGATATATCTTCCCAAACTCACACTCCTATTAATTTGTTAAAACAGGCAACATTCCTTAGGATTTGCTTCTTCCAGGCTATCTGAACTGCAGATGTAAGGAAGGTCTCCCTCTCCGCACCCAGAAACTCGTTATTCTCCTGGAGCTCCTGGTTTCTGGAGTCCTGCCCTGGCAAGTCTAAGATCTGCCTCCTGTCCTATGACTACTAAAAGCATCTGTTTTTCAGGGCTTGTTAGCCCACTTTGCCCCATGAGTAGGTCCCATTCAAACATGGGTAGAAAGAAAGAAAATCAGTCATAAATTTAAGGTCAGAGTCAATATTTAATTTAAAGAAGGCAGACTGTCTGGATTGAGCTTTACTGTGTGATCCAGCATAATGCAAATGAAAATCGAACTGCAGCTGATCAATCAAAATCAAACACTCATGGCAAGTATTTCCACAAAAGTGAATCTGTATGACATAATGTGGGATTCTTATACCCTTTAAAGTTAGTATTTCAGGAAGTTATATACCTATAGCTATATATGGATCTGAAGGTACGTGGGCTCTCTGTAATAACACCTCCAAATCCCTAAAAAAGGTCAAATGTATAAAAATAGTTTTCTACAAAGATATACATATGCTTACTTATCCATTAAAAATATCTCTAAATGTATCCAGAGGTGACAATTTCAGGTCCAGAAAGTAAAAATCCAGACCACGATTTACTTTCAGCCAACCAGTTGAGCATGAAGATTCACAGCCACAGAGTACTCAACTGGTTGGTTGAAACAAAATCATGGTCTGGATTTTTACTTTCTGGACCTGAAATTGCTACCTCTGAATATATCACATATATTTCTGGACCCCCACAACCCTGAATAGGATAAGCAAGTTCAAAAAATGGATGGATGGATGCATGGAATATCAAGTAAATCAAGGCGATGTTTTAAATCGATGACCTACTGATTTATTGCATAGATATGGTCTGAATGGGAGAAGCGTTAACCTGTTTTCATGCCACCGTAAACCTTTTTTGAGCTCAGTACAGACAGTGTCTTCATAAAATTACAATCTGTGAAGGAAAACCCAAGAGATGAACAAATGCATCCCGCATAACCACAAACGTGACATCATCTCGTCTCCACCTCATGCCGTCTTACCACAAATGTACAGACCGACACAAATTCAAAAACATTTGCTATGACAATCATTCCATCTGAGAAGATTAGTAAGCGAGCTTCAAAAGAACATTTTTGTTTATGTCTAATGTTCAGGCCAGGTTGCGATAGAGCACCACACACACTGCTCACATTAGTACATGCCAAGCACAAAGCCTTATCAAGGTCGAGACCTAGGATGTTCTGTTATAAACTGTACTGCCACATGGCTGAATTTTCAGTCTGTGGTCCTTCTACATATCTGCTATTTCCTAGCAGACTTTTCTGATCCCTAATACTCAACATTACACTGCAGCTTTTTTATCCTGTTCGTAAGCATGAATATGTACATATACAAAGACAAATATACCCAACATCACTGAAGGGACACATTTCCAAATCTCGCTTCATCATAACTGTTATCCAAATCAGTTACGCCAAGTTAAGATGATTATCATAAAGGTGAAATATGTAACATAAATACAAAATGTATCCTTTCATATATACATAACACTTTATGTATGCACATTACACATTCTGTATGGAATGAGGATAATGCAAAAGTATGGTAGGGTGTTTTTTAGAATGTTGAGCATGTATCTTTGACATATTCTGGTAATTTTCAAACTGCTTATACTGGTCACGGTTGCAGGGACCAAGGTTGCAGACAGCATAGGGCACAGCTTTGAGGGGATTTCAGTCCATGGCAGGGCACATACACGCTGCAGTTTTAGAGGCATAAAGCCAATCTGTATGCATTAGGAGAACATGCAAAGGCCATACACAAGGGCCATAATGGGGACTCGAACCATAAACCCAGGAGGCTTGCAACAACACTGCTACCCATTGAGCAACCCTGATGTTCATAAAACATATTACAAATATCCATTCACCCACCCACTTGTTTTCCATAGCTGAATATCCAGGGCAGGATTTGTCTGAGCCTCTACCACTGGGAACAAATTAGAGATCATCTTGGATGGGATATTAGTCCACTGCAGGACACAAACACTAAGGGCACATGACACCTACAATCCACCATGCTTTCTGTGGACAATCCTGCATTACGGATGGCAGTTCACTTACATTAAGCTCCTTCAGGATTTTTAGGTTTCAGAATTATGGGCTCTAGTTGATGGCCAGCAATTGGAAATTGTTTCTAATGTGTGAATTTGCCTCACTGACAGTTAAACCACCCACACAATTGGGAAGTCATGACTAAATCTTATTATCATTTGTTATTTTGTGAGCTTTGTTTATGAGTATGAATAGAGGGAGTCCATACAATCTTTCCTGGCCCATCTGAGCATGATAGCGACACGAAATTGGGAAGGACAAAATGCAAGAGTACTACCACAGATAAAATAGGCAAAGTATGGGGAACATATAGGGATATTGGAGCAGGTTTCAATGTGCTTGGATTCCCTAGCTAAGTCTGAATTATTTCTTAACAAACCCATGGTGCCAGTACTCTAACATGTAGCATAAAAATGATGACATGTTATTGACTGCCGGTGAGATCTATTCACATGTGTGAACAATGAGTCACGCCAGTTATAGTGCATTGTGTTATTCTTTAAAAGACATCCTGCTTTAAAAATCTGTTGCAAACAGGGTTTGCTACTTTAGTTTCCCTGAAAGAGATGCAAATTAGTCAAATCAAGGGAACAAGTCAGTGATTTACATTTTCTTTGTATCGACACTGAGAAACAATGAGGTGGTATAAATGATAATAATAATAATATTAATAGGTAACACTTTACATTAACGGCACCTTCATAATGCATTCATAGAACATTCATAAGAAGCATGTAAGTATACCTTAAAGCATTGCATTCATAATGCTTTCAAAGTACAAGACATGAGATCAGTAATGTACATTAATAACAAACATAATCATATAATCACGTAGGGTTTTTTTATTAATGTATATTAAAGATGTATACTAAACATATTATACAGGCATTATGAAGGTGCAGTTAATGTAAATAATTACATAATAATAATAATAATAATGATAAATATTATTATTATTTTTTTTATTACTATTATAGATATGGTTTATAATGCACCAGGTAAAATATTCTTCTGACAATGGCAATGTAATGATTTTTTAATAGAATAAACTATGGGGTCGGATGTGGACATCATGGATAATGACAGACTTATTGATCTCACTGCTTTGCAGCTCCTCATGTTCTTAGCCGTGACTGTGGGATGCTGTGCTCAATTTCTATTACGTCCAGGTCGAAGGTGGTTAAACATGGAGCCGATGAATTTGCCTTCACTTCATTGGCAAATGTGTATGTTCCAGACCTGTATGATTGTGGCTATTTCAGGTAAGCAGTGAAACAACTTGTTAAAATGGGCAGCGAAACCATTCGGGGGCAAGGGGTGTGTATGTGAATTTCTGAAGAAATTAAGCGGGCTAACAAATGTGAGATGAATTAAACGTCCAAAAGTTCATAAACTTGAACTTGAACTTGAAACAAATGTAGAATGCAGGTTCAGTGAAGAATATGAGCGAATAAATTGAACCAGTCATGACTCCTAGTCCGGTCATTGACACACTCTGTAATCATTCTGAGAATTTTGGCATTGGTTCGCACAGTATACAAAAACATTTTATTTCCTGACTTCAGAGCTCCCACTAACACATAAGCGGTTATTTCCCAGCATAACAGAGCACAGAGTCATTCCTTAGGCTCCGCTGCACCCATGAGAATGAAACTGGGGCACATGTTACCAGCAGGAGTGTCTAACTACAGCCAAATACTTTAGCATGCCTCCTGGGCAGGAGCACTTTCTGCTTTCTGCCTCTGACGTGGGGAGATGCGCGGGGGGGGGGGGGAGCAGGAGGAGATGGGGCCTGGGCCAAGAGTCGCATCTGCGAATATCATATTTAAACTAAATGAGCTGGAAAAAAGGTTTTGGGTTTGAGCTAATGTTGTCAGCCCCAAAGTCCACGCATTAAAGACCACAAGACTTATCCTTAAAAGGTGTAATATGTCATGCTCAAAAGGTCCGTGTTGCCGTTCTGTTCAAAATCAACCAGGCTGGTGTGCGTGCTGAGGTTAAAGGCAATACGTTGTTTTTAAGATTCAGATCACTTTGATCTCAACTAAAAATCAAAATCCATCGAGAAACTTCACGTACTGCAAGCCACACTGCACATAGGGCGGCTGAATATCGCGATTGTGTGTCGGAGATTGGGTCACTGTGCAAGAATGGCTTTCGGTGTGTGCGTTTCATTTTGCTTTCATCTGTACCAGAGCGCGGACTGCTAAGACAAGACGGTAAGATGAAGGGCCACTTTGTTTATGGGGGGGGGGAGGTTTGAGTCAAACAGGCACAAGCTCGCAGCACAGCCATGTTTCTCTTGAGGTCAGTTGTCGCATTGTAGGAATGACCACAAAATGATTGTGTAAATGGTATACCTTTACCTATGTGTGGGAGGGGAGGGAACCACTCAAAAGGTTTCATTTATTTAAAAAACTGGTACTTTATTAAATAAATAAATACTTCACTTTGTCCATAATAAGTTACTTTCTGTGATACACAAGAAAAGTATTCCTCCAATTATGCAACACCCGGCCCAAGGGACGGCCAGGCAGTATGCATTACAACAGTATCCGCATGTCCAAGAGAGGGGACGTCCCTCCCCAGCAAGATGAGATTGGGCCTGTAAGCTCTACAGGTGCTCTGCAGAGATGCTCCACTACTCACTGTCCACAAGTCCAGCTCTGGTGGGTCAGATTTCATAATCCCATTTTTATTCCTCGTTAAAATGCCAGTCTGGAGCCAGCCCAGGATTGGCCTTCATCCTCATGCTCTTCCTCTTGCACGTTTCGTACCTCAGTCACATGACTTTCCATTTTCCATACTGCTAACACACAGCCAAGTTCACCGTCACTTTCTTTCCAAGCACTTTCTGTATTGCCTAAAGCATTCCCTTTCACAGACACTAATTCAGCAGGAGAATGTATGAGCCATATTCCTTGCCGTTTTGTATGTCCAGATGCCTTAAATGTTCTTTCACAGTTCATCTCTGTAGGGGTGTTTTCATGGCACACTTTCTCCTGTCTCAGTTGTCTGCGCTCGTGTTGGTCCTTCGGGCTAAAGCGTCTCCCGCTGCGCAGTTCAGTTGCATCTCTGCAGGAGCATGTTCAAGGCGTAATCCAGGCGGCCACGCAGCTCTGCTGAGCAGCCGTGGGTCAGCAGGGTGCTCAGGCGGAACGTGGTGGAGACGCGCTCTTTATTGATGTAAGTCAGCAGGTAGTCTCCTTGCCGGTGGCACATGATGACCTTGGTGTGGTCATGGTAGAAGTTCACCTGTTAATTAAAATATGCACCGTCAAGATAACATGCGACTGGGAGGCCACACAGAGTTTTTGAATATCAGGCCTGCAAGACAATTAATTGGTTTTCCTGTGCACTGTCAGCAAGGACAGGCACGGTGCACCAGGGTGGGGTCAGTAGTACTGTCTAGTCTTGACAGGTCATACATCAGAGTTATAGATGAGGGAATTAAAACCCATAGCTACCTGGAAAGTGCCATCATTGAAGAGCATCATCAAAGCACGATCTGACTTTAGCCACTGCAGCAGGTACAGCCTGGGCAGAGAGACGTCTGTCGTGCTGGTCATATCACCTCCCTGATTTCAAAAGAGAACAAAGAAGGGCTGCATACACTTTAAGTGGCTCACCTGTGTATTCAGCTATGGGGAGAGTTAATAGCTGACTAAAATTAATTCATCAGTGATTTACACTTTTTTAAACCCACTTTGCCATTTCTCTCATCCCTAACAGAAATTTGGTGATCCAGTTGTCAAAAGGGAGTCAGAAGCAAACGGCAGACCACAGGCCTTTGAAGAACTTGGTCGAACCCTCCAACTCTACAGAAAATTCCTTG
>JAODKC010000044.1:28381526-28406456 GCA_026777985.1 Mormyrops attenuatus | reverse complement strand
CCCCCCCCCCCCCCCCCCCCCCCCCCCCCCCCCCCCCCCCCCCCCCCCCCCCCCCGGAGGCAACAGAAGGCTCAGTGTGAAACAGGGACACTTACATCCATCAGGTTCTCCTCCATGTAGTGGGCAAAGTACTTCAGGATAGTGACCTGGCTCTTAAGTGTCTCTGGGGCATCAGAACAGGAGAAGACGGAGCACTGGCCCAACTCAGCGTAGTAGTGGATGGTCCTTGGGGAGCAAAGACAAAATGGAGGAGAGAGCGGGAAGTCAGCCTTAAATGTGACATTGTAAATGGTAATATCTAGGACATGCCAAGTTATTCAGCCACTAAGCACACAAAACTGATTTCTCATCCCACGCATGACCAAATAATTTCAGCTAAATGGTGAAGTAATACGTGCACTAGAAAAAAAAAAAACACACAGGATTTACAAAATCTGAGACCGTAGCCATTTCCTGAAGCGTTAGCAGCAGAAGAGAACAGAACGGCTGACAGGGTGACCTACTTGTTGTCAGCCAGAAGGCTCATGTGTGTGCCATTGTTGAAGAGCACGCCCACGGCGTGGTCTGACATCTGGTAGCCAAAGCCATACTTGTTGGAGTAGTCCACCCACTTTGTGACCCACTGGAAGTTGCCGCTGAAGGTCTCTTTTGGGATTTCATCAGCTGGAAAAGCATAATAATACAGGAAATGAGTACAGCCATCCCAGATTTAAGGGACTCTTGAGATTAAGGATAGGCCTTTGCTACAAGTAAAGAAGGAATTTTAATCATTAAAACAAACATTTATCCAAGATGATATCGATAAATTGCAAGTACGGTAATATAACTGGATCTCTTACCTTCTGGCATGTTTTCAAGACAACTTCTCAGGACATTAGCCACAGAATCAGCCACACTGCCCATGGTGCCATCTTCCAAGCCTGAAAACAAAGGACATCATCTCAGTCAATCTTTCCCAAATGCACCCAGGCAACCAGCCAATCACTGATACAAATGGCCAGACCATACAGAGAAATCCCTTCCAACTTACATTCACTGCTGCTGCTGCAACTGCCAAGGCTGCCCCTCACAATCATGCGAATTGTGTCTCGGATTTGTGGTGCGTTCTCCGTTGCTGTGGCAACAGGCTGAGTGGTGACAGGCACAGGGGACTTCCCGTCCTGCATGGAAGGAAGGACAGACAGGAAAATTGTGAGAAAGGTGGGATCAGTCTGTTCCATTATGTTCCTGTAGATTACCCCCCTACCCCCTCCCCCCTCATTGCAGCTCATTTGTGCTTCTCACCTCTTGCCGCTTCTGGCTAATGGCAGTTTTCTTCAGGTCATGACGTAGCTTGTAGATTTCTTCTTCCTCTTTGGTCAGCTTACCTGTTTGAGGCAAGTCAAAGCAACACATTATAGACCAATCTAGCCAACTGCAGCGCCTGTAGACCAGCAACCGTACACCAGCCGTGACCGTCATTGGCGAAAAAAATTCAGAAAAAGCCGCTGACAGTGTGTCAGTGGTTACAATTTTAGACAGAGCTTCCCGAGAGGATTTCTGTGGTGAAGATTCAGACACTCACTTATATTGTCGTAGTACTTCGCCTTCACCTTCTTGCCCCCGAACAGGGCGGCGGCTGCCCGCTTAAAGAAATTCTTGGCAGGACTGGACAAGTGGAAATCGGGGACCGTGTGGCAAGAGCTGGATGGCAGACGCTCGGGTGTGAAGCCCTGCAAGAGGCCGTCAGAAATTTGTCAAGTGTGACCGTCACGCTGGCGATTACTTCACCTGAGTGCTGATGAGGTGAACACACGGACACGACCGCATGGCACGCACACACACATACCTGGGTGAAAAAATCATGCTGCAGAATGGCTTCGAGGCTGGGACGGTCCTCTGGACTCTTAGATAGCATGTTAGCGATGAGCTGCTTGGCCGTGAAGGACAGTGAAGAGGGCAGGGTGTATCTAGCTTCCCTAATACACCTGTACGTCTCCTTTAGGTTGGTGGTCTCAAATGGAGGTCTCCCAAGGAGCATCGTGTACCTGCAGAGAGACACAGGCCGTTCGTCCAATTCCAACAGTAACATTCCCAGAAACTGACACAATGACACTCCTGTCCGTCACCCATCTGCTGTTTTACTTCTATTGATGGCATGATTTCCTAAACAGTGCATGCTAACTCTAGGCTAAATGCACTGAACTAACTGAAAAGTCACAACTCAAAATTTAAACAAGGGAATAACAGTATTATCTGTTTAGTAACGAAGGATCGCGTTTGTACTCACATGACGCAGCCCAGAGCCCAGATGTCGGACTCACACCCGTGTCCTTGCTTGTTCAACACTTCAGGAGAGAGGTAGTTGGGCGTCCCGCAGATGGTCTTGCGGCGGTCGCCCAAGGGCTCCAGCTTGGCCGCCAGCCCAAAATCCCCCACCTTCAACTCCATTGTCTCATTGATGAAAAAGTTACCTGTGAAAATGTGAACAAATGAGTCCCTATGAACCACTTTCATTCATCTACATGTGAAAACAGCAGAACAATGGAAAAAATTTAAATTGAATTACTCATCAGTTAGGAAATAGCTGTCGAAATGCATCATGTACCTAGCTTAAGATCTCTGTGAAGAATCTCTTGGTCGTGCAGGTACTTCATTCCTGATACGATCTGCCGCAAGAAGTATCTCACCTCTGGCTCCGTGAGTATTTTTCTGGCTTTCAGGATGTGAGCCAAGGACTAGGAGGGATGAAAATACAGCAACTGAGGATATCTGTACATCCGGACAGTCAGTCGATTCTGATACCGAGTCAATGTAATATGTGACACATTTGCTGTACTACCGATTGCCAACTAGACTGATTCAAGTCTGTCATTTAAAATGCATTGCATTTTTGTCGATACAAGACAACCAACTCAAAAAGAATGAGCAAAAAATGAGGGGTAAAAATCACACACAAATCTAAAGCTTTTCTTGAGAAGGCCACTCACCCGTCTGCTGCAGTATTCCAAGAGAATATAGATGTTTTCTTTATCCTCGAAGTGGTGGTAGAAGTGGACGATGTGTTTGTGCCGGAGAGCTCTATGAAGGTCAATTTCACGGTCAATCTGCCAAAGAAAGCGATCTATCATTAATTGACTAATCATTGGCTAAAGCAGCGACACCCAGATATCACACACCAAAACCATCATGGAGCGGCTTTTACCTTTTCCCGTTGGTGCGGCTTGGAGACACGCGCGTGAGGAATGATTTTTGCAGCATATATTCTGTTGGTGGTCAGGTCGGTCAGCTCGTAGCATTTGGCAAAACCACCCTAAAAATCAGACAGATAACACGCCACGGTTATGTCGATTATCGCTGTATTATGAAATGCGATGTTTATAACTCAGTAGGTCGATCATATTTATGTGAACTCGTGCTCTTGTCAACGATTCAGGTCTTTAAATCGTACTTGTCTTAATACAATGAAATAAAAACACAATTAAAGTGTTTGCCATCTTTGTAAAAGGGGATATCTTCCGACGAAACACGAGATTTTGTATGCTCCCTTGTGTACATTTATTTCCATGGCAATTTACCTTTCCCAGAACTTTTCCACGGCAGTACCGTCTCCCTGTCACGGAATCCGTGATGATCCTCGACATCTCAGCTTGGACGTGGCCAAGGTCCTCTGCTTTCTTTCTCTTAAACTCGCTGGATTTATTAAGGGGCTGCTCACACATTTTGTTGTTAGTCGCTGTCTGATAATTGGTATTCCTCAGTACATCCATTCCCCAGAACTCCCATAGACCGGACTCCGAAACTGTGCGGAGAAGGTGCGCTCCCGTCTTTTATACGGCCGCGTCCGGCCCCTTTGTCTGGCCGTGTGACGTCAGCTCCTCCGTGGGATTCGCTCTTTCTGCGCCTCTGAATGAAAACGGACGTAGTCCTAATGCATACAGAGAAACATGAGAAACACTAAATATGCAGCTAAGGGGTACTGTTGAACACAGAAACTACGTACTAAAATAAGTATAAAGAATATAAATAATTAATAGTTAAAATAAGACACCCGTGAAGCCGGGTTATGCCTCATTTGCTATAATAATAATAATAATAATAATAATAATAATAATAATAATAATAATACGTTATACCTGTATATCACAAAGAAATATTCTATTTAAATAAGTTCTGACATAGTGTGATCGGTTCCTAATTATGGTTTGTAAATCTGAAGAAAGCAGACAAGCGCAAAACTGTATGAGGGACACGCCACCGTGTGGTGGGTCATTGAAATGCTATTCTGCTTTGTACGTCGACCCTGTACTATGGGCATCCAAAGAAATCGTGACACACTGAATTAGATATACAGCCTCATTACTGTAATAGCTAATATCGTCTGAGAATAATAACTTTTCTTACACTGCTGTGCAGACACAAAATAATATTTTTCACCCCACAGTTTCACGCCAGAAAATAAGCTCTGAAATTACTGCTTGATCCAAGTTTAGACACTCGTGCTGAAGATTATCACCATCTTGCGGTCAATGTGTTCTACTGCAGCCCACCTTGCGTTTGTCTTTTTTCAGAATGACCTGCCTAAGAAAATAATATGTATATCAACATTTTAGCAAACTTCAACAGTTGTCATTCTACGCAAATCTATCAACGATCGTAAGGACGAAATAGTGACGTTATGAAATAATTAAGAAATGAAAAATAACAGTACTTTCAAAAGTTTTCCATACACGGAAGAGAGCGAGGAGGCGTGTCGAGATATTTTGAGATCATTGTAAACAGTGAGTTGGTATTGACCCCCAGTCATTTCGAAAGCCTGTCACAAGCCAGTTCAGACTAATTATACTTCGTAAGAGACATAAAGTAATCTCAAGGTATGTCTACTTTTGAATAATCCAAATGAAAAATTGTAAATATATAGTTATTTGAGTGACTCAAGAATATTAGCGAGGCAGATAAGTATGACTATAAAGAATATTTAGAAGTCAATTAAGAAAACAGCTGGTTACTGATGAATGATCTGATTCTATATAGGCCATTTATTATATATTTGTATTAAAGCATTTATGCTGCAAAATATAGTAACATACACCGTAAAATGATCTTGAGATGCAGCAGTCTGTAGGCAGCTTATTCTGCATAACAGCTTATAACACAATTATTTCACATTTGGGGTTTGAATCCCAGTCATACTCTACACATGGAGTTTCCATGTTCTTGCTGTGCTGTCTGGGTTTCCTCATACAATCTGCAGACATGCATCTCTAAAATCCTTTTAATATTTGTGCCCTTTGATGGACTTCCACCCGGTCTTGGGTATTCCCCTGTGTTGTGTTTCATACTGCCGGGAATAGACCCCAAGCCTTCGCCCCATGATTCTATACTGGATGAGTGTTTAGAAAAATTAATGCTTGTTTTTATTCTAACAGATACTAATCTAATGCTCTGGAGCACGATATCTGTCAGTAGATAGCACATGACCATCTAACATCGGTTGTAAATCTTTCCTCCCTTTGACTTGCTCTTAGGTAATCACCATATCCACATATAGACTGCCATCATATCCATGCCATCATTGTTACAGTGGGAAACTGTGGAGGCCTTGGCAGCAGCAGGTGCGATGTTCATGTCCATCATAATCTGCACAGGCATTTTCAGGTGCCGCATGCTGCCCAAAAGGCATCGCAGCAAGGAATTCATGGAAGTACAGGGATTATATGCCAGCAATATTGTGTATCAATCCAGGCCACCTCCCATCACGACGGTCCATCAGCACCATGAGATTCACTTGGAGGAAAAGCATGATGCGATTTATGAGAACTTTAGCAACGGCTTGGCGATCAACCAGCATACGGTGCCGGGCCGAATCAAAGAAGCCGGTGACAGTTATGACTCTGAGTCAGAGGATCCCTCTAGGTATCTCAATGAGGCCGACAACATCTACTGCAACTACGGTGTCACTTATGAGGAAAATCACCGTTATGATGAAGATTACATCTTCCCTGATGGACAGAGCCCAGCTGAGGAACATTCTGAGTTTCACTGTGAGTAGAGAAGGTCCCATCAGCACTGAAGAAGCACCATGGACATAAGAAGCATTTGCAGAAAACAAGAAAAAATATCCACCATCTTAACAAGCAGAATACAAAACCTTTATTTTGTTTAGGACTGGTTTATTACTTTGTGTGACCATTTTGTGTGACACAATGACAGGTGTATTGAAGGGAAAATGTTTTACACAGAGCACCCATAACGTGACCCATGCAACAATTACACATGCCTTTGTACATGCTGGACGTGGATGTGAATATAGATAACAGTCAGGGAAGCATTCTTGAAAATATATGATGTTATAAATATACACTCAGCTTACTGTTTTTGCTCGTAATTTAGAGTAAATCTTGATTACAAGTCTGATTTGAGGGGAACAGTGCAGATGCAGTATAGGTTAAAAAGGGAGCTTTGCAGGTAGTGTGGATGGCTTAGACATTACGGGCGCAAGCCTGCGGATACTGTCGATGTCATAGGCCCAAACCTGGTCCAGCCCAGAGCCCTCAGTGGAAGCTGAGGGCCAGGTTGGGAAGGGAAAGCGGCAGGCAATGACTTGTGACTCTCTGGGCAGTTCCCTTATTAACTTCTCTCCTAGCTCCTCCATCTACCAAGAAAGTTCACAAACAATTAATAAATCACATTAGTAAGATATATGTTATCCTACAGTTTAATCCACCTCAAGTAATTACATAACTAGATATCATGTAACTGTACAGTATTAAATAGAACTTAATTTAAAGCATAATATTCTGAACTTATGTATGACCATATAATTATTAATAAGCAACATTACATACACAGCCATGGAAAAAATTAAGAGGAGAGACTTTCCAATGCCAGAGATGACCGTTAGCTTATCCAACAGGTGCTCATGAATCATAGGATGGCATCAAGTGACCTTTAAAATGAATGGGAAATATTAAGTGCAGATGGGAAGTGCACTGCTACGTATCAGGCTTCTAGAAGCGGGACTGAAGTCCCATAAAGCAAGGATGAAGCCCTTCATTAATGAGAAACAAAGAAGAACCAGGCTGCAGTTTGCAAAATAATAAAAAAAAAACATTATTCACAGATGCACACCCATAAATTGTGAAATGAGAGAAATAATTGTGTTGTGGTCTCTTATTTTTTTCCACGGCTGTATTTTGTTTTTTTATTCCAAATTTAAACTGAGTTTAAATACTTGAAACGTATGTTTTTCATAAAATGTTTTCAGGGTTGCCAACTTTGGTTAGCTGGCTAAGTGAGATTTTCAATTCGAGACAAGTCTGCACACACATGCACACGCATTTATATGTATGAAACAGTCTCATTACTTTGTAAATATTCAGTGTGGTTTGCAAAGTACCCCAAAGGCTTTGATGCAACTAATTTTAGGTTTATAATGGAATAATATAGATTTGCCATAAGATTTCTTTCTTTTCGAGTCTGAAATTGTGTCACTCCAGATACGTGAGAATCGGCAACCCTGTGTTTTAGTTAGCTATATGTTTCCTTAGCTTAGCAGAATCTATTTAAATAGAGTTATAGAATGTTTCCTTACTCTGTTTTGTGCCGTAAAATGTCTTTACAGTGAATATTTGTCATTTTGCCACTCCATTTTTGCAGGTGACCTGGCACAGTATTGTTTTGCAATCAATGATGTTTTAACCCATATGTGTATTGTCTACATTAACAAAGGCTTGGTTTAAAGATGGAAAAACACCTTAATTACTCTTTATTATATTGGCTACTATCTGCTCAAAGAGGTCATAACGATATTTTTTGTCTTTGTATATAACTCTGTGGATCTTCCGGACACTTATCCTGGCCAGAGGGAGGGGTATCACAGGGCTTCACAAGGCTGCGGTAGATCCTGATAAGGATGTCAGTTCACATACACTCACAGACAATGGACAAGTTAGAGATACCAACTAACCTAACAATATGGAAACCTGCACGACACCCACACGACATGCAAAGTTCACACACAGAGAGCAGTGGTGCTATTGGGACATTTACACTCACTCTGGTGTGAGGCAAAAGTGATACCTATTAAGCCACCATGCCATCATATAAGTTTGCATAAAAGAAAATAAGTTCACTGTTGGGCAGCAGTAGACTTACCACACCAGGGGCTAAAAATACTGTCACATTTCTGAACTTTGAAACATCACTCTGTGTAGAGAGAAACCACAACACTTTACTAAGACAAAGTGAATACATGCTTTATATTTAGATTTCAGTGCAATACTCCCTTGATAAGAGACATATTATAAACAAACTAAAACAATTACTGTAATGCAAAAATGCCAGTAGCATTAAAATAATCCAATACAACTCAGTATGTCCAAAGTCTTGCAACAGTAAGAAGTTGTGCATGACTTTAATACAAATGTAATGCATATATGAATGTTTTTACTTATATGTTCTGATGCATTTCAAAGGGTCACTCTTTACCCTTGTCAGATTATATGAAGCACTGCATAAAACATCTCGTACAGAAATGTTTTATGCAGTAGAAGATTTTCCACAAGTAGAAGATTTTTTGTGTGTGTATTTATGGGTATGTGTGTGAACAACGGCAAAGGAGAGACTTTGATATTGCAGGTGACACAATAATAAAAAGGCAAATTTTATTTATGGGGGAGGGCGAATGAAGTCAAATTAATATTGGGGGGGGGGGGGGTACACATCCCCCTGGTTCCTACGCCCGTGCTTGCATACATGTGATATTATGTATCGTCTTTGCATGAACATACTAGTCACCAAAGTGAAAATGTGTTTCAGTGCAGACATGCGTCCTGTTTCTGAAGTGATGCGTATTAATGTTTGGTTCATTATACATTCAAAGACCATTTAGTGAACCTTCATAATGCATTCAAAGAATGTATATAAAACATTTATAAGTAGCATGTAAGTATACCTTAATATCCTAACACACCATAACAGTTTAATATACATTAATAACCAACATTACATGATTATACAATTATAATGTTTCTTATGATATAAATGTTTTTTATTTATGTAAATTAAAGCTGTTAAAGTATGATAAGGTGTTAAGGTATACTTAGATGCTGCTTATGAATGTTCTATGAGTGCATTATGAAGGTGCATTGAATGTTCTTTGAATGCATTATAAAGGCATTATGAAGGTGCAGTTAATGTAAAGCATTACCGAATGTTTTAAATAGCATGCAGTGGTCTTACTGTCCAGAAGTCTTTGCTGACAAAGTTGACCTGGGTGGGCGGGATCCCTTTCCATTTGGCCTTGCTTCTGGCGTATGCTAGCAGTACGGAGTTTATTTCAAAGCCTGTACATTGGATGCCTACAGAACAGGCTGCAAACACCTGCAGTTGTATTACAAAGGCAAAGGTGAGGACAGAAATAATGTTACATGCAGTTCTATGAGTGAGTATTCATCAGTAAGATAAGTGAAATGGAAGCCCCAAACCATTCATCACTTGTAGTGATGTAACTGCAATTTTTAAAAAAGTTTTTCATTCTTTTCATTTACAATAAGGCTGCAATCGGGGAGTAAGCCAGACGTCTAACAAGCGAAGTATACATTTTTTTTCTCTGAACATTTTACTGAAGAATTTCATCAATGCTGTTTTTTTTCATAAATGTGATTCAAGTTCGTTATTGAAATATTAAGACGTCCTTTTATGTGGCTCCAAAAAAGTAGCTTATGGAAATGGAGAGTCTGCCGGGACTCTCTACATGCACTCACCAGTCTTCCATCACCTGATCCCAGATCTGCCAGCCTACCCCGTCGGCCCTCCAACAGTTTCATGACATTTGCTGTCTGCTTTGCACTTGAAGGCAAGTAAGGGACCTGTGTGACATTCAACATATTCGTTGCTGTACATGTACCTGTACTTCTGCTGCTGTATGTGTTTGTATTGCTATTTAAAAACTGCCAAACATACTCATACACATACAGGAAAGGACATAAACGCAGGTCATTTCTGACCGCATGCTGGACATAAAACTTGTTGTTTCCTTACTTTAAAGTAAGTGTTCAGGATTCCATATGGGGACACCACTGAAACACCATTCGCCAACTCAGTTTGCTAAACACAGTGCTTTGCAGGCTATTTCCTGTTTGCAGAAACAAAGCCAGCAGACAGATAACGACTTCCGCCAAAAGTAGCAACCAGTAGAGGTAGATGAGTGGTAATATATGGCCACATTGTTCAGCATGGGCATAAGACCCCCGGCAGCTATAAAACTAATAGAACAATTATACTGGGCCCTATCACTCTGAACTGGGGGGTGGTTGGAAGATGAGCGGGTAATTACTTTGGGTGTAAAACACAAACAAGCAAATTGCTCTAAGACTGCATATGAAGCCTGGCTTCCCCCATAAAATTGCCAAAAGAATGGATTTAGTCAATGTATCAATATAAATTCACTTCATTTATGATTAAAAGTGCAATCTGCCTTGCTAATGTAACCAAATATACATTAATTTTCTGTTTGAAACCAGAATAAATACAACCCACAGACACCCACTGACACCGTGCTTCACTGGAAGTCGAGGGAACGTCCCCTTTGCCTAAATGGAGAATAGACAAAAGATCACTGATGAATATGCTTCGATTACGTGTTTTCGAAGCCTGCCTAGACGCCCTGCTTCACTGGGAGTGTATTAGAGCTTCATACGTGGTTTCTGCTTAGGCCACATTGACGAACAGATAGACTTGCATGCAGATATTTTGAACCTGCCTGGAAGCCAGACCTCTCTGCACAAGACAGAATTAACTACCAATAACATTAATGCTCACGACTTTCACATGGTGTCAGTGCTGTTGGCTCACAGTTTTCATTCTTTCTCACACACAGGTGCGCAAATGTGTGTCATTCAAACCTGGAGTGGCAGTTTATTGTTTCGTATGTCATCATTAGCCATCGGCATTTGTAAATATTGTAAATAAAGTCGTTATCATTGAATTTTGAGTTTGATCGTTTAAATTTCATTTCAGTGATTTTAATAGGTTAGTAGCTAACTAAACAGAGTGTGTTCAAGCTGAGCTAGAGTCTTTGAAGCAACATGACAGACACTGTAGCTAATGTTGACTTCATTCTAAAGAAGTCCTTTGATGAAGGACATTAGAATTAACATATAAATTGCTGACCTAATAAAATAAAAATAAAAAAAACCTTTTTTATTCATATTGTCACACCCAGCCCCGATAGCCCTCCTGTGGACCACGCCTCCTCGTTAACCCCGTGTGGAATCCTCCCGTTTACCTGCCGTTGTCAGTTTCCTGCTCGTTTCCCTGTGTATTTAGTTTGCGTGCTAGTCCGTATTCCCCAGATCTGTCATTGTATTGTTAATGGATTGTTGCTGACGTTTGTCCCATATGCTCCCGTTTGCTTGCTTCCCCTGGAATAAACCCCGTTTTCCCCGTAACCTGGACTCGTGCGCTTGCTTCCCCGCTCGCCGCAGCCCCACCGTGACACATATTGCCAATTGTCCACAGCGTGCCTCCCCCATTTTAAAAATAATCATCCGCCACTGGTGCAATCTTAACAAATTCTGGATTTCTGGACAATCCTGTTGCTGATACTTGATACCTGAAACGTTGCTTCAGGCCACATTTTCATTTAACGTAAAGCAAAAATGCACCAATAAAACGACATGAAAAGCACTGCAGATTTCCATTGAACATAACTTTAATTCCTCATAGACATTCAACACAAACCAGGTCAGAAATAAACGTCCCCTGTGACACTTGGGATTTCGGTAAGTATGCAGGTACATGTATTAAATGTCCCATTAGCTGCATCAGCTCCTTTCTGCTAAATCATTCAATATGGTATCATTTTCTGGCCAGAATCCTCCAATTAAATGACCTACTTCAAAACAGCCAGTACTTTTGAGTGATACACCTACCTGCAACATCTTAAGTGAATGAATAAGCAACAAATGATAGCTATGTGTGCAAAGGTCATACAAGTGCCAGCAAAGGTCATCTACAGTTAACAGACGAATATATATCCCTCCTTGTTGTGAGGCTTTGCATACTGTCAGAATATGAAAAGAATGTTCAGAGTAGTTCAATACTCTGATCTGAAGGGCAAGGTGGGTGGGTGTTACATGGACAAAAAAACTTGAAAGAGACTCTTTCTATATGGTGCCTGACAAGTGGTATGCATGCATGTTTTATACCTTCTGTGCCGAAAACCTGCAATGCAATCGAAAACAAACACGCCTCTTTGTAATAAGTCTGAAAGCTTTCACACATACATAGATAACAGCGGCAATTTGAAGATAGTAGCGAAGTAGTTTCGCACTCCTGTTAAAGGGTAGACCACACCTGTATGCCTGGGTGATGCAAATTCTCTGTAAGGACTAGAGAAAATGCTGCACAAACTGACATTTGTAGTTAGACCTGCATACCATTAGATAGGCAAAATATGAATATTATACAGTCTTAGGAAAAAGAAAGTACACCCACTTTAAATTCTATGCTTATACAGTATTTATCAGAGCCTAAATAACAATTGTGCACTCTTTTCCCACTTCTATAGACAAACAAATATAACTTCCAGTGACAAAAAAAAACAGATTTCAATACGTTATCATTTTTTTCCAAAAGCAAACCACCATTCATAAACCACGAAGGAAAAAGTAAATATACCATATAATTCCGTAACATTTAGAACAATCTTTAGCAACAACAACTTCTGTAGTAGTTAAACAATTTCTCACATCACTTTTTAGAAATTGTGGCACACTACAACATTGCTTCAGTGCAACGATGTTTGAGAACGTTCATTTATGCCCGGCACTCTTAAGATTCTCCCACAGCATATCAGTAAGGATAAGGTCTGGACTTTCACGTGACCATTCCAATAACATTTCTTTTTTAGTGATTCATATGTCTATTTGCTGATGTGCTGGGGAGTGTAGATGTGCAAGTTTCTCAGGCCCCATGGCTGCAAAACAAGCCCAAATCATCGCCCCTCTAGCAATGGGCTTAACAGTTTGTGGGAGGTGTTCGAGGTGATAGCTGCTTAACGCCAACCACAATGCTCTGCATGATGATCAAAGATTATCGCCTTGGTTTCAGTCTAAAGAATATTGTCCAGAACTTTCCTGGCTTGTTCAGATGCTATTTTGCAAACCTAAGTCATGTGGCCATATTCATTTTGGAGAGAAGGGGCTTTTGTCTGCCCACCCTTCCATGAAAGCCATGCTTAGCCAGTCTTTTGAGGCCTGTAGGTCATGTGAAGTTACTCTATGGGATATTCAGAACCCCCTTATGTCAAACAGCCTGACCTTGCACTGAATTTGCGGGGATGCCCACTCCTGGGAAGGCTGGCAACTGTCTTGAAGGCTCTTCATTTGCAAAAGCCCTTCTGACTGTTGTATGGTAAATTTGGAAATGTTTGGACATTGCCTTATAACCCTGCCCAGATTGATGAGCAGAAATATTGCTTCTCTGAAGTCATGGCTGATATCTGTTCTTCTTGGTATGATATAAACACAGCACAGAGGGCTCCAGAACAACAAACTGCCAAACCTTCTGTTTATTGAGGTAATCACACTTATAGATGATTAAATAATCTCGTGCACCTGGCTACTCAAATGAATTGATTTCGAGGCAGGGAGGGTTTAGGCCACATACAGTAGGGTGCACTGGTTTTTCCCCATAGTTTCATACTGGAAATTGATTTCTTTTTGGCATTGCCCAAAGTGACACTTTTAAAGAAATTGGTGAGGATGACAGAATTGTTACTTTAGGCCCCGATAAATACAAAAACTTTGACTTGAAGGAGGGGGTACATTCTTTCACCTCACCACTTGGGAAAGCGTATTAGAAAAATGAGTAATCAACATTAAAATCTGTGTTGATGCTTAAAAAGATAGATTAATACATTTTTCTTTATCATATTGGATAAAAAAATAAGTAATTGTCAGTATCAAAACAAAAGATTAGAAAGGGGAAATTAATAAGTACACAAGTGGATAAATTAGACAAAAAATTAACTCAGCATTAAAACTATCGAAATTTTGGTTTTCATATCATAATCTCAGCAGTGACATTTACAAGGAAATCATGTCAAAATGAAAATAACAATTATCATCAAATGAGCTGTCATGCCAAATCTCTTCCCCATCCAAATTCCTTGACAGAGCTACCAAATACCCTTCCTGATAGGAGACTTTATAAATTTAGTGTGCAACGAGAAATCCAAGTACAATATATAAGGGATTGTATTATGTGGAATTCCCACAAAATATTTTCACATCATGAAATGTGTTACTTTGCATACTTTTGCAAACTTCAAAGTCACAAAATATGCCTTAAATTGTGCAAGAACTACTTTGTGGGGGAAAAAAGAGGTAAGGACGACTCAAATGAATGACTTGGCATGCTCCAACTTCGGCAGCAAATCTCCAGATGTACATTATCAGTCAAAAGCTTTTGCACACCACACGTTTTTACCACTTCTCCATTTATTTCATAAACTGCTGATTTTTTATTGTTCTTAAGCATTGCAAAGTTGAGTGAACAACGATAAATGAAAATATAAATCAAATAAAACAAGTTTCCTTTATTAACATGGGAAGAGTAACAGTGCCTGTCTGACATCCTATCATCTGGTTGTGTGGTGATTGCATAGTCAAATTCTAGGCTGTCCTTTAACTTTAAATGCACTAGTTAAGTGCTTCATCCCATGGAACAGAGCAGTACTTAATGTCCCTTGTAGAAAGGAGGAGGAGGTAAGGAACATGCACTGATTACAGTCCATTGCCGCATCCACCCAACGACAAACCACCTCAGGATGAGAACCTGAGTGCAGCCATGTGTCAGGTGATACCTCAGTACCACACTAATCCGGATGGATGGATGGATGGATAATCAATCCCAAAGGAAATATAGGCAAAGGGACTGCCATAAGGAATTCACAAGACAATTTTCTTTTCTTTTCTTTTTCTTTTCTTGAATACTGCTTCGTTTCATATACTGTAACATATTTGCAGGGGAAAATGTAAAACCTAGTTTCCAGAAAGTGTACCATATTACTAAGACTACATCTGTAATAATGTGACGTTAAAGTACATGAAGGGTGACACTTTGAGGCAACTTTGAACTTCACACGAAGCAAGCACACAAAATGTACCTTTAACCTCATGGGCACCTTTCGAAAGCCAGGCAGCACGAACATTGTCCACAGGCCGTAGGAGCCCGTAAGAACGGCTCCGCCCAGTGCGGCTAACAGGGAATTATCCCGGTAATGAGGCAGGAACCAGCCAGGATCCTGAAGGATCACTTCGATGGAATCCTCCATGTTACACTGTGCCTGTACCTGTGATATGACACAATCACACTAAATGATAGTATTTAGTGCTGTTTTAACTTTGCATTTGAATAGTAGAAGCTGTACTCCGTTACTTTTCCCTAAATGAAAAGCCTAAAGATAAGAACTTCCTAACTACTCTACAACGAATCAAAAATATTCAAATCAAAAATAAAAAAAGTGAAAATCGCTGGGCAACTAAAAACTTGCAAAATAAAATGGTGCATATGCTTTTATTTTCTCACAGCCTGGCCTAAACAAGAGTCATGTCCAGCAGAGGTCGCGATAATGTTGTTTTTTACTGTTATTGACGCGGCACTTTCTCGAAAACGCAGAGTTTTAAGTTCATATATCCAAGTTGTTTATTATTAACCTGTTAGATTTAAAGTAAATGTATGGCGCACAAACGGCCGATCAGAAGTCAGGCCTGTCACGTTATCTTACAGCGTTCTGCGAAGGCGTGTTTGCAGCATATATTTTACAGTTTTTCACAGAAACGATTTCCCAGTCTTCATCTTACATACTTTTCACTAAACTGCAAGCAAACGGATTGTTTTACAAAATACATCTATGCTTAGAAATGCGGATATATTTAACGAGTAGCATTACGCACCTACAACTCCGACTGCTGACACTCAGCATGGAGGACTCACCCACCAATCCAGTTTGAGACCTTTTATTTACTTCCTCCCTTGGTTGTAATATTAACCAGACAGGCGTGTGCTACAGGCGACGTGATTCAGCTAACCTGCTCTTTGGGCACGCACCTTCGGACTGAAACGTTCTGTATTTAACGTGTCCCTTACAAAAAAGTACTGTGGTATTATCATCAAAGCAAAGCATAATATAGTACCACTGTGGTAAAACCATGAATTTACCGCGGTAAAGATAGTTTGCAGTTATCGATTCGGGATCCCATTGAATTTATGTCTACAATGCAGTAACGTGAACATTGGTAAACAGTGGCGTTTTATTACTCGTGATTTCTGATGGCGTCTTCATCACTCCGAAATTTCCCTTTTTATTTTCAAGAGCGAATAATAAAACAAATTGACCATATGAACTGGTCCAACCAGGCTCATGCAGCAGAAGGGGTTCAAAACAGCCGTTTCAACATTAGAAGCCTATTTACAAATCTCACTGTCAATCATATTGAAAATGCGTTTGTTAGACAAACAGTGGTTTGTGGGGGAAAAAAAATCACAAACGTATTTCAGCAAATATAGCATGTTTTTAAATATTTTATACTCTGGTAATATACGCTTTTTTCAATATTGTTTTACGTAGTTTAATGTATTGTAATGATACAGCACTGAGATTAGACATCATAATTACATAAAATACATTTTTTTATCAAAAAAACATGTTCAAAAAGGCATAAATAAATCTCTTCACATTTTAAATTGTATCTGTATTTAAAACGCCGTAATTAAAATGTAACATCGTAATTACTTATTTCTGTGAGTTGTTTAAGTCAGTGTTTCACAAACCCAGTCCTACGGGAACCCCCGGACAGTCCACGTTTTTGCTTCCTCTCAGCAACCAGGGCACCTGTACCAGATATTTGGTGTTCCTGATTGGCTGGGAGATGGGAGGGAGCAAAAATGTGGACTGTCCGGCATTCCCTGAGGACTGGGTTGGGAAGCACTATCTTAGGTGAAATTACCAAATCCAGTACAACTGAAATGTCCAAAGCTTACAGTGCAGTTACATGATTCTTAGCAATACCATGGGTACTAAATATGATACTGCCACAACCCTTACCTGCCTATGCCCTGGACTGACCAGCAGGGGTCGTTGCGAGTCTTCTGACTACATCCTAATTCTCTCTAGTCTTGCTCGTTATCCCCGATCCGATTGTGCTAACTGTCCCAACCTGCATCGTGGCAGCCCCTCGTTAGTCATTTGTATAAGTGCTTCCCAGTCCCGTGTTCCCCAGTTTGGTCATTAACGTCAGTTCTGTTGCCTGTGCCCTTCCCAGTGCTAGTTTTCCCGTTTTCGCACCTTGTGGGTTCGTTTGTTTTGGTTTAATAACGCCCCTTTTAGTTCTCCTTACACCTGCCCTCGAATACTTAGAAGTACTTCGCACTTCCAAAATGAAGTACTTGCGCGTCTAATAACCTCATTTAAATATTGGACAATGTTAAATTACAGCTGGAATCAACAAATTAGGCAATAATATGTTTAAACAGACAATTTTCCATATTGCCTCTCCTGGAGCTGACACCTTATCGTGGTGGAGGGGTTTGCGTGTTCCAATGATCCCAGGAGCTAAGTTGCCTGGGGCTTTATGCCACTGGTAGGGTCACCCAAGGCAAACAGGTCCTGGGTAAAGAACCAGACGAAGTGAGGCTCATTAGACCCCTTATGAGGAAAAATAATAGAAATTCACGTTTTCTCTCGCCCGGACATGGGTCACTGAGCCCCCCCCTGGAGCCAGGCCTGGGGGTGGGGCTCGATGGCGAGCACCTGGTGGCCAGGCCTGCACCCATGGGACCTGGCAAGGCTCTGCCCAAAGAAGGCACGTGGGTACCCCCTCCAATGGGCTCACCACCTGTAGGAGGGGCCAAAGGGTTCAGGTGCTGTGTGAGTTGGGCAGTGGCCGAAGGCGGGGACCTTGCGGTCCAATCCTCGGCTGCAGATGCTATCTCTAGGGACATGGAATGTCACCTCTCTGGTGGGGAAGAAGCCTGAGCTGGTGCACGAGGTTGTGAAGTTCCGACTAGATATAGTCGGGCTCACTCAATGCATGGCTTGGGCTCTGGAACCAGTCTCCTTGAGTCCGAATGGGCCATGTTCCGCACATCGATTTTGGAGGTGGCTGACCGGAGCTGTGGCCGTAAGATGGTTAGTGCCTGTCATGGTGGCAATCCCCAAACCCGCTGGTAGACACCGGCGGTGAGGGATGCCGTCAAGCTGAAGAAGGAGTCCTACCGGGCCTTTTTGGCCTGTGGGACTCCAGAGGCAGCCGATGAGTACCGGTGGGCCAAGCGGAATGTGGCTTTGGCGGTCGCTGAGGCAAAAACTTGGGTGTGGGAGGAGTTTGGCGAGGCTATGGAGAACGACTTCCGGACAGCTTTGAAGAGATTTTGGTCCACCATCTGGCTGCTTAGGGCAGGAAAGCGGTGCAGCATCAACACCGTTTATGGTGGGGATGGGGCAGTGCTGACCTCGACTTGGGATGTTGTGGGTAGGTGGAAGGAATACTTCAAAGACCTCCTCAATCCCACCGACACGCCTTCCAATGAGGAAGCAGAGTCTGGGGACTTGTGAACTCCCCTAACTCTGGAGCAGAGGTGGTTGAGGTGGTTAAAAAGCTCCTTGGTGGCCAGGCCCCGAGGGTGGATGAGATCCGCCTGGGGTTCCTCAAGGCTCTCGATGTTGCAGGGCTGTCCTGGTTGAGACGCATCTGCAGCATCGCATGGACATCAGGGGCAGTGCCTCTGGATTGGCAGACCGGGGTGGTGGTCCCCATCCTCAAGTAGGGGGACTGGAGGGTGTGTTCCAACTATAGGGGGATCACACTCCTCAGCCTCCCTGGTATTGTCTATTTAGGGGTCCTGGAGAGGAGGGTCCATTGGATTGTTGAACCTCAGACTCAGGAGGAGCAGTGTGGTTTTTGCCCTAGCCGTGGAACAGTGGACCAGCTCTAAACTCTGGGGGGTCCTGGAGGGTGCGTGGGAGTTTGCCCAACCAGTCTATTTGTGCTTTGTGGACTTGGAGAAGGCATTTGACCGTGTCCCTCGAGGAGTCCTGTGGGGAGTGCTCCGGGAGTATGGGGTGCCAGGCTTCCTTATAAAGGCTGTTTGGTCCCTGTATGACCGGGGTCAGAGCTTGGTCCACATTGTCGGCAGTAAGTCTGACTCATTTCCCGTGAGGGTTGGACTCTGCCAGGGCTGCCCTTTGTCACCAATTCTGTTCATAACTTTCATGGACAGAATTTCTAGGCACAGCCAGGGCGTTGAAGTTGTCCGGTTTGGTGACCTCAGGATTAGGTTTCTGCTTTTTGCAGATAATGTGGTTCTGTTGGGTGACCTTTGGCTCTCACTGGAGCAGTTCACAGCCAAGTGTGAAGTGGCTGGGATGAGAATCGGCACCTCCAAATCCGAGACCATGGTCCTCAGCTGGAAAAGGGTGGAGTGCTTTCTCCGGGTCAGGGAGGGGGTCCTTCCCCAAGTGGAGGAATTTAAGTATCTCGGGGTCTTGTTCATGAGTGAGGGAAGGATGGAGCGGAAAATCAACAGGCGGATCGTTGCGGCATCAGCAGTGATGCGGGCCCTGCATCGGTCTGTTATGGTGAAGAAGGAGCTGAGTCAAAAGGCAAAGCTCTCGGTTTACCAGTCAATCTACGTTCCTACCATCACCTATGGTCATGAGCTGTGTGTAGTGACCAAAAGGACGAGATCCTGAATACAAGCGGCCGAAATGAGTTTCCTCCGCAGGGTGGCTGGGCTCTCCCTTAGAGATAGAGTGAAGAACTCGGTCATTCGGGAGGGGCTCGGAGTAGAGCCGCTGCTCCTCCACATCAAGAAGAGTCAGATGTGGTGGCTCGGGCATCTGGTCAGGTTACCTCCTGGACGCCTCCCTGGTGAGGTGTTCTGGGCATGTCCCACTGGGAGGAGGCCCCGGGGAAGACCCAGGACACGCTGGAGAGACTATGTCTCCCGGCTGGCCTGGGAACGCCTCGGGATTCCCCCAGAGGAGCTGGACAAAGTGGCCGGGGAGAGGGAAGTCTGGGTTTCCCTGCTTAGACTGCTGCCCCCGCGACCCGACATAGAAAAGCGGTAGAAGATGGATGGATGGATGGATTTTCCATATTGTAAATGAATAGAATATAATTTTTCCCAATTTCTACAACTGTACAGTTGGTCATGGGTTAAATTTGAATCTGTCTGAACAGTGAGCATAGTCCAGCTTAAATTAAATCTGTCCATTTCAACATACTCAAGTCAATTTAATTGAGGCCACTGTGTGATTTTCCAAAATGCTTAGTATTTTATGCTCTGTAATTGATTAGGTTACAGGAAGTGCATTAGAGAGAAAATTTATCATGGGAAGGAGATGCAGTATTGATTTTTGGTGTGTATCTGAGTGTAGTTCTCCAACTGTATAAAGCACCAACAGTGAGGTAGGGCCCTGTGTAACGATACTATAGCATTAATAAATGTGCAGTACTGTCTATTCAGAATTTCCCACTCCCCATTAACTTTCAAGTGGTCATCGTCAGCATACAACAATGAATTCATAGAATGTCCCTCATTTTAGTCTTTCTTGACATCTTTATGTTCACTTTTTTTTAATTTAGCCGAGACATGTGACCAAAACAACATACCAGTGAGACAAATAACACATTACATATATACATGCTGTCAAGGAGACTACCATACAGAAAGTGCAACATTAAGGGCATTCAGGGAACATGAAGTAGCATTAGGCTAGTAGAGGTATTCCTGGGGCTGGTGGGTCTTGAGGCATTTGTTGAAGGAGAAGAGGGAATCTAATGCTGGATGTGGCAACTCATTCATTGGGGAACCACACATGAGAATCATCTAGAGTAAGATTTCTCCTGTAGTGGAGGGATCTCCAAGTGGCATTGGTTTGCTGACCAGAGAGCATGAGAAGGGATGCAGAGCCTTTGAATGGAGTTGAGTCCCTGTCCATTAATGGCTCTGAAAGCCAGCAGCAAAAACTTGAACTTGATGGGAGCCGCCAAAGACAGATAAGGAGGAGTGTAACATTTACACTGATTGAATACCAGAGCAGCTGCATTTTGAATCATTTTTGCATAGTTGGAAGATGTGCCTAGACAAGAAGCTGAGCTGTATAATCAGACAAGTAAGGCCTGTTCATCCTGATGTTATACAGCAGGGGTGTCAAGCTGCAGTCCTGGAGGGCCGGAGCCCTGTGTAACTTGTTCCACCACAAATGATTCAGCTCAAGAGCTGTGTGGTAATTAGTACAAGGACCTGAATCAGGTGTGTTGAGGGGACACCCAAAAATGTGCAGGGCTCCAGCCCTCCTGGACTGGAGTTTGACACCCATATTATTCAGGATGAATCTGCAATACCGGGAGATTGTTGTTATATGTTCAGCAAAAGATAGCTAGCCATCTATCATTACCCCTAGGTGAACCTTAATGGAGACAGTGTCTGTGATCCAAGCTGAGCAGTGATGTCATAGTGGATGGTAGCGCTGGACGAGCAGTTTGGTCTGGAAGAGATTTAACTGAGGGTGATGATCTCTCATCCAGACCGTGATGTCAGCACTGTGGTCTTGTCATGTCCCTGGAGGAGTAGTGTTAGGAGAAGCCATGTGACTGGATGATCAAATCAGCTCAGGGCAGTCCCTGGGATGCCAAGATGAAATAGTATAATCATTCTGCCGACCACGGGATTTGAACCAACAACCTTCGGGTCACGAGTCATAACCCACTGAGCCACATACATTCTGACATTCACTTCAAGCCCATGACAGTGAGTGCAGGATTCCAAAGCCGGCTTTCTATAGAGTAACTTCATAAAATGAACCCAGCTGCATTTATCCATGGCATCTATCCATTCTATACCCCAATAAGGGTTGTTTAGAGGGAAGTAGAACCAGTCTTATTTTGTTCATAGGATGTTTGTGCGATGTTTCCCTTCTACATATATCCCGTGGTATTGCCACAAAATGTCACAAAACAAGGTTTGACTGCTATGGCCCTTTAGCTAATTATTTCCAGGAACACTATCAAAAAAAAAAGAAAAAAGAGGCCATATAATTATTTTGCATTCACATTTTCCAGACAGTAATAATCCATCATTCACTACTTCAGTACAGGGTCACAGTAAGCCTGGGAACACCCTGGACAGGGTTTAACAATAAACAAATATATAACCCAACATCAGTGAATTTTTCCTTTCTGTTGTTTTAGCTTCCCGTGTTTACTTTTGCATTAATGGTCTTTCCATAGCAAGATTTATGTAACAACAAGTGGGTGCTGCAGTCCAGACATAGCCAAAAATATTTTTGTAGCCTTGCACTTTTGAAAATAGCTCACAATTTTCTCTAAAATAGTTTGATATTTATTAAAGTATTTTGTCTCCACAATTCTTTATTTCTTGGTTAATATTGCATACACTTTGGTTTCAATTCAGAAATATTTCCTTAGCACAGGGGTGAGCAATATTTTCCAGAAAGGGCCACTGTGTATGCGGGTTTTCACTGCAACTCCCTAATGAGATTACTAATTAGGGGACTGATTCGCTGGAGAGTCCGCACACCTGGGTTTGAACAGCTGACCTAAAGGTTACCCCGAAAACCGGCATACACACTGGCCCTTTGCGGATGAGATTGCCCATCCCTGCCTTAGCACCTCTGTACTGGATTTGTGGCCCATTATTTTGGTGTAACCTGCTCCAGTTGCCCCAGATTATAAGTGATGCCCCCATCTGCTCTTCTTAGATTTAATCATGTGTTTTCAGTGGGAATTAAGTCATTGCTGGCCACTTCATACAATCCAGCGTTTTGCCTTCAAGCATTCCTCAGGACTTTGGTGAAGTGTGTATGAGGCTATTGTCATGTGTGAAGACCCATTATTTTCAATGGAGACCCATCTTGTTGACAGCATTTTGCACACTGTGCTTCATAATGTTCTCCTGATACCTTGCACACATTCAAAGCACCCAGTGACAGAGAGAGCTATGGTGGCTATGATTCTTGATAACATTACATACAGTACAGTGGAAAGAGTAACATCAAGGTGTCTGGACATGTAGCCCTGAGATTTTCCATGATTGGCTACAATCTTGCATCTAACCCCCTCAGACAACACTGGTCAACAAAGATGTTGTCACAGAATAACTATAGGGTGTCTTCTTTGTGTATTTTTATTTTACTGATTTCAGAAATGTACCCAGAATTATGCTATCACCAATAGTTTATTAGTGTCGTCATCTTTAGGCTATACTAATACCATATAATTTCTTGTTAGGTACGTATAGGTATATTAAACTGATGGGTATATTAAACTAAAATGATTGTATTTCTATTTTTGAACATTTTTATGACTTTACAGAAGGGTGCATAGTACTATAAGTATGTTTTACCAGAGTTTACAGGCTGTAACATGTTTGGATATATTGAGACAGGATCCTGCTCTCTCTCTGATATGGAAGAAAGATATCAAGACAAGTGGAGTCCAAAGAGGTGATTGAGTCCTTTTCCCTATTCACACCCGTTGAATGAACTTTATACTAGGCACCTCCAAATCACTAGTTTATTTCTGTCCTCAAGTAAAGTTACAATTACTTTCCTGAAATCTAAGTACCTATAAAAGGGGAAACTGGAGTACCTGGAGAAAACCACATGATGACACGTGGAGTGTATGCGAAGACCAGGTCCCAGAGGTGTGAGGTGACAGTGTTAAACACTGCACTATCCTGCCACCCCCTCCACTCAATATTTTTCAGAAAAAAAATGAATATGGACTTCTGATTGCCAGGGTTATGATGCTCCACAGTTCTTCAGCTTTGTCAAAGAGAATACTGTTCAGTAAAGGATAGTTTAAACTTTCCTTTAACTTAATTTTGAATCTACAAAAGGCAGGGTAGTCTGGTAAAATGTTTTGCTTCTGCAATACCTCCTTGGTGATATAAATTCAGTTGTGTTTTGTTACGGTACGGCATAGTGGAAGTGAGGGTGGAAGTGTATGCTGTGGCTTACAAAGACAAGGGACATTATTTAACCTGAGCTCAAAAAAAAACAAGAAACAAAAGGAACCACAAGGGGTGTAAACAAGCAGGTAGAAAACAAGAACTAATGAGGCAATAACTAACAACAGAGAAAAGTAAAGCTAACCACATTTTGGGAAACACAGAGTTACAAGAACCAAACAGGGAGCCAACAAGCACAATGACCAAGTAAGGAGCAGAATAAGGGCAGGCACTTAAATACACATGAGATGAGGGCAAGACAAGGGACAAGTGTGGGCCATGACCAATTAACCATACACTGAAGAAGAGAGTATCAAGACACAGGTGAGGGTAATTAACAACACTACAACTTCAAACACTAGGACATACTGGGGACATAGGTAAAACAGAACATTATATCTGAAGTACACATTGGGAGGGTAAACTAGTAGCAAAGGTATAAACAAAGACCGCAACTGAAATACATGAACACAAGGACATCATAAACTTAGAGAAAACAGAATACCAGGGCACAAAACATCCAAACAGGTGAGGCTGGCCAGCCTCAAAACCTTGATGTAAGAGTTGTTTGGTATATAGTGACCCACTTAGCCCATTTAGCTATGTGCCATGACATACAGAACATGACAAGACAGGGATTGACCCTGACAGTATTTTGTATTGTGTATTTAACAATTAATTTGGGAAATTAATTTAGGAGCATACCATTTTACTGTGTTCATTAAAAAATCCCTGGTGCCTGTTTCATAAAAAATAAAACCACAAATGATTTTTGTTTTTGTCTTAGTTTCATTTTAAGTATTTTAAATCTGATCACTCACAGTTTTATATCCATCCATCCATCGTCCAAACCGCTTATCCCAGTGGGTCGCGGGGAGTCCGGAGCCTATCCCGGAAACTATGGGC
>JAODKC010000044.1:28347282-28381426 GCA_026777985.1 Mormyrops attenuatus | reverse complement strand
CACATGCACACCTACGGGCAATTTAGCAACTCCAATCAGCCTCAGCATGTCTTTGGACCGTGGGGGGAAACCGGAGTCACAGTTTTATAATACATCATAATTACAGGTAAAACTGAGGTCCACATTTGAGTTCATAAGAATGTATTACAACAATTGTGATAACACACACACACACACCTGTATTCATATCCTTGTGGGGACCGTCCATTCATTCCTATGGACAAAACTCTAATCCCAACAATGGCAACCTCAACCCCTACCCAGCCCTAACCTTAGCAACAAGTAACCAAACAAAATACAAGAAATCTGGCATTTTTAGTCTTTTGATTGCAATCACGGATGTTTCTAAAATGGAGTTTCCCCTTGTGGGGACTGAAAAAATGGTCCCCACAACTTCAAAATAACAGGTTTTTCTTACATTGTGGGGACATTTGGTCCCCAAAATGTAATACTTATTTACACAACGACCTGTTATTTTAAAAGTTCGGTAAAGTTTTTATTATTATTAGCTTTCTATAGATGCACAAATATATGGGTCCTCATTATCTGTATCCGCACTAAGTAAGCAATGCGCAATATTCAATGGGTAAGGGAAGTAACCCTGTCTGTAGCGAGTGTTCCGTCGTTTCCAGACGATCGGCGTGCAAATACAGCTGCACTGTATTTATATGGGCGGTGGGTGTGGACGGAAGCGCGTTTTTAGCACTGAGCGGTACTGTTTTGCGGTACTCTTGACTCGGATAAATATTGTTGGGGTTTTACAGACATCACAATTAGATATATATATCTAATTGTGATATATATATCATTATTTAAAAAAAAAAAAAAGTCATTCTCGTTTTGTTTGTTTACCTTCAAATGGACTTATATGGGAAGGTAAGACAGAATCATGGATTTAATTATGAATACTGTACTCGCAATTAATTATTTTGGAAAGTAATGAATCTAAAACTTTGGTCTAAAAGAAGTGTTGATGAGACATCAAATCATAAAGTATCGTGATTATATTTAATATGGGACATGAAAAACAATACCTATATTAAGCGCATAACAAGACAGATTACTAAAAAGTAAAACCACACGCAAATTCCAAATTAAATAAGAAAATAAGGAAAATGATATTAATATTATTACTATTATTATACGTTGTCTAGGTTTTATGGATATACATGCGAGTGAATTCTGGGTAATCCAGTGTATTCCGTTTGCTGCTCTTCTCATTGCGGTGGCAGAAGACTACAAACCCCACACGCCGTCATTTTATACCGTCAGACGTACGTTCGCACGATGCCACAGTTGGCGCGTGCCTGCTTGGCTCTAAAGGAGAGGACAGCGCTCGGGTGCTGATTTTCAGGAGGTTTAAGGGGCGCTGCCGGAGGTTCCCTAAACTGCTGGCATTAACGTTTTTTCCGACATCGGCGAAGCAATTGGCATTATGAGACAGGAGGCGGCCGTGCAGGTTTGTATGCGCTGTCGTGCTCTGCATCAAACTTATGGTTTATGTATCTAAGTTATTACGGTTTTGTGCTCAGAACGCCCCTGGTTTTAAACACCGCAGTTTTATCTAGATTGTATTGTCTATGAAAAGGTAAGTAGTATAGCTAATAAAAAATATATTTAATTATTTGAAACAGATACTGGTAATCCATTGTAGTATTTATTGTTGAAACTATATAAATTGTTAAAATGCTGAACACAACGGGCGACGTTAAAGTTAAAAGCTTTCATGTATAAACGCGAAAATCATCGTAATACAGCCTTGGGCGTATTATTTGTATCCTTTTATTTTGAAACTCACTTTTATGGATTAGCGACCAATTTCTTTTTATTAAATAAAGGATATACAAATATCTCGTGGGGGTAACGATAATTAACTTAGACTGTTTTTGTGAATCAAAACGAGAACTAGTGGTAGAGTCTTACTAGGTTAAATGCCAAAATTGCAGTTAAATAACGTACAAAACAAGTTCCGGTATATTTGAAAATATCTGTGCTGTGATTGCTAAATTGTGCCAGGATAAACGAATGCTATGCTTTAATCACGTAAAAAAATACATATACACTTCCACAGTGATAAAATATTTTAAAATAAGTATGTGACAGTGTGGAGCAGTTATATACTGAAAATACCATATGTTAATGTTGTCAGATGTTATTGTCAAATGCTATTATAATGATAGAGGAAATATGAACAATATACTGTTTAGTGGCACACAGTGTGCTATACACATACATATGTGTATGTGTGTGTGGATATATATATATATATATATATATATATACACACTCACAAACACGTACCCGCACGCAGCATATTGGACCTGCACTGAAATTATGTATATATAGAGATTCATGAGTCAGAATGATGCATTGCCTTTCTGTGGAACACACAGTGGTATCTGGAACATTTCTCTGACGTGTACGAGTGGTAAAACACAGGAAAGGGGGAAAAATCTCAGCAAAGTCTGAGGGTGCCAGCAGAGGCCTCACAGATGCATTTTATGGCTGAGCAGTGTCCTCAATCCAACAGAGAGGATGCTGTTTCATAGTGGTTTTAAAAATACAGACCTTCACATAATAAGTGTGTTATCCCAAGAGAGTACATTTCACATACTGATTATCACCGAACATCAGAATCTATTTTGCTGTACCTGCAGAGGGTGGCCTAGGATCCATTCTTTCTCCCTGTGAATGAGCTGTGAAAGTCAAATTGGTTGCTGTTTTAACACACTTAAGTTTATCCTCCTTTTTTCCTACCAGATGACTGCCACACAAGATGGTAAATTTGGCCAGAAAGAAAGTTCTGACCAGAATTTTGATTATATGTTCAAACTCCTGATCATTGGAAATAGCAGCGTTGGGAAGACATCTTTCCTATTCCGCTATGCAGATGACTCCTTCACTTCGGCCTTTGTCAGCACCGTCGGCATTGACTTCAAAGTCAAAACTGTGTACAAGAATGAGAAAAGGATCAAACTGCAAATCTGGGTGAGTCACATTACTTTTCAAACGGAGAGACTGGGTGGATTTTAGCCATTTAACTTTCAGAAATGCACCTGCTTTTCTGTGCCTATAATTGTTATAGAGATGAAAAAGAAAGGTTTCAGAACAAAAAAGTAATCCTTGTAAACTTGTTTTGTATGCTACTGATTTTATATAACGACAAAATCTAAGATTGCCTCAAAAAAGAGAAAGCAGGGAATAGCTTATTCCCTATTTTATCTGTGATTATTGCCTTTCTGAAAAGAGCAACAGCATTATTTAATTTAAGCCCCTTCTAGTGTTTGGTGCTTAAAGATCTCCAACAAGTGTCTCCAAAGTGAGAATGATGTTTCATAGTGAGAAAAGGAGAAAAACACACCTGGGGCCAAGGGTAACATTAGGGATTACAATCAGTTGATGAGGCTGGCATGGGAAATTGGATCTTCTGAACATTATTTGGGTGTAACAGGGACCTCCCTGACCCCATGACCTCCCATTTCACACTGGTATAGGAAGGCAACCACAGACCTAATCAATAGCCATCTCATTCTCTGATTTACTATGCTGAGAGAAGCAAGTAGCTGTTTTCTTCTCTGCTGTAGTCATTCATCTGGGCCTCAGCAGGTGGAATCTTCTACAACAAACTCCTAGGGGTGGAACCTCAAAAAACATAAGGATGCTTGGTGGATGGTTATTAGATGCTGTTGTTAAGAGCTGTAAGCATGGAGGTGACACAAAAGGCAAAAAGGTTAGGAAATTGCAAGGTTGGTGAATATTTGCCACTGAGAAATGTTTTTGTTGTTGATTAAGAAATAGCAAACAATTATGCTATTAAGAACCCCAAAATGAACTCAGACCTTGCCCACACATATACCCATATTCTGTCTTGAAACACTGTAAAATATGTGCCAGATTTTGTAATGCCTCTTCATATGGCGGAGCATTTTTAACCAAAAAAGAAATACCCATTCAGTAATTACTCTCAAAAATAATACTTTTTCTTATGCCAGGGAAAAAATCCAATTTACTTTATCAAAAGCTTTTTCAGTATTTAGTGATGTACTGAATGAATAAATGAATGGGCACATAAATAAATGAACAAATAAATAAATCAATAACTAGAATACAAGCTTGACAGAGAATATAGATGATTGCTGGGAAGAGAGTACATGCTGGTAATTGTACTAAGTTACATGAAATTTAATTTAAGTAAGTATGGTGTCAAGCAGAAAGTCAAAGGTCATATACAGTTTTGGCACATACTGATTCCAAGCAGAATGGGTAGTGCTTTCTGTGACCATTCTTATGAATAAAAGCAACAGATGTTCAAGTAAAATTTCACAGGATAACCAACTTGTAGAGGTGATTTTTTGTCAGACATTGAAAAGAGGCTTTTTCATTTTTATCTGAGACATTTCACTATCTTGTTACTTTGTTTCTGCATTAGAAATGCGTTCTTGGATTTGTAATATTATCGAGTTGTGGATTTTTGGACAAAGTACTGCCTTAAATTTCTACTTCCATATCTTTCTTTTGGATCAGAAAATTATGTTTTCCCCTCTGATGACACATTTAACTGTTTCCAATAGTGAGGTTTCCAGAGACTCATAAAGTTCTATGAAGGATGTCTACTCTCCTTAAGGAAATAAGTGCTGGCTGGAGGGCTCATTTTGGTTAAATCTATTAGTGTAGAGCTGGAACATGTTCGCAGATGAAGTGTGGCGAATTTCTGTTCCAGTTATTAGGAACAAAATGGACTTGTTTGTTATGAAATGTTCAGTTTTAGAGAAAGATTTGTGTGAGAGAGAATAATAGGAGTACTTTTGGTTATTTGGATGTTAATAAACGCCAACCATTGCAGAAACCAAGAACATTCATGTATTGTTTTAGAATTGTTGATGAGTGCCAGGTTTGTGGGAATTTCCAGACCTCAATGTGTGAAGTCCATTAATTTTTAGAAGTAATGGGTTTGATTAAAATTATTTGGCCCTTATCTGTCCTCTATACTTATTATCATGTTGTTATTTATGAACCTAATGAAAATTGCATATTGTTCTTCCGGGCCGTTTTATATGCCAAGATTGGAGGTTCTGGTTTCAGATGAATGTATTATTGTAACACATGTCTGCTGAATGTTTTATTGCATTCCATGATTTTGGAAATGATGTGAAGGAATCAGGCAGGGATTTCTGCAGTAGGTTTTTTTTCAAGAAAAGCACCAGAAAAATTAAAACAGAGAGATATGAGTAGTGTCTGTCAGCTCTAGTGCAATATTGCATTGTTCTTATGGGAAGTACAGCTGTATCACTGAAGTTAAGCCATTAGAAGACAAATGTAGCAAAGCAAGGAAGTAAATAGGCAGTCAAGAGGAAGTCTCCCTGAGCCTTCCTGTTTGAGTGTGTTTGGTGGAACACGTGCCATGGCAGAGTGACAGATGCCCGGACTTTTGCAGCGTGGTGACCTGGCCTGGGCCTCCAGCAGCAGACACAGCTCAGTGCTGCTCTGCGTTATCTGATAAATGACAGCTTTTAGAGAGGAGGCCAATGGACTCCATTTAATTAGGATTTAGTGGTTTTCAATCAATACTAGATTTTTAACTAAAATCAATAGATTTTCCACTCTTATATAGAAGGTTTACTGTATTTTTAGAAAAAAAGTAAGGAATACAACAGCACAGGCTCCTTAAATATGCATTGCCTTCTATAGTAAAATAACCGTTCAATAGCAAAGTTGTTTGCTACAGTAATATAAGATATTGAACCTTGCCTAAGCTTGAAAAATGCACTCCATTTTCTGTGCAAAGCTGTATGCATTCTGAGTTATCAACAGTGGTCTGCTGTGATTAATTGCTTTCTGACTGTCGGAGTTAGCAAAAGTTACCAAAGGGATGTAGCCAACAGAACCCTAACTGAAAGAGAAGCCTAGCCAGACTATGCGTCATATTTGACTAAATATGATTGATAGTTGTCTTGTCTTGGTAGTCAGTCAGTTTTATAGGCAAGCAGAATAACAAGAAAGTTGTCTGTAAAACAAGCTTATAGAGTTTTTTAAAGCAAAGCAATCAATCTATGAACTGTTACAGTAGGAGAATGCATTATTTTACACAGAATTAAAATATTATCATTCCCCATGACTATCACTGCTGATAGTCACTGTATTACAGTCAGTGCCCTTACAGTTGTTTGTGTGTTCTTTTTTTTACAAACCGCCTATATAGTTTAACGTTATTAACTTTATTAGTCAATATTTATACGTAAGCAGTGATTCTTTAATATGGAAGTGGGTTTGAGTGAATGTATTACAAATGACAAATACACATTTTATAAATGACAGCTTTCACTGCTTATCTTGGATGACTCTGTGTCTCAGTGGGTAGAGCAATGTTCTCCCACCTGCTTTGCTGTGAATGTTTTCCTCTTGACTGCAGTTAGGTGACATGGTGTCTCTGAATTGTTCATCGTGTGTTATTGTGTGCGTGTCTTGCAGTCAGGGGTGCTGTTAGAGATTTTAGGTCAAATGAAAGCTTATCATATTGGACCCCCAACCCAGACAAACCCAATTATGTTTCAAATTTTTTAGGGCCTTTGGAGTCGTCCTACCTTCCCCCCCTTTACAGCACCCCTCTAAGGGGCTGGCATCATTTCTGGGGTGTCCCCCGCTTTGTGCCCTGTACTTCCTGGGATCAGTCTCATCGTGACCCTTTACTAAATAAATCGTTTTGGGAGATGTATGGAAGGCACAACTTTTAATGGAAACGTTTCAATTAATTTTCCCTGTTAAGGATATTGTCTTCTTGCCTGTGAGAAAATGTGCCTCTGCTTACTGCTTGCCTGTGAACTTTGACCTCTCATGAGATTATTGAAATTCATATCACTCTGATGTTCAGATGTTGATTGGTATTTGTGTGTATCTCAGTAACACACAGGGGTTTGGGTATATTATATACACCTGACACAAAAGTCTCATTGCATGAATTTGTATAGGTGCAGATGTATTAAACATATATCCCAGACAAACTTAGTTACATGAGCAAGTTTATCTTATTTGGGAAAATGCACATTATTTTTCACAGTTATTATTTAAAATGTGCTTATTCTTGTAAAAAAATATTAGCACTATTTCTTCACTTGTGAAAATTAGGGCCAGTTTTGTTTTTGTTAATTAGAGCGTGAATCGTTAACTGTGCCTTTAAAATTTTAACACACAGCTGTTTCAGATCTGACGGCGGCTGGCAGGATTTCTCCTGATTCTTTAAGCCATTCCACACACTGGCAGCCAGGTTCTGAGTCATACGAAAATGCAGACAGAATTTTAATGGGAGGTAATGTCACAGACGAGTCAGTGAGTGATTCACTATTTAATAGGACAGTACTAGGGTGGGAACTAAGGTCTTAATGTAGGTTACAGTTAGCCTGAATCTGAGTATTTTACCAGTGACAAGAGGCTTCATTTCTAAATTAGAGAAGCAAAAATAGCACTGTGTGGGGAAACGATCAAAGTGATTCCTTCATGCAACAGAATTTTCATCACTTAATCCCATTCATTTAACCACACAGGCAGAAGAAAGGATTCCATTTTCAGGATGTGTTATAATTAAGGTTATAGCATTCTACCAGTTATATTCTACACACATTTAATATATTTTTTTATGATATTTCATAATTGTGATGTCTGTGAGAAGGATGTAGCGATTTTTGAGGGACTGTTATTCAGTACTAACAAACCTCATCAGAATGTGACAGTGATGTGACATGGTTGTGTGTATATTCCTGACCTACATTTCACCCGTTATGAACTAATTCCTTTTTACATGACTGCCTGGCAGAAAATATGTTTACTGTCTTGGATGAACATTTGAAATATAGAGCTGTAAAATGCAAGTGTCACTGGGAACTGGTGATGCCTGGTGTTAATTTACACTTAAGGAGCCTTTTTGGACACTGCTCACTGTGACACACTGTGCGAGCATGTGATTCTGTTCATTGTTAATATTTTTTAATCTTCACCCGAATAGAGTAGATTTTTTGAGGGTTTTCACTGTGTATTTGCGCAATGAAGTGAATTGGACATACTAAAGAGAAAAATGGATGTGTATGATAGTATTCTAAACACAAGACCGAGGGATTATGTGTCCCAGCTGGCCTGGGAATGCTTGCAGATCCCCCAGAAGGAGCCAGACTCCAGAGAGGTCTGGTCTGATCTGTTGCCACCACAACCCTCACCAGGAGCAGTGCTCTGATGATGGATGGATGGGATGTGTGCTGCTGCAAAAGCAATAGTATCAACAAAATTTACATAAGTCTGCAAATTTGCTACAGTGGCTTGCTGGTTCACATCATAACTGCACTCCTCCATGTTTTCAGGGTTTAGGGCAGGGGCGGGCAGTCTTATCAGAAAGGGCTGTTGTGTATGCTGGTTTTTGCTGCAACTGACCCCCCAAGTGTAGTTTACCCTGCATATCGGGTGGATGTTTCCTTTGGGTGTGTCATTCTGTTCCTGGCCCCACCCACTATTACGTTTCATACCTTTCCATTTTGATTGGCTGTTTTCGTCTTCCTTCCTTTCATCACTTCCTTTATAAGGCCTGTCCAGACAAGCACAGCAGGCCATTGCTTTGGAATTTGCTTAGCCCTTCTTGGGTTTGGTTATGTCACGCCCAGCCCCGATCGCCCTCATGTGGACCACACCTCCTCGTTTACCCCGTGTGGAATCCTCCTGGTTGCCAGCTGTTGTGTGTTTCCTGCTCGTTCCCTTCTGTATTTAGTCTACGTTCTGTCTAGTCTTCCCCAGATCCGTCATTGACGTTACATGTATGTTCGCTGCTTCCTGTTTCCCGTGTGCTCCCCTGGTTGCCTGTCTACCCGTATTAAACCCCGTTTTCCCCATATCCTGAGTTCGCTCGCCTCCTTCCCCGCTCGCCTCCGCCCCGCATCGTGACAGGTTACTTTGGATTTTAGATTTTGTAAATACAGTAGGCTATAAATATCTGCAAATATTGTGTTACTGTGTGTAGCTAAGGAAGCAGGTAGATGAGTGCGATGCCATTTCACGGTTTTGAAGCTAGTTAGGGAGATAGGTTTTTTTAAGTTTTGTGTAATTGTATTTTCTTTTGTTTGGGCTACATAAAGGAGTATCTTTTTTCTAGTTAGAGGTGTTTTGTTTGTTATTTTGGCATCATTGGTTCCTGAAGTGATTCCCTCTGCTAATAAAATCATAAGCACAGAGGAGTGGTCTCACTCCACTTTTTGTTGTGCCTGACCCTAGACTGGGATGTAACACTACCTAATTAGATTATTAATTAGAGATCTGATTGGCTGAAGAGTTCTCACACCTGGGTTTGAACAGCTGATCTAAAGGTTATCCCAAAAACCTGCATACACACTGGCCCTTTGCGGATAAGATTGCTTACCCATTGGTTTAGGGTGACCTCAGCCTTATGTTTTGATTGAGAAAGACTCTTTTGGACAGTCTTCCTATCAGATGAAAGAACTGCCTGCTGTTGGACTGGCTATCTGTGTGTCCTGTGCTTTCTACCACTGGCTCTGCATCACTGTGAGACTAACTGAATATGATTGGATGGATGAGTTGTCCTCATAATATTGGTCTTCTTTGGTATTTGTCCATTATCTAGCAGCACTTTCAGCCTCTGAGCTAGATGCATTACAGCAGACTTTGAATTTAGCGTAAAATAACCAAAGACATTTGTTTTTCACTGCTCAGCTTGTCAGCTAGTGCCAACAAGCCCTGGTGCTGCACGTTCCTGTGAAACAGTCAATGTTTGCAGTCTCCGTTTGCAGTATTTCTGCAGTGTGACAGTGTCCCATGAGTACTCTGATGTCTGCACAGACCAATCATTTCCACAGCACTTACTGTACTGTGTTTTCGTTATCACTGTGAGGTTAATGACGTTTGTCTTGTCTGGTTTTGCCTCAGTTTATGAGTCTGGTTCACCTGGGTGAATCATGTGCTGCGCCTTTTTGCAAGATGTGAACCTGGAAAATATATTTATGAGCTCATTTGTGACTCTGAGAGCCAAAAGATTTGTGACTGTGAAACGATTGTGTGAGTAATCGTTTTTGTCTGAGAAATGTCTGTGAGTGAGCGTGGGTGCAGTGGAACAATTTGAATTTGGAGTAGGGCTAGGCGATATGACCCCAAATCAATATCACGATTAATTGAACGTTTTACCTCGATTACGATTAATGAACAATTATTTTGTTTTTGTTTTCTTTGTTTTTTGCCGTCATATTTCATTGACAAGTTTTGTACTGTAAATATGCTCAACTATTAAAGCTGGGATTTTTTTTTCTAATGAAAGACTGTATATCATATCTATCCTTTTTAAATAATTGAAGGAAACAGACACAGATGAATCATTTATGGTTATTTACTGAATATTTTGAACAGCTGAAATCAAAGCACAAATCGCTTGAAGTGAAAACGTCTTATGAAAAAGGTCACATTTTAGTTTTAATTTAAAAAACAAGTTCCATAACAAAGTAGAAAATATATAGTTTGCATTTCTTGCAAAAAAATCTACTGTTTATAGTAAATACGCCTGTCTGGGTGAAATTAATCACTAAAAGTGGATGATTATTACAGATTTTTTCTTTTTCTTTATGTCTTAGGCAGATTACCATCTAATTGACATTTGTATATTTATTATATGTTATTGTATATTATTACCTTATATACGAATATAAGGTAATAAAACAGACAGTTTCGTTATTTACTGAATTTTATTGACTCTTTCAAAATACAGTACTGCTGATTCAAACGCTATTCACATAACAGTACTGCAAAAATTTATTTACTGAACTGTGAATAATTTAAATATGTTATAATGCAGTATAATACTGTACATAAAATGTAGCTTATTGTAGTTTCACTACTGAGTCTTGGCTAATTTTTGGCAGTTTAACTTGATGAGTCTATATTCGTAATTGACAGAAAATTACTTTCTTTCTCCGTCATGTTTTCTGTGCATGTGGCATTAGCTAGCCAGAAGCAGACAGATTACCGCAAGGCAAATTAGGCAAGTAAAAATAAGATGAATAATTGCCATCATTTAATTTTTTTCTACATGTTGTTATGGATAAAAAGACCCAAAATGAACACTGTAAGTGGAGTAATTGATTACTATAAATGAATTATTTAAACAGTATTTGTACGGGAATGATTCTGTCCCAAGCTTTTTAATCCATATAAGCGGTTGTTCACTAGAACCCTGATCACTATGAGCAGTGTCCACTGTGTTTTAAACATTGCTAGTGGTGAAACTGATTGGTGGTATTACCTTTGGCAGCTAAAACTGTTGTTTCTGCACTGTTTACATTTGATCTCTTTTTGTTCAGCGTCGTCATCACTAAAGCCACAATGTGTCCAAACGACGGACACAGCATTCTCCTTTGATACAAGATGCTTGAGTTGCTCAGTCGGATTCGTGTTTGAGTTCTCCTCCATGCTGCTTCCATTTCGCATACTGGATAAGGTGGAGTCACGTGACAACACACTCTGTAGTATGTTTTTAAGGGGACAGTGCATGAACACACACTGGGGAAAGTATTAACAGATTTTTTTTTTAAAGTATTAACAGAATTTTAAAAATATGAAGTAACCTACATGGACAACATTACGTTGATTAGAGATTCTGAATGTCGGTTTTGATTAATTTTCGATTAATTGCCCACCCCTAATTAGTAGCATTGTTGGTTTGCCTATGTATACAGTTTATGTTAAGTACAGTGTATATAGTTATATGTGTGAGAGTCCATGTCATGATTTGTGCAGTGTCATGGGGAGCCTGGAGACTATCCCAGGAAACTCCAGGCTGTGGAACATCCCAGAGAGAATGCCGGCACATTATATGCCATTCATACAAACTCATGAGCAACCGGTTCACAGAAGCATGTTTTTGAACTACAGAAGGAATCTCTACATACACAGAGTGGAAGCATGAATTAACAATGCTACCTATAGTACTACTCTAATCAGTATTTGCAGTTACTATGCAGTATATCTATCTGATAGTATACCTTGTTTGGGTAGTCAATAGCCCATGAATTTAATTCACTAATTAAGTTAACTAATTAATTGATCTGCAGGTAAAATTTAACAAGCACATAGAAAGGCTGAGGTTCCCACAAGAAGTGGCTTGGCAACGATAGCTGTGCTGTTCTAGCCATATATTTTGGAGAATATAACAAATTTGTACATGTAGTCTGATATATATCGAGAGGTGGGTTAGTGGCTAAGGGACCCAGGTGTGCATTAAAGGCAATTCTAATAAATTATTAAATTATTCGTTGAAGATATCATTGTATGAAATTGTGAAATTGTTTACAAGTATTGTTCTTGTATATCGCTTTGAGGTAGCATATGTATTTTAACACAGATGTGCCTCAGGTAGCGCAGTTTAAAACTCACACTGCAATTCCTGGACCTTTTTCCAGTACCCTGTTATTTTCTGAATTCATACTTGATCAAAGTGTAGCATATTTAATCCGAATTCGGTGTCCTGCCATCCCATTCTGTGTACTTTTAACTGTGAGGAGTAGGCAAATGTTTTTAATGACCTGTTGTATTAATTTATGCAAAGAATAGGAAACGTGCAGCATTTCATTTATGAGAGGAGGAAAAAAACTACAAAACTACTTCACATAATTGGCATGATGACAGGCCTTGTGCTTTTGTGCCATGAGACAGTGAATCAACGATTGCCATGGTAATATTCTGTAAAGATGGAGGAAACAGACCGGTCAGGACCAGACAATAAGAGCACAAAACTGCTGAAGGAGGACAAAGAGAATGTTTACAAGTGTATCTCGGCTAATCAAAAGGAAAGCACACTACAAATGAGTGGTTCAAAAAGCCTAGTATATAAGCACTAATATGACAATAGTCCAGGCAACTCCTGTGTCTGAGGGATGTACCTTCAGTGATCTCAGGTCCATTTTTGGTTTCTCTAATGTGTGCAGTTTCCCTGCTTCAGATAACTAGTTCACCATTATTTTCATGTAAATGAGGAGTCCCATTGACCCGTGATGTAAATTCATGGGAGACCGCCACAGCCGCATCGGTCTGACGAATATGGGCATGAGCCAGGCTGTGAGTGTATGTGGTCCTACTGTCAGTGACGTATGCCAAGCCATTGTCTCCTGGAAACTGAAGTGCTGAGATGAATATAGGTCCCTTTAGGTGACTGACTCTTGGGCGGCGTAGAGCTGATAAGCACTTTGTGGTAGTACGTATTCCCCAGCAGAGGCATCTCAGGCATATAACATTATGAAGTTGCTGTATGAAGACCATATAAATTGCTCACAGTCTTCGCCTGGCAAACTCACCTGGCCTTTGATCATTCCATTTTGCTGGGTTCTTTTTGAATGGCGACTGAAACCACATTTTACCTGTGCTTGCTCTTCAAACAAATGAGCGATACATGACACTCAAACATGGATGAGCTGTGGATGCAACACAGGCGATGTGGAGGTGTTCGTGAGGGATGATTCATCGCTTGGCAGCGGGGAGCCAGCTACTGCTGTGAACATGTGCTCGCTCTACTGTAAACAATTAAGCTCCGACCCTCCAGCTTTCAAGTGGAAGAAAAAAAAAGATGAAATGTGCCGATCGTATGTTTAATTTTGCTTTCCCTTCCCCCTACAATGGTAGCAGCCATACATTGTCCTTTTCCTATAATTCCCATCCTGCCAACATTTTTGGTCTTTAACAAGTCAGTTATGGCAGAAAAAGCCCCAGACTTCATTATCATTACCAGCAGCACAGGGAGTGCTACCTATGTGTGGCCAAGGCTGGTCACAGAGATGTCGATTACCATGGCAACCCTTTGGCCCAAGGGGTACCTTGGTGTGTGTGTCTGTCAGTGTTCTGCACTGGTTATGGAACGCTGCATCCATATGTGCCCAGAGATGTAGTGGGAGCTGCAATGTCACTAGTGTGCAAAGGGTCTTTTATAGCTATACGAAATGAAGCTGAGGTTCTCTGCAGAATCTCTTATGCGCATGCATTTGCACATGTGTAGTACATGCAGTGGAGTGCATTTGCACATGTGTAGTACATGCAGTGGAGTGCATTTGCGCATGTGTAGTACATGCAGTCGAGTGCATTTGTGAGTGTGAGACAGAGAGGGGCAGTACGTAACCTGTGTGCCTTGTGTTTTCATCTGTAGGACACAGCAGGCCAGGAAAGATACAGGACTATCACCACAGCATATTATCGCGGTGCAATGGGCTTCATCTTGATGTATGACATCACTAACGAGGAGTCCTTCGCAGCAGTGCAAGACTGGTGAGTATGGAAGTCAGGAAGAAAAGCTTCATCTAGGTATTTTCCCCAGTACAGAATGGAGTAGACCTTTACCTCTTTTGAGGAGAGTTCCTGTGTGCTATTTCATGCTTGCAGTGACATGTGCGGGTGTGCTGTCCAGATTTAACTGGAGAGATTTCAGAATAATAGGCTTTTCTTTCCTAAAAGTGGTGCTTTTAAAAACTGTGACATTTTAAAGGTTTTACAAACTAAATGAAATAATGAAAAATATAAACATACAAAGACAAAATAAACAGTAGTGATGTAAATGTACAAGGTTTTTAAGATTTGCAGTTGTTAAAAATGCACACTCCTACAGTATATTTCTGACCCATGGCATGTAAATCCTTTACCTGAAGAGAGGACTAAAATAGCCGAATTCATTTTCCCTGCCTTCTCCCACACCCATGCATTATTGATCACAACATCCATCAAAACTGCTCTCACCCTGTCTCAGGCCACTGGAGATTTTATCGACATTGTTACTTTGTTCCGGTGACGCCAAAGAATGGCCTTTAATAAAATAACGTACTGGTCGTATCTGTTCTTATCTAAGCTTATGGACCCATGTTTGCTTTTTCTCCTCGAAAAAATATCAGTTTGCTCCTTTGTCTCACTGAAAGCAAAGCAGTTTCTCTGCATACAGGGCACAGATAAAATTAGGTTGCATTTGGCTCAAGAAGCCCGGTTGGTGGAGCAAAAATATACATTTTTAAGCTATCTCAGTGTTATCACTGGCTCCCAGTTCAGTAAGTCATCCTGTGAGAGCGACACTGGAGACACTTGGCGTAGATAATGCCCTGGAACTGAAGGTGCCAAAATGCAAGGATTTTCCATATGTTTATAGCCGTACAGAATTAATCCACTGAAGGTAAGCTGCAGGAATAGGGTCGCCGTTTACTACATAAGTCTTGTACATGATACAGAGCTTGCCACTGCTAATTTTTCAAACTACCAATCAACAAGGGAGGCAATTCCTTCTATTTTACAGCATTAGAGTAAGGTTGCTATAGTAAAGCTGACTAATGGCAAAAAAAGACAGACTGCAAGCATTCTGCTGCTCTTCTGCCAGGGTTCGTTACTCCTTAATATGAAATTGTTGATCTTGATCACACCAGCCATCAAGATTTTCTGTTTTCTTGTCAATAAATTATCCATTTTATTACATTTTATTACATCTATGTTGAGATTTGCAAGCTATCCTGTTACCACGTTCTGATAAGTTAATGTGCAATGTGAAACATATCTAATAAAAACTTACAGCGCAGCACTGCAGCTAATAATAATAATAACAATAGTAATAATGATATTTCATTTCAAAAGCACCTTTCAGAAACCCAAGACCTCTTTCCAACAAAGAGGCAAAAAAACCATTACGATTATCATGGTGTATGACTGGAAATGGCCATACCCCAGACCGAAATAGCAGCTTGAGTAATTAACCTCTTCTAGGACCCAGCACCATTAGCTACATGGTATAATTTTGTATTAAGAGCTGTTCACTTTGACATGTCACTGCTGGTTCCTAGAGAGGGCCATCAATTGAAATGGCTGATGTTTTTCTTTGACCTTTTGAACATCATCATTACAAGCACAGTGCTCTGTTTGTCTGGACTCCAGATATCTCTGTTTCTGTTGTATTTATTTTTTTTACCATCATATTTAGGACCCTAAAAAATGACCTTTTTGTCTGTTGTCACTGGAATCGGTGGTGGTGCTGGAGCCATGATGAATCTGGTCACTCTGACTCACTGTAGTCAGAACTCTGTTTTGCAGCTTCAGCAAGTCCCCTGAGCGCACTGTAAGGTTCAGAAGCCACTGCCGGGACCCAGCTCTCGATCAGTGACGTAGTTCTGCGGCTCAGTCAGCTGAGAGCTCCATCAGAGCCGCAGCACTGTGAAACGCGGAGATCTTCGAGCACTTAGACAGAGGCTCTCTCTGAAATGTCAGGCTGCATGCGTAAATAGACAGGCAGCGAGACGTCTAATCCAATCAAGGCCTGCTGAGTTGAATTAACTTAAAACGGAGCAAACCCTGTAGCAGGCTCAGGCCCAAGAAGATACAACAGAGCATCTGGATTTTTCGATAGGAAAATAATATATTTAAGGGTTACTTTAATTTAAAATGGGGGTGTCACTCAGTCCCTGATGGGACACGTGTCTTGTTTTTCTTTTAGTCCAGGTATCTATACTGTCTGCAGAGTTGATGCAAACATTTTCCCAAAAAGCATGGGTGAAGGAGCTGGCCTCCAGATATAATTTTTCATTTTCACATAGTATATTAAAATACAGACCTTATTCACTAATTAAGGGTGGCTGGAGCACACTTTATCATGTCGTGACATTTACATAAAATGACCCCCCTCCCCATCAGTTTCTTATCCTCACTTTGTAGTAGATCTGTGAAAAATAAGAATGAGAAAATGTGTTATTACTTAGAAAAGTAATAATTTAAGGAGCATCTTCATATGCCAGTTAACATATGAACTAAACATGTTTCACCCTGACTGGCCAGTGTCCCTTGCAGTGTTCGTGGAGGGTCCCCAGCACACTGATTAACAGCGTTTGGTGTTTCCCCTTCCTTCTGTCAGTCCCCCCATGCCATAAGCTCTCTTCTGGTTACATTAATTTTGATGCCCTTGTGGCCGCTGTTCCTATTTACCTATTCCTCTTTTTGCCCCTTTTGAGAAATCTGGCCCGGTGTCCATGGTAACAGCTCTTCCCCCGAGGGAGATGGCGCCAGCTTTTTGGGACGTGAGCTGAGAGGCAGGGTCCTATCTGGCTAATTTCCTGCGTAACATCCTGAACTATTCTCTGTCCCTGAGTGGGCTTCTCACTGCTGCCTTCATAACTCTGCCAGTGTCTCCTTCTTCGTGCAGATTGCTGATTATCTGTATTAGCGGGCTGCACACGAAATGCCTACCGGGGTCGTGTAACATTCTTCCAGGTCACACACATTTTCATCATATACTTCATTCAACTGACCAGGATTAACTGGTTTAACTGTAGCATTACTATACTCACCAAATGACACTTAAAAAAGACCCGCATGACATAACTGAGTCGGTGTGGTTAGGACACGGTGGGAAGCATAACTCGCTCAGAGAAACACCTTCAGTAATGCTGAATCGCTGGGTCTTATTTTATCATCATCCAGTACTGCCCCATATAAACTGTTCTCCACATCTAGAACTCCTGACATGTTGTTTTTGGTATATGAAAAATTTTGTCCAGAAATTATTTTTCTGACTTTATTTATTATGTTGTCTCCAAACCAGCCAGCTGTTTCCTTGCAGCAGAAGGCGCAATCCACCCAAGCTGAACAATTCAGAACACTTAAATTCATTTGAAAGAAAGCAGAAAGCTGAATTCCTTCTCCCTGTGCTCTTCCTTTCTATTGTGTTCGTTTTCCCGGTGAAGCATTCATGGTTCTGTGAACTCACTGCAGCAGACACTCTCATCACTTTTGCTTTTATTTCCAGATTTATATTATAATAGTTATAATAGTGCTTAAAAATGCTCACTGTGATCACACTCATAGTTTTGTCTTGTAGACAGAGTTTCTCATAACTGTTCACTTGCAATAACTGTTGTGTTTATTCTTGTAATGACTGTCAGGTTTATTCCCATGATAAGGTTTTATATGCCAGTTCTGCTCTTGTTGTCATGTTGTTCCCAGTTGCTATGATACCAGGTGACATGGATGGCCTAGTCTCCCGCCCTGAATAAACTAGTGTGCAATACAGGCTGTTTGCAGACAACATAAAGCCTTTTGTGTGATTAACAACCCAGCCCCCCCCAATACCTCCCCACATGTGACACCCTCACACAGGCTCATTTCCATGCAGGGTACACTGAGATCAAGTTGTTCTACTAGAATAAAACAAGCAACAATCTGTAAACAGGGGTTTGCTGGATAGCATATGGGGTGGAGCCAGTCAAGGAAGGTGGCATCTCTGGACAGATGAGATCTGAATAACAGCATCATTCTCTAATAAAAATAATAAGAGCTCTGCAGGTGGGTCATAGGTCGCAACCCATGACCTGGCTATGTGATTTCCAATTTAAACGATAAACAGATGAAGCTGAACAGTCCTCAGTCAAATGTCCTTGCTGATAAAATTGTACAACAGGTGTACAATACAGTGTGTACTTCAAATCTTCTCCGTGCTGATGGGAGACTTGGGGACATCGTTTATAATGAATGAGCTGATGATGATTTCGTGAAGAGACCCTCATAGTCCAAGACACATTGCAGGAGATGTCTGTGAAGTGCATCGATATCAGGTTCTCCAAACATACTTATTTATGAGATCATCAGATCATTAAACTGAAAAGTACATTTTTTTAGTAACACATTGTGAATTAGTATTATAATATATGGTGTTAGACTCTCTGTGTTCCACCTAGATGGTATAAGTGTCCACACTTCCTGTTACATGCCACGCGTAGCTTGTTCTATGCTCTAACTCTGAAACAAAAAAGTTATGTATGTGAAGGAGGGCCTGTCATCAGATACATTAGGTAAAGGATTAGATAAAACACAGTGTGGACATATTTAAATTGAAATGTGAGTTGAGAACGAGGACCTAAGGTGGTCAGTTTCAAGGAGACAAGTTGAAGATTAAGCAAAGCTGCTGAGTACCGTAGAAGACATGTTTATAAAAGCTCATCTCAATCCAAAGCAAAAACTAAGCCACAAGTAAACTCAATCCATAGTGAAAGCTAAACCACAAGTAATCCCAATCCAAATTGAAAGCTAAACCACAAGTAAACTCAATCCAAAGTGAAAGCTAAGCCACAAGTAATCCCAATCCTAGTTGCATCTTGAATGAAAATTATTACCTCAAGCTTCCGGGCGTCACTTGTTGCATGCTGGACATCTTGTGTCTTTTTTCCAGTGCCATTTTTTTTCTGTAACACAGGATACCATTTTGAAATTGATGTTTATGGCAAACCAAAGTCCTCTTTCCTTTTCCACTGCTATGCCTCATCTGTAGTCTGTACGCTAAGGTTCCTGGACGAACAGTGATGTTTACTGCTGTACATTCAGGCTTCCTTGTAACATTATAGTTATCTGAAACCTGAACGTTAGTCATTCACACAGCCAGGCTGCCCTGTTGGCTGCTGGTAATTCCTACAAGTGCTATATCTGTGATAGAAGTTGTATTAGTGTAGGTGTCAGCCTCATTGTGGCGGTGCTGATTCATTTTTATAGCAGAAGATGATGAAGAGTGATTTCCCTGGCCAAGACTAATACAGTTAAAAGCAGTTATTTGATCAAAAAATATCTTAGTCTGTTGATTAAGCAGTTTTTTAACGTTTTTGCCTCACATGCTTATCCTAGTAGATCAGATAAGATTCGGCTAACCATCCTGCACCAGACTGCAGAAACGGTTAGACTGCTGCTTCGTTTTTGGCATTATTCTGGCCCTGTGTCCTTACTGATTAGTGTTGTTTTTGTCATTCAGTCTTGTATAGGGTGACCAGATAATCCATGTCAGGGAGGACACTTTGAGCTACTTCAGGTTTTACAAACTACTTTCAAACTGAAAGGCTCCTGTGCTCGGCTAAATAGTTCAGCTCTTCTTGCGCTTTGACTGGCTTGTTTCCTTGATTGAAAGACTCATCCAGCTGTTTCACATTAGCATTAGTGACACATGCATGATTATAGGAGACTGACCAAGCAGCACACAGCAATAGCTCAGTGCTAAAGTGAAATCCGGGTCCTTTTAATTGAAAAGGTAATTTACAATTCCTGTCCTAGCTCAGAGTGTCCTCCCTGTCATGGGTTATCTGGTCACCGTAGTCTTGTAAAGCATCATTTGTCATTTTGCCGATAATATGCTTTGCTGGTCGGTCTTAATTTGCATTTGCATTTGTGATCTGTTCTTTTTTCCTGTGTGTTACACATAAGCAGCACTGACATGTCATGCCAGTTGAGTGTCTCTGACTGCAAATCAGATTGATGTGAGAGAGGCAGGAACAGGGAGGCGCCAGAAGGGTGTTCGGGGTGGGCTGTCTACAGGGTAGGCCATCTTGTGCAAGTTGGACTTTTGTCCTGCATCTGAAGGGTAGTGACTTGATCTCATCATGACCTCCCGTGCCTGACTGCAGGCTAAAGAGTAGAAACACTCTTTTTATCCTTCAGAGAGTAGACCCAAGGTGATACTTAGGCCAGCGACACTTTCTTCCTAGGTAAGCATTAAAACAGCTTTTTTTGATCTGATTTTATGGCAACATGATCAGTGAGTACATTTTGTTTTGCCTCAGGTCAACTCAGATCAAGACATACTCTTGGGACAATGCACAGGTCATCCTGGCTGGGAACAAATGTGACATGGAAGAGGAGAGGGTGGTTCCAGTGGAGAGTGGGCGGATGCTGGCAGATCAGCTCGGTGAGTGTGGACTGTGATATTTAAAATCTCTTTATAATAAAGTCGAGACAAAAAATGGTCGGCTTACTTACTGATTGTTTGCATTGCAACAAAGAGGCGTTTATGTTTTTTTTAATGTCACCTTATCTGCTTTCTGAAGGCTTTGAATTCTTTGAGACCAGTGCCAAGGACAACATAAACGTCAAACAGACGTTTGAGCGGCTCGTGGACCTCATCTGTGACAGGATGTCGGAGAGTTTAGAGACGGACCCGGCAGTCACCACAGGAACCCCGAACGCCAGACTGACTGACAACCCCCCGCCCCTCCCACAGGCCAACTGCGGCTGTTAGTGGCCAGCCGCTCTCAGCCGGGAGCCACAGCCTGAGGGTAGAATTTGCTATGTTGCCAAGACGCCCAGTTCCTTAGGTATAATCTACCTTGCATCCATATCTCACTTTGATCAATGCATATGCTGATGTAATGTGCCAAACGTACCCTTTTGCTTTGAAGTTTCCCTTCGACTTGAACATAATTTAGTGGATCTCAAGAAATGCACTCTCCTATAGTAAATGATATACCAAACTTAAGCTTAACATGTATGGCAAAAACAATTCACAAGCCTGTGTTATGAAGTATACATTTTGGATCTGTTTTGTTAAGCTCCTGCTATTTTTTTGTTTGTTTTCTTCAATGAATGAAATAAAAACTACCAAGCCCCGTTTCTCAGATTCACAGGCTGTTGCTGTTTCATAGACCGATGGGTTCACAAAGGCAAAAAGAACCGTTTCTTATTATACATTTTATACAATTCACTCTCCAGTGTTAATTCAGTAGGACCGGTAATAATACCCTTAGGTTTGTCAATCTTACTGCTTGTGCTGTATCTGGAATTTGCTCTCATATGTTGTGTCTGTGTGTCCAAAGGTAAATCAACAAAATGCCAGACTTAATGAAGAACCCCCTCCTAAACTTTTGTGATATCAAGTGGCATTGATTTCGCAGATAGTGTATACACAGTAAATCTTTATTTCCCTGATGTAAATGTTAATACCCCCTATGTGTTTCAGGTTGACATTTTTCAACACCCCACCATTGTGATTTTAACATTGTAACAAAGGAGTCCCCTTTACCTCAATTTCTTGTGGAAACTTGGTGCTATAAAGTGTTTAGAAAATGGCTAAACCCTCAATGTGCGTTAATGTAGCCAGGTCAGAAATCAAACAGCCATTTCCTGGGCTACAGATAGATAAGGGAATGTTAGGTGTACGTTCAAACATGAAGGATACCTTCTGAAATGATTGCATTTCAGGGGATTCAGTTTGCAAACAGGTCGTATCTTTATAGGGTGCAGGTTAAGAGGGTTTCATGTAAACCCCCTGTTTCCTGGGAGGAACTCTGTGGCTTTTCCATTTTGGGCAGTTTTCTTCTCACATGGGACAGATCCCTGCAGTGCATGCATGGGGACATGAATAGCAGTCTATGTGGAGAGGAAGACGCTTCAGGCAAAGTGTGATACGGTATCTCTGTGATAAGCTCAGACTGTACAAAGCAGAGTGGTAACCACAGTGTGTTGAGTAGAGTACATACTTAGTGGGATATTAATTTGTTATGTGTGTTTGAGTGATTCTGGTGTTTTGAGTCTCGGAGCATGCTTGCATAACCTGCTGTCCATTTGTAAATAGATATATACTTAACTCTAAATTGGTGAGCTACTCACCATTACAATGCGTGGCCTTTACTACAGTTTATTATTTATTATTAATAGCTCATTATTATTCTTGTGCATACATATATCATGCTACAATACATCCATTTACTCCATCTGTCCAGACTAGCGCGGCCTCTGACCTGCTCCGCCCTATGCTGAGTGTCTATGTTTGCCTTCGCGTCATCGACGTTTACGTGTCTTTGATGATTGCTCCCAGTGCAGGATGTCTAAAGCCTTGAATGAACTCTCTGCTGCCGGTGACCAGAGCAGGCTCACCTGCCGCTGGTCAAGCCGAGGTCACCAAAGGTCATAAAGACTCCTGTCAGCGCTAAGAAGAGTCAAATCACCGTTAGGGTCACAGTGAAGCCAAAAACTGGGTGCAAAGAGTATTACCATGTATCCGTATCGAAATTAAATGCAGCTGTTTTGGATGGAAAGTAGCATAGTAGTAGCCAGAAAAAAAATGACTCTGACACCCCCAAATGCATATTGAAGATAATCACAGTTTTTTGAGCAGCACTGATCCAGGTGAATGGAACTGGGTCATGGAGAAGCATCTATGATTTATTTACCATTTCACTGGCTGTTAGTCCAGGTATTTGTATGTCTACGTAGATTAGATACTTCCAATGCAAAGTTTTAAAAAAAACTTTTTTAATGTTCATGAAGTTTACTTACTGGGGAGCCTGAGCTTGTGAGGGGTCTTTGTCAGTAGGAGTCTATGTGATGTCAGTTTGATGATCCTTTTTTTAGACTTTGGCTTATGCTGAAAAGAGAGAGAAAGTGATGTGTCAACATTTCATCCTGGTGAAGCATCCTCTGTTTAAGAAGTGCGGTGCATTTAATACCAAAATATTATCCTTTTAGTCAAAATTTGTAAAGTATTACTCTGATGGAAAATGTACTTGTTTACTAGTTTCTTATTCATATATTGCTATTACAGCCACTTGATACGTGCAAATACCTGTATACCATTATTATATTCCATCAGTACTACTATATTTTAAATATGAAGATGCCATTAAACACACCTTTAACTTCTTAACTTTTGTTAAAAAAAAACACTTGACGAAGTTTCGATTTCACATGAAATACTGTACGCGTAACGTCAATCTGTATACTAAATTAGGTATGTAGTGCTTGTCATGGCATTTGTGACAGATTCTAAAAAAGGATGTACACACAGTAGACATTGTCTTGTAGATGTTGTGTGAAATGGTGAGTAATCTAGAATTATCTATATGTATTTATTGTTCAGTCAGTGTGCACCCTCAGACCTATTTTTGAGGTGCAATGGGCCAACAAGTGCAATAGTTCAAAACCTACTTCATGTATTATATATAGCTGTCCATAGCTTGTTTGTGTGCTGTCACTTGCGTGATTGTGGTTTGCATGCTTTGATGACAAAATCCAAAACCTTCGCTGTAGGAAATGAGGTAAAAAGGTATGGGGCTATATAATTAATTGAATGTCTTTGCACCCGTTTGCCTGCTGCTTAATGATTCCCAGTATTAAAGCGGTCTCAGCTTTTTCTGGTGGTTTATAACAAGCAGATTTTTTAGTGGTTACCGGGCTTGTAATAAGCGGGGAAGGCACAGGGGCAATTTGGCCTCTACGCCATCATGGAAAGTAGTTAGGAGCCCACTGACAGCTGAAATCGCCAGGGACCTCTGGCCATGCTAATGCGTCTCTGGGTAGGGACTGCTTCATATTTGCGACTCCTTTATATTCGGCATATCAGGAAATTTGCCAATTGCTAATTTGCCCGTAACATTTTTTGTCTCAGTTTTCTGTTCGCAGCCTTAAATGAAAGTTGTGTCTTGTGACCATGTTACTGATCACATGCGTGAGATGCGGTTGCTTTGGAAACTTTTGAAGCAGAACGGCAGCACGCAAGAGTGGTAAGATGTACTGTGAATTAGAGGCCTTCGAGCTGTCCACCTCTCTGCCGTTACATGGGATTGGCTGTACGGCCTCCTGTTTCGATTACATTTTTCCATCGTCTGTATGTCTTGCTACATATCACTGTTTATGATTGTTTGTATTAATGCTGGAGGGTTGGGAACAAAGAAGGGAATCCCACTAAGGCTGTTTATAGCCCAGCAGTATCAGCACAGAGGTCCACGGAAGCCACTTCGTTTGAAGACCTCACCAGAAGCACATTGCTGTTTTGACTGTCACAAGAAACAGCAAGCTGAATTATCTTGTCTGTAACTCACTGTGACCCTTTCCCCAGTCCTGTGTTCTTTTTGCCTTTGGAGAACCACTGTGATACAGCACTAGTGCAAACTTAGAACTGTTGCTTTTCCTAAAGACTACTGATTCCATAGATCATCATTCTGCAAATGATGTTCCCTCGAATTTGGATACATTGACATTAAATAGATTCATTTTTTTTCTCTATTATCTCCCAACAAATGAGTAAACTGTTTTGTTCAAGCAACCATCACCTCAGATTTTCCTAGAATCAAATAAATGCATAGATACTTAAATAAATGTGCATAGGTTATTTGTCAGCTAGGTCTTGATAAACTCTTCTGCTGTTTCCTTTTCATGGATTTTACGATTAGACAAAAAAAGAACTTTCACTAAACAGTACTGACTTGCAGGACTGACAAGCTTGGTCTGTAACAATTAATGTGAGATACTGGATTGGCATTAAAATGGCTCTTGATTGCTTCATTCTATTTTCTTAGTAACGCATACTGTTGAATTGGATATTTTCCCTGTACCTGTATGTGAATTATTCTGTGTTACACAGGTGTTTTTGAGATCACAGTAAATAAAGCAGTTATACTACTCTACTGTTTTCCTCAGTATCATTCAGTGTCTGTATCTTCCTGTCTCAGCAGTGTTTCTTGATGAACTAGTTCAGTCAGGTCATAATAATACTATATCAATGGCAACAGGTTTGTCTTTGAATTTGTGGAACAAAACAAGGATACATTTGAGAAATATACTGGCATTAATTTCAGTCACTTTAAAACTTGTTAAATTTCCTTTACAAATATGCCCCCTGGTGGTCACAATATGATATACAGTAGTAGTTTCAGTCACGAGAAATGCCTGGTTGGCCTATGAATGAGATGTATTGATATCAGCTAAAATGTAATGATATACATGTTTGTTTCAGCTGGAAAAAAATACATCCATTGGTCTTGGAACCTCTTACTCTGAAGAGGGTTATAATTTGACATTTTATTCATCATCAAATCAGGGTCACTGAGGGGACCAGAGGCAGGACAGAGCATGAGGTAAACCAGGCAAGGGTAGCACAATCACCCCCACCTCTCCCGGAAGTTCCGGGAGTCTCCCTTAAATTGACAGCAGCTCCCAGACACCCATGAATGATGTTCGATCTCTTGGAAATCTGTTTTTCTCAGTGCCGATAAAATTTCAGCAACCTTTACCGCCGCAACCCAATCCCCCCCACCCCCCAACCTGGTCGACAAATTTTACAGCCACACCCCCAGCTCACCATCGCCAAGTTTAACCACCTGCATCTCCTCAGTCAGCAACTTTTCATTTCCACCTCCCAAAAATCAGTATGCTTAAGGTGGGATCTCTGCCACCAGTCCATTAATTGGCAGGTACACACTGACACACTATGACAGGGGTCTCCAACTCCGGTCCTGGAAAACTACTATCCAGTAGGTTTTCTATCCTACTTGGCTTCTGATGAGCCACACCTGTTCCTGGTATTTACTTGAGAACAGGTGTGGTTCATCAGAAGCCAGGTAGGATAGAAAACCTACTCGACAGTGGCTCTCCAGGACCAGAGTTGGAGACCCCTGCACTATGAACTATTAGTCTAATTGCATGTCTTCAGACTGTGGGAGGAAACATGTATAGCATTGATGGAAGATGTGCACATGCACCGGAGATGAGATTCGAACCCTCAGACCTGGCGGCATAAAGCTTCACTGCTACCAGCTGAGCCTGTTACTGCTTTTGGCGGTTTCAGTATATTTGCAATCATTTTAGGAACTATACTGGAAATAGCCCAAATTGTTCAAATTTTATTCGTTTAACGTCTTGGAGCTTGATACCTAGATTATGAGTCATAAATATAGGGTTATAGAAGTAGGTAAATGAGATAGGATACAAGGTCGGCTAACATGAGATAGAGGTGATAATTTATATTTCGCACTGCATCAAATAGTATATGAAAGGTCTCAAATCTTTAACCCAGTCCTTGAAGAATTTCTGAAAATAATCTAGAAGTAGCCTGATACATACAAATGGGCAGTGTTCTTTATGGGTGACAAGCTATAACAATGTGGTATTATTGGTAAAGATACAACAGGACATGACATAATTGATCCAACTATACTTTCTGTCATTAAAAGAATAAATAAATCCCAGGACAACAGCACAGGCAGACAGACAGGCAAGCAGACAGACAAAGCGGCAAATGATAGATGGATGGATAGATAGATAGGAAGGAAATGGAGACCAGAAGCACTGAACATTAGATTTTACATTGACCTTTACATATTTAGCAGACTTTGTTGTCCAAGTGAGCCAAATAACAAATGAACAAACTACATGGTGCTTCTCAACTCTACCAGCTTCCCTACCAGGGAAATGATTTTATAAAATGATGATCCTAAAATCCAACAAAAGTTAGGTTGATAATATTATCTCCCTGGTTCCGTGTAGAAATAACACAGACAGAAAGATGGGAATAAACATCCACCCTTTTTAAAACCCTTTCTCTTTGTGAGGGTCACAGTGGCAGCATGCTGACCAGGTCTGACCTGACCTCTCTCTCCATGGTCACTGGTTCCCACCCATTCTAGAGGATCCCCAGGCTTTCCCAAGCCAGCTGAGTGATATATTCCCATCAATGTGACAAATTTTGGCAAATAATATTTTAGGAAATTTACAAATTAATTAATATAATGTGTAGGGATTGAATACTTATGCAAAAACTAAATTCTGAGTTTTCTTCTTCAGATAAATATCTACAGAAAATTATTTATTTCCACTTTGGAAATGAATTTTTACAACATGAGTTCACAATAAAAATACTGAACGGATAAATATGTGTACAAATCTTTTGTCATGCAGAAAATTATAATGACTTTCAAAGGGGTTTAATACTTTTGCAAGCCACAGTACGTTGGCGCCTTATCGCAGTGTCTGTGTTGTTAAAAAATATTAAAAATGATTTTCATTGGTACATCATCCATTGGTACCTGGTATTTTTTATTGCTCTATCACCTCTTGAGAATTTGGCTAAAACGTCAGAATCCCTTTCATTCGAGAAAGATTGTACAGTGCTCTATAATAATGTACTTTACTATAACTTAATTGTTGGTAATGAGCGTGAATTATTAATGCGCGATCCGCGGATAGTTCGCGCACATGGGTGTGTGAACTTAATTGCCTTCGACTGAAAATCTCATTCAGCGAGCTGACCAAAGCTGGCAACTCTGACACATGCACAGACATTTACATGTATGTAAGTTTTATTACGTTGTAAATAATATGTAGAGTTTGCAAACTACCCCAACGCTTTTGATGTAGCTAATCTTAGATTTATAATGGAATAATATAGATTTGCCGTAAGATGCGAGTTGGCAACCCTGATGAAACTCACGTTTAGTTATTCAAAGAACCATTCATAATTCAGAAATTGTATTGTTATTGAACGCTAACGTTAGTTTACCGTGATCGCTTATTATTATTCATGCTACGAAGAATCACATCCATCTTAAAACCTATTGTTAATCGTATCTTCCACATTCCCACCACTATAGCTCTTATCAGTACGAGCTGTAGTGCCAATCATCGGTTTCATACTGTTAACCAATGGAATTGATCTTTAAGTTTCGTCAGAGCTACGGGGCGTGGTTTGTTAAGTTGCGGGGCGTGGTTTGAGGAAAAAATGACGCGTAATTTCATATGCGACGGAACTATACTGCTGCCCCCAAAACAATGGAGGACGAAGAAGTTGTTTTGTTAGTTATTCTTTTGTATTTTTTTGCCAACGTATGTACGTCTGTTACAGACAGACGACTTCAAGACGTGTATGAAAAGATAAAAAACGACAGGAAAGCTAGAGCACGAAAGAGAAGAAGACTTTTACGTCGAATTGCTGAGATAGAATTTTCCGAGGCAGAAATATGGAAACACAAGCAAAAAAAGGTACTCGTGGATACGTTTCATGTGCTTGGTGGAGGTACACTCATATTAAAAATATATTTCGATATAATGTTAACGTGTTCATATACTTATCTCTCTTTTTTTTTTTTTTTTTTAGTTACACCGACAACTCTCTGCACGTCGCGGTTCATCGCCGGTTTGGATGTACAACAGGACTGCCGACTGGTGGGAAACAGTAGCTCCGAGCTTCGCGTTTGACCAGTAGATACAGAATTTTTAAATGTCGCACGATACATTGTTGTACCGTGATACAACCCAAATTGGAAAAAATGGACACCAACTACCGTTTGTGTGTGCCCCTTCAAAAAAGGATTACTTGCACTGTGGAAACTCGCGAACAACTCTGAAGTGTTACACGTCCTTTTGGTGTTGGAATGTCAACTGTGTGGGAGTATTAAGGAATTCTGTTATTGACAGAGTATTAATACCAGAAGTAATTAAATGTCCAAACATGCTAAACTTGAAGAAATTGCTATGTACGTGTATCAATGAGTAGCAGAAATTTGGGTTACTGGAGTGTGTAGGGGCGGTAGATGGAACACACAACTCCATTCTGGGACCAGCGGAGTACCATACTGAATATTTTAACGGTAGAGGCTGGCGGACTTTGTCACTTCGTATAGTACAATCCCACGTCTAAGACTTTGGCTGCTATTTGGTTGTTTGTGTACAGTGTGCACTATTCCTCTCGTTTGTAAATTTCTTGTGGTTTTTTGAAGCTGTTCAGCCAAGTAGCTACTTTAATATTAGTTTAAATACTAGAACTCATGGCCATAAGTGGAAATTAGCGGGAGGACATTTTAAAATGAACTTGAGGAAGCACTTCTTTACAGTGTGTAGTTAGAGTATGGAATAGTCTTCCTGTTAGTGCAGCACAAGCTAAAACCCTGGGTTTCTTTAAATCAGACCTAAATAAGATGTTAACAACTCTGAGCTATTAAAGTTCTCCTCAAACAAGCTTTATGGGCCGAATGGCCTCCTCTCGTTTGTAAATTTCTTATGTTTCTATGTGCGTCTGTGTCCCTTCAGACTCTCCTCTTGCATGTGTCTGTGTGTCCCTTCAGACTGCTCTTATGTTGTATCGTCTGATCCTGCTTATAACTGCTGCTGTAACACTGAGAATTCCTTTCATGGAATTAATAAAGTACGTCTTATGCTGGAGTATTAAGATTATCAACATTGTGGGAATTAGCAGACAAACAGATGTTTGTTGTTCTTTGTGAATTGCATGTTGAGGAGTGTAGAGAGGAATGGGGAGTTTTGTGACTCGTTAGCCACCCTGATCACTAGGAAATGATGCAGGTCTAGGACTCGTGCAGTATTTAAGGGCCATGCAGTTTTTTATCCTGTATCGCACCATGTGCACGAGTGTTTTTAATTGCAAACAGTAAAGTTTTGTATGACACATTTGCCTATGCATCAAAGTAAATTCGACTGAAGCTGAAACTTTGCTTTAATTTTTATTTTGTGCCGGTGATGCTCCACACAAGCTAGCAGAAGATGTAAGTAGTGTACAACTTAAAGTGCAAATACCAAAAGTCATAATTGAGCAAATTTTATATAAATGCAACATACAAAATATTACTACAATATAAAAATGCAAAATAAAATCTAAATACAAAGAATAGTATAGGGGTAGTAGAGTGTGTCCTTTTCTTTTACCAAGGACCTAGACCACGGGTGTCAGACTCCAGTCCTGGGGGGCCAGAGCCCTGCACATTTTTGGGTTTCCCCTCGTTTAACAAACCTGATTCAACTTCTTGTGCTAATTACCACATAGCTGTTGAGTTGAATCATTTGTGGTGGGACAGGGAAAGAACTAAGCTACACAGGGCTCCGGCCCTCCAGGACTGCAGTTTGACACCCCTGACCTAGACAGTCTGGTCAAAGGTGGCAAGAAAGCCTTGCTGAAAAGCATTCTGCTGACACCTAACCTCTGCAGCATCCTCTCATAAAACAGGAAACAGACTCTGTTCAGCCTCTTGAGCAGCTGGGCGTCTGTGTGTTGTCCTGTAAGGCCTCTAGAAAATCAGAATCTCTCTTCCTCTTAACAGAACTGCTTAACAGAATTTCTAGAAGTTAGACTTATGGATATATGATAATACGATCATTTAAATCATACGCATAGCAAAATATCTGTTATTTGCATTTTAGCATCAATTTTCAGTGTAGACAAAGTTGGCCCCGATTCCCCCTATAAATGGCTATTCCAGCTTTGACACTTTATACTACCCTCTAGTTTTCGTTTCACATTGGAGTCCAGTGGTAGGCTACCGGTTGTTTCAACCGGCAATTGAACTGACACAAAGTAGCCTAACAGAAGAGGAAAATGGCACAAAGATTAGCATTAACTCTCCCGTGTCTTTGACAGAATTTAAGAAACGTATGCCAAAATTCAAGACTAACCCTAGCCTCAGGGGCAGTGTAAGGCATAGGCTATCCTAGACTACAGCTTATGGCAATGGCAAAACCCAGGACCAGTTCTTAAATTTGGCCATTCAATCTGCTTGTGCAATAACCTCCTCTCCCAGATCGACGAACTTGAACGACAGCACTACCCCCTCATCGGTAAGTTTTACCACTTTGATTAGCATATTATTCATGTTTCATTGTTTTTAATCATTTCCCGTTTGTCTTTCAACTAGAAAAAAATGGCCCATTGGGGGCCTCCTACCCATGTCAGCCCAATGCCCCCAGAGTACTTAATTCACCCCTGACATCACACTGTCAGAAAAAAATAATTCCAGTTTGTACCTTTGCTTGTCACTGCAGCTGTACTCTCAAGGGGTTGCCAACTGTACACTAGCTGTAGATAAATGTATATTTTAAGATACAGAAATCGACTCAGGAACATTTTTGTACCACTGACCATGCATTAATGTTGTTTGTACCTTGGAGATGTTCCTCAAAGTCCATTTCTATACCTTTTATTAAACTAAAAGGTACATTTACCAACAGGTAGGGTACAATTGGCAGACCCTTGTGAGAAGCAAAGGTACAAATTGGTGCTCTTTTTTCTGACAGTGCATTTGTCCATTTTATGCACTCTTCATTCTGCTCTATTTTTGCTCCATTATTCCTATAGAAAACAGAAATTGAGATAAAATCAATTCCCCACACTTCTACATAATGTAAACCTGGCTCCCCACCCCAGATATTCCTAAGAAAGGACCAGGAACTACTTCCCAGGAACTAAAATCGGTCAGAGTTCCTGCAGTGGGAATGTGACAGAAGTTCCTGATTCTAAAAAAAAAAAAAAAAGTGCCTCTTTCCTGAGAAAAGTTTCTGTGGTGAGAAAGGGGCCATAGTAGATTTCTAAAACAAAATCATTAACAATTGATAAGCATAAGATGTAAATGTGCATTTAAAAAGAAAAAAAAAAGGCAGTCAAGTATCACATATTTATATTGCGGACAGGGACGGAACCCACTTGGCTAGTTCAGTAATAATGTACCAGATATATTTCTAAATAAATTTTCACTAGCCCACAATGCACATTGGAATCAATATCAAAAAGCAATCCAAATGTGACATTTTACCATGTAAAAAGTAATTTTTTATGTATAACATTTATTACTTTCAATAAACTATTTACTCATTCAAAGCACTAAGTATCTCTCTACCAGGCATCCATCCATTTTCCAAAACCACTTCTCATCCAGGGTCACAGGGGGTCCAAAGCCTATGGGTACAAGGCAGGGACCACCCCAGAATGGGGCACCAACCCATCACAGGGCACACACACATTTATGGGCAATTGGGCAACCCCAAAGAGCCTCAGCATGTTTTTGGACTATGAGGGGGAACCCAGAGAAAACCCCATAACCACATGGGGAAAACATGCCATCGCCAAACGCATGAAACCCTGGCAGAGACTCGAACACAGGTCCCAAAGGTGTGGGACAGCAATGCAAACCACTGCACCACCGTGACACTCCAGCCACCTACCCAAACATTTTCCAATTCTTGTGTCCTTGTGTGAACTACATTAGGACGCTTCCGCGATGCATCGATCATGATGTTTTCTCGGTTTCTTTTTGATCTAGCTTGCCAGTGTCGCTACTAATTCTGTGCCCTGGAAAATTGAGAAATAGAGCTTGCAAGTGTTTGTTTTTTCTTTTTACCATGGCCTGTGGAATTCTCACATCTTAAGGGTGTTAATGGGTGTCCGCAAGATACAGTTTCACCAAAAGCAAATACTGCCCAAGCCTAAATCTTAGTTGTAGTAATAAATGCGGCATCAGTTCATAAATGTCAAAATAATGTCTGTCAAGTGAATAAGCCAAATATGTAGTAACTGCGGTATGCTTGTTGTGCATCAACCCTTACATTAATTGCAATTAATCACGCACGCGTCTCACGCTTTCAGAAAGAAATCTTATGGCAAATCTATATTTTTCATTATTAACCTAAAATTAACTACATCAAAAGCTTTGGGGCAGTTTGCAATCCCTACCGACTATTTACAAGGTAATAAAACACTTGCATACATGTAAATGTGTGCACAGACTTGTCTCGAATTGAAAATCTCACACCAGTCAGCTGACGAAAGTTGCCAATCCTGTTAATCACTAATAGACTACAATCATTGAAAACCATCCAAAAAATGTTATAGTTTGTATATTCAGTGCAAGGTTGCAGAGATCTGGAGCATATTCTGGACGCAATGTTAGGAATGTCCCAGGAGGGGCCACCAATCCATCGTTATTATTCCAAACACAAGTCTCAAAAAAGATTAAATGCGTATATCAGATTTCTCCGTGAGATGAATGTGAATTGTGGGATTCTGTGCAAAGTCACAAACAAAGCGCTCATGTTGTTTACAACCGGGGGGTGTTCCATGAAGCAGGATTTAGGGAAAGTCTCACTTATTTCGACAAGTCTGGCTCATTTAAGTGGGAGTTCAACGTGTATTAAATGAATCCCTGCTGAGCTACCATGGTAAATTAGGCGAGTGAACAAGTTTTCTCCACACCAGGGGGGTATTCCATTAAAGTAGCTAAAGAAAGCAAGTCTTGCCAGAAAAAGTCAGACTCAAACTAGCACCATCTCTAAACTTAGCTTCACGTCGTTCCAATAACGCAGTTCAGCATTAATTAATCGAGGCTCATACAAGACAGACTTGCATAATCTTACTTAACGCGCACACCCGAGATATTTAAGAAGCCCGTTCATTTGGTCAAACATGAAATGCAATCACTGAAATTGAAAAAAATTAATCAGCTACCATAGATATCGGTGTCAGAAGCAGGATATGAAGAGTTGAATACTGCCCCCCGGTGGTACGGAGCACTTCCGTTTGGAACACCGCAACACATTAAGGGAAAGCACATTAGGAAAACACAGCACATTTAAAAATTAAATTTGCTTAATTTTTTGTCTTGATGTTTTTGTGTTGTCTGTATGGTTTTGCGTCTTAATGTTTTTACCTTGTGTTAATGTTGACGTGGGCTTTCAGGGACACCATAGTCTGAAAGACACTCCTTATTTAATGTAGGGTGACCAGATCATGGAGGACACTCTGAGCTAGGACAGGAATTGTAAATTACCATTTCAATTAAAAGGACCCGGATTTCACTTTAGC
>JAODKC010000044.1:28312698-28347182 GCA_026777985.1 Mormyrops attenuatus | reverse complement strand
TTCAGTTTGAAAGTAGTTTGTAAAACCCGAAGTAGCTCAAAGTGTCCTCCCTGACATGGATTATCTGGTCACCCTACTTAACGACCGAGTTCAGTTCCTACGACTAGGTCGTTAAGCGAGGTGTCGCCCTTACCTATATTTCAAGCATCCGGTATGATAATGGGTTCGTGCCAACCATCTTTAGATATTGTTTTAATGTTACCCTTGCACCATTTATACAATTTGTATATCTATGAATGACGGGCGATTAGATGCTTGACGCTGAAAAGTATTCACGGCCGAAGTTCTAGAACAGCGAACAATACCGAGTGGTCGGAGAGCTGGTCGTAAGTCCGCACGGTTGTTAGGTAGGTCGTTTAGTGAGGAGTGTCTGTATTTACTACAAGTTACGATTTTGATGCTTATAGCACTTGGCAATATTTTTGCATGCGCAGGTTAGTTTGGTTTGAATAAAAGTAGAAGACACAGTTTGGATAAAATGACCAAAGACAAGAAAAAGAATGCTCACCCTCCATTGACAAGCCAGAGAAAGGCGAAAAAGTTAAGGCATTTCACATCCAAGAACACATTCAACAACGGACACCCCACCCGCATTAACAACAGCAGCAGTTTGCTGATTTTACTCGAGGTGCAATTTCTACATGTCAGATGAAAATCCATCCATCAATCCATCCATCCATATTAATAATAACTATAATTAAAATATATTGTAATATGAAACATATAAAAGCAAATTATGTTGTAAAGTTATATTTAAAAATCTTCTATTTATGTAAATATTTTTATATTTAATGTTAATTATATTACATTATAATTCCTATACTAACTCTTTGAGATATCTGTACATCATTATGCTAGTTTATGGTGGAAGTAAGAGTATCTCAGTCATCGGTCATGAGCTGCATTGTCCAGTCAAGTCCATTGTCATGAACCAGCTAAACAAATGAACTAACTGCATGAATCTGCAGTGACTCACTTAAGAGATTTGATGAATGAATCATTCCCGAACGACAGGACTTACTTTAAGCAAGTAGTGACACTCTTATGTACAATTCTGTGCCAAAGTCGTAGGCAGTCAAAGGAAATTGTTTAAATTGTTTTTGTGTTGGTGTTAAACTGTGATATCTGCCGGAGTGTGTCAGCTTAAACATTATGCACATTTCCTCTTGTTATCCCAGTTTTTGAATTTGAATTTAGTGATTAATTGTCATTGTTGACACACCACAGCACACAACACAAAATACATTCTCTGCATTTAACCCATATGTGACATAGCAGGGGGCAGCTAGTTCAGCACCCGGGGAGCAGTACCTTGCTCAGGGTACTTCAGTGGTGCCTTGCTGGTCGGGGATTCCACCCTGCAGTCTTTCAAATACAAATACACGTCTCTAACCATTAAGCCACCACTGCCCACAGTAATTGTGTTTGCAGTTACTGTTCAACATACCCATGTTTGTGTGAAATCCTTGTATGCCTTGTTTGGGTAATCAATACCCCATGAGGTTAATTCACTAATTAAATTAATTAATTAAATTATCTGTGGATGAAATTTGATAAGCACATGGAAAGGCTGAGGAGAGGTTTGGCAACCAAAGCTGTGTTTTAGCCATTCAACAAGGTATCAGTGACTTTTTGGCGCACACAAGAGATTGTTATACTCTTATTGTATATATTCAAATGATAAAATGTGTGTTTTCTAAGCAACTTTGTGAGCAGATCATTTCCGTTTAATGTCCAAGACTTGGAGTTTTGTATTTTCCTGCCGCTCCACATACTTCAGCAATACCTTTCCATCTTCAAACCTCTGGTCATGGGCAGAAAGGGGCACGTGGCTGGATCATACCCTGGACGGAATTCCAGTTACTTCAAAAATAAATCACCCATTAACGTCTGATTCAATTCTATTTCTGTGATGCAGTGCATACACATGGTAAATGATTTACTGTATATCTGCTCCCATGCTTTAATTCATGCAAATCTCTAGTTTCATTTTGAAGTGTCGAGTTTATGAATATTTGATTACATGTGCAAATGTATCCTGAAAATTTAATTGCTCACTTATGTGGTTTTTATTCAGAGTGTTATGCATGTATGTAAAATTGGGCATGGTTGTGAGTGTGTTTTTACTCTTTCGAAAATAAACCACAATAATAAAAATATAAAACACTCACAAGACTGGCAAACGTCTTCTCTCAAAGTGGCCATAAGGTGGCACTAGAACTTACATAATGAAAACACTAACTCCATTGCGTTTCAGTGACAATTCCTAAGCAAATAGGTATGGGGTAGAAAGAAATACAACACAGATACAATTACCTAATGCAATTGCAAATATTTTTGGAATTTTTGACTTATACTAGCAATCTTTAATATGGATGCCTTCTCAAAAATGTTTTTTTTGTAATGCATTTAGTTTTTCTTTTTTGGATGAAAAACGGCAGACATAGCAACAAATTAGGCAGAGTCAACCCATGCTTTTATTTCCGTTGTATGTAAAAATGTTTTTTTTTCACTTTTCATTTATTATTATTTTTTACTGAAGGTTCGTAATCTACAGTACTATCCAATAGACTGTAAGAGACAAGGAATCCTTTAAAATAATTATGGAATTGTCTTGTGAAACTTCCAGACAAGTTGGCATTCTAAAGACATAACCCATAGAAAAAATAACTGTTGTTCTGAAGTCTTTTACAATTACATTTCATGTAACCTTTTATACCATAAAAAAATAAAAACCAAACAAAAAAAATTAATAAAAAGTCACCAATTCCGATGATCCAGGGCTGCTAAAATCTACAGTATGCGTGTCAAAAAGAGCCTTTGTTGAGTTTTAAAAGACACCCCCTTCTTGGTATGTGCAAATATCTACAGGGCTGATCAAAGGAGAATCCCCGACTGGCGTCATAATAACACTCCGAACCGCAAGAAAATGCAGGCTGGTTTCCGTAGACCTCTGGGTTGCTCAGGCGACTTCCCAGCTCCTTGCCTGCCCAAACCCTGTCATTTCCAAACCCTCCTCCCCCACTCCAGTCGCAACCCACACAGAGGGGCTTTCTTATTGCATACGCCGTGTTGCATACTACATCTGGTGGCAATCAGGTTTGGGTGAAAAATAAAAGAATAAAAATCATTGGCTGTTTTCGTCTCCCGCTATATAGTTCAGCCTGAGCAACATGGCGATGACCAGAATCACATCTGAATATGACTGTGTCTGGTGCGCTGCTCTCGGATGAAGCGCGCGGCTCGGAGGTCAAGCCGACGCAGCCGACGATGCGGTGAAGAAAAAAAAAGGAGGAAGAGGAGAAACAGGACTGACAGGAAATACGAAGGAAAACAGAATTTAAAGTTAAGGCACAGCCCTGGGCCCAAGGAACTGCAGCTCTTGTCTTGTTTGGCCTGACCACTGCTCCATCACACACAAACCCTCAGGTGGAGAAATGGGTGGTGGCGGGAGGCATTTAGGGGGATGTCCTTAGTAGCCCCCATCTCTCTTTTTAAATTAAAAGTTTGTAATTCCAAAACCCACATTATAGGGTTTTTTCTGTATTCAGCAGGAACAGGACAGAACCACATTACACTGCTATTAAAAAAAAAAACAACGAAGGCAGCTAATTCCCAGCAACTGTGTTTTTTTGTCCCAGTCGAATGTGATTCATGTTCTCCCCAATGGTATCTACGCCAATGCTCAGGTGAAATATTACAGAAGATCAAATTTACACTGAATACATATAATAAACATTCTCTCAACAAGAGTTACATAATACAGCAACACCATCGCCATTAGGGATGATAGAGTAAGAATCAGTCATTTACAATAAACGTTATAATCATCTGTACAGCACAATAAATACATGGTTGTAAACAGACAAAAGAAAAACTCTACAGATAAGGTCATCTGGTGAGGGGGGGCAAAGGCTTGGCACAAAAAAGATAAAAATTGAATGCTAAAATAATAATAAGAGTAATAAAAACGTTAAAATAACATTTTGTCAATGTATGTACCATCAAGGCCAGCTTCACTCTTTAAAGTTTCTCCTAACAGAAACAGAAAGCGATGGTTCATTGTCTATGTACATCCTCTCACCAGATGAGGGCCGTTTTGGGGTAGCCAGTGAGCTTCTCGCACACTGCTCTCATGCTACAACGTAAATCTCCTGGTACCGCTACACTGACTGTGGAGAAACAGCAACACGACAAAACAGAGGATGCGTCGGTGACAGAAATTATGGCTGTAGGAACAGGAAGGACAAGAGGGTGTTTTCAGGCTCTGTAAAGCCTTGTGCAGTGCAGTTTTGGCAAATGTGTTATAAATAATAATAATTATAAGCATGAAATGGGTAGAGCCAGCGCACTGATTAAGCTAACGCTGCTTGCCCTGAGACTACACTATGAAGCTGATTGTCTTGTGTATGACCCTATTTTAAATGCAGAAAAAGACTAAGCAGAATTAAAATCAATACAATCTGATTGTGATTCAGAGGTACTGACTACTACTATCAATACTAATATTAACACTAATAATAATAATAATAATAATAATAATAATAATAATAATAATAATAATAATGCGTACATACATACATAAAAAAAAATTGTAACAGATTCCTGTACACTGAAAATGCTTTAGCATGTAACACAGAGTGGTCATGGTATACACAAAATCAGATGTCATTTGCAAATGCAAACTTCACAAATAATGCGTTTTAAAATCAGCAATGCAGGCTTTGTGCTGTCCTTAAAATACAAATGTGATAATGTTCAGGCAAAGAAGGAAATCTTTCTGAAGGCCAGCACAAAGAAAGTGTGTTTGGAATAGCTTCATTATAACCATGTCACTTCTTCCAAAAACCACTGTCATTCACTAATTGCTAAAGTAAAAATTAACCAAAACTCAAACCAAAGATGGTAATGTTAGAGCTGTGAGCTTTGCAGAGGAGTGATTAAGATCCACACAGTGCGAAGACTTCCCAGAAGGTCAGACAGCACAGATGAAAGTGACTGGACACCAACAGCAGTATCAGATGAAGCCTATTACTTCTCCTTATAAAATCTCTAAATGTTGCTCTCAAAACAAAAACCTACATGAAACAAATTGAAGACTGCAGAATACCTGTGCCACTGTATGAGACTTCAGCCTTTTCAGCAGGTTTTCAAGGAAGACATGAACTGCAGAAACTGGATTACTCTGCACAACCCCATTCCACCAGACCCACCCCCCTTTTCCCCAGCCTTCTTCACAAGCAGGGATGTGGAAGATGCCACTTTTTTCTCACCAAACACTGACTTTCTGGTTCGAATCAAGATCAACCCCCCCCCCCCCAGCCACAAAGAAAAAAAAAAATCCATCCCTTGTTCACAGATGTGGTGTAATCCTGATCAGAAAGATCCATTTTGGTGAATGATATGGGGGGAGGGGGTTGTAGCGGAGAAGGGAAAAAACACCTTTCAGATGACTTTGTAACCAGTAACCGATCCAGAGCAAAGAATGAAGTAGCAGACCTACAACCCAAATAAATCGAGAAGAGTCCTGAGTGCAAATTGGTAGCAGTACCAGCAAGCTGACATGAGGAAAGGGAGATGAGGTCTGGCCAGGGTTGTGGAGTGCAACGTGCGCTTTGGAACATTAATGGAGGAAAAAAACCAAGGAACAGAATCAAAATAAGTCTATAATTATAAATATTATCTATTTGTTAATAAATCTCAAAGTTTTAGATGCCTTTCCACACTGTTATGTGTCTGCAGGCTTTTCTTCTACGTCCTCCTCCTCTCCTTCCTCTTCTACAACACAAGGCTCACAGGAGGCTCCTTCCTCCTCCTCCTCCTCTTCCTCCCCCACCTGTTCATCCAAGGGGACCTCGGTGGACTCGGAGTCCTGAGTACAAAGTGTTTTAGAGTCGCTGCAACTGTTGTCCTCTTCCTCCTCATCTTCCTCAGCCTGACTGCCGCTGTCCTTCTCAGTGTCTGACTCGCCGTCCTCCTCGAGCGTCAGCTCGAACTGGAATTTGTCGGCGCCCCCTGGGCGTCCCTCCAGAGTGTCGTCGGGGGCAGGTGACGGGCTCTGGGGGATGGTGCTCTGGTACCACTCACGGTTGTCCTCTAGTGCATCCAGGATGTCCTGGGCATCAGGGTGCACCAGGTCGGCCCACGTCTCCCAGAGAGGGTGCACTATGTAATCGATGAAGCCCACCTTTGGGGAGAGAAGACGAGAAAGAGAAAATATAATCATATGCTTTTTTTGACAAAGGGTTAAGGGATTTCCACAGTTTCACTGATCAGGACTTGCGCACTTGAATGAGGGAATTGAATCCTCAGCGTACTATTAAAGTGGAATTAAGCAAGTACTCAGATTCAGAGGTGGTTTCCCTTCATCCTCCTTGGCGACATTCAAAGAGTCAGACAGTATCATGTGTTACCTGGGACTTCTCCACAGAGGCCGTATGCTTATCACACATGGGGCTGATCTCCATGCCCCGCTCCCGCTCGCGATCACCCTGGCTGAAGAACTCCTCCATGATGCGGTCGGTCCACTGGCGATACAACTGCAAGGGTTTGGTGGGGTTGCTCAGGTCTGCACAGTGGACCATGTTCTGGAGAACCTACAGTGAAGCAGGGATTTTCCACAAATGCTTCAGCTTCCTTATATTCAATAACATTTTCAGATATTTGCATATTTATGATAGCTTAGTAAGACATATTAATTTAAGTATTGAGGTCTGTACCATAGAGAAAGGTAACCCACCTGAATCCTATCTGAATAGTTATCTAAAAGCAGGACTCCAGAACTGGTAACCTTCTTGGTCTCCACCATAGTCTTTAGGTCAGCCAAGAGATTCATGTGTTTGGACATATCAGTAGCAAGGACCTTGAAAAACAAATGCAGAAAGAGCTTGCAGTACCCTGCTGCATTATCCCTTGTGCTGTGAATGTTAACAATTACCCTTCGCACTCTGCCACAGAGGTTAAACAGTAATATTCCATTATTTTTAAAACTAATGGCTTGTCACTCACAATGTCGATGACCATCTTGCGCAATAATTGTCTCTGTTTTTTGGTCAGATTCTGGAAGATGTCACAGTTTTCTTCCTGAAGTAGCTTGAAGCCTACAGCCAGATGGTGGTTTTCCAACACAGACGAATCGTTGTACATGAGAGCCAGCTCAGAGTCTGCGGATCACAGACACACAGACACACACACCAGTAGGTGATGCTGTTACATTCACTGTACCAGACCACCTGTTCTTTCTTGAGCTGGACACATACATCACAATGGGAGTTAACTGTGCTGCCTGAGGATATTCTGGCATGCCGTTGTCAAGTAAACAAATGAAGTCTGGTCCAGGCTGGTTGTTGGAATTATGGAGGGAAACATCTTGCAGATTTAGCACAGTGCATAGGCTGCCTTTCAGTGTCCTTTCATTTAGGTGTTTGAGTGGCAAAGTGAATTTGCAAAGGTTAGATAATATTTCAGTGAAAAACACAATCTTCAGGAACCTCATCATGAGGTCAGCAGCATTCGGTCTGTACTATAAGCAGTGTACCATGGCTGCTTCGCTCGAGAGCTCAGCCAGTGGGTGAACATCCATGCAGCCCTTTGTTTTCCAGTCCATGAGTCATCGTTGGCCATTGGCTGCAGGGGAATCCCCCTCCGGCCAATGGGGAATGGGAAACCAGGGGGAAGGGGATGGGGGGGCTGGGGGACGCATGGCGTGAGGCGGACTGCAGACAGAGAGCCAGATGGAGCGCTCCCCTCAGCAGTAATCGCTTCACTGAACGTCAGACCCCGTGCGCTGCCACACACTGGGGCACGGATGTCACACCCGCCCTGCTGGAAGCCAGGCCTGCATGCATCGCTCCGTCACTGTGCATGTGTGAGCAGGACAATGTATGCATATAGGCAGCGTTTGACCACGCATGCTAATGTTTGCGCATCCATATGCAGTGGTGCCCACTATCACGTCTGTGTGTATTTTGACATGCATTTCTGACAGCTCGTGTTGCATGTGCACACGAGAAGGCGACCTGTCTGAGTCTGCTCTTGCCTCTACCTGGTCTCCATGCTCTCAGTGAGACCTGAGTTACCCTCACCATGCGAGACAGGGCTAGATGGAACATGTACTCACTGGTGTTGATGAGGAACTGATTGGAGACACCGGGGTGGTCCACGTCGTGAATAGCACTAGCAAAAATGGCAGCAAGGATCTCTAAGTCGGTAAACACAGCCTGAGAAACAAAAAGAGAAATTTGCCAGTTATGAGACTGCAGCATAATGAAGATCTGACACGAAAACAAATACCTGCCTGCTGTCTCTATGCACAAACACTGCAAACATTAAGCTACAAAATTACACTGGTACGTTAAATGTAACAATACAAAAACTTCACATATCCCAAGGGGAACTTTCTGATCTGTCTGTCACAGAAAAAAATGACACTCCGCACAATAGCTGCCCCATCAAACGAATGAAAAGTAACATTAAAAGAAAACTAACAACATAAATAACAGATAACCTTATGGCACATTGAAGGTGGTATAAGTGAAGTAGGCAAGAACTTGCAGAAAGGGAATGTCCGTAATTTCGTGCTAATGTATACATATATTGTTATGTATATATTTAAATAAATGATTTTTAAAACTTAATTTATGAGAAGTGTATACGAATATTACCATACTGGAAATCTCCAGATTTGCTTTGTTGAGCAAATTTTGCTTTATCTCACTGCTGTGCCTCTTTTTTAGGGAAGATTTAAGCTGAAGAACCAATAAGATGAATATCTTCAGTACTGCAAACACAGATAAACTTATAATGCAGTGACTGTGGAGAGTTTCTTACCTCTAAAGCAGGGGTAGATAGCAGCACATGGGTGGACTGTGTGACATCAGCAGCATGAATATTGTTATGATATGCAACATCTCCATGGTAATGGTCTTCTAAGGTCATCAAATATGTTATAAATGTATCTAATGGAATTTTGAATGTTTTTAACAAGTCCCTTTCCTGAAAATGGAAAAAGAATGAAAACGGTTACAGTGTAAGCAAAGTGGGAGCCATTTATGGGGTGAAAAAGTTTGGGACTCAAAAAAAGCCTCACCTGGAAAATCGTGTACATCAAAACCGTTAAAGGCCGATTTCCAGAGAATTCTGTGACTTTGAAAACGTTAAGGCCCCATTTGTTTACATCTTCAAGTTCCTGAAAATGCAAATAGTCTGTGTCATTGGGTGCTATCATGGGCCCAGCGTAGCCATGGAAACGCCATGCCGGAGTGTAGCTTCTGCTAACGACTGTGCGCTGAAGTGAGTGGCCCCGCCCACCTTGGCCAGCAGGTCCTCGGCCTCCGTCTTCACACCGAAGCGGGGGATGTTGGAGTTGGTCAGACTAGAGCTGTGCATCAGCTTTTTGACCCCACTGATCTGAGACATAGGCCTCTTCTTTTTGTCCTTGTCCTTCTGTGTCTGTGGGGATGGCATCTCTACCTCGTGTTGCTTGTCTGCAAGAAGCCGAGACCGAAAGAGGGTGATATTTACCATGATTCTGTATCGCTCATGGTGAAAAATTCAAAATGAAAATATGGAGAAAACCCTCCAATTAAACCGTATCACATCTACTGTTTTGTATAAGGAATTACAGGTAACACTTTATTTAAAGCCCCCATGTATAATGCATTATAGGTACCTTCATAATGCATTATAATGCACTCATAAAGTATAAACATAAATATAACTATCTATAGTAAGGCACAGCACATTATAGCCATGTTTATAATGCATTATGAGTCGTCTAAGAGGCTCTCATGTAAAACACACTATAAATACCATCATAATGCATTATAATGGCTTATAGTGACCATTATAATGCATTATGAAGTTATCCATAGTGCGTTATAGATGACTGCTTTAAGTAAAGTGTTACCGAATTTCACAGATGACTGAAGAGGGTGAAGAGGCATAGGGGCAAAGTGAAACGAGTGGAGGGTTGAAGAGAAAAGGTCATATAAAATAGGTATCAACAGATATGTGTGGGATCCCTCAGTTTGTATATATGGAAATGTACAGTGGAAAACTGAGCTGCATGCAAGACAACCACCAAGCCAATACAAAAAATATGATTCAAGCACAACATAATCAAAAGAGCAGAGGACAAAATATGAATGATTTTTGGCTAGATCTATACCAGGTATTTAGTTACATTGATCAGAATGTCCAGATCCGTAACTGTTCATGTACAATCACGAGACAGGACTGATTATGATTAAATTAAGAGACAGAAGCCTGATCAAAAGCACTGTGTCAATGCACTTACCTAAAAATGTGCTGGATATGAACTCAGAGACCTGGTTCCCCGATCTGCTCATTTCAGACAGGTGCGTAAGCTCTCTATTCAACATCCTCTTGAACTGAAAATAGAACAAAATAGGCTCATAAACTTTCTCATTCACATGAAAACTCCTCACCATCTATTTTATAAACATTATATGTTTCAATCTCTGTATTAATTATGAAGAATTACATTGTTTCTTTGGGCCCATTTCACTAATTTCAATACTGCTTTAATTTTATGTTTTTAAACTTCTTCAGTCAAGATGGCAAGATGACTCATTACTAAGAAAATACTGACTATGATGGAACCTTACAATAGTTTTGTTTACAATAACTGTAGATCAGTTTAATATTTGGATGAATTAGTCGCTACACTGCAGTTATAAAACAAGGTTGGCCTTCTAGATACATATCACTGCTAATACACTTGGTTCTCTGTTTTTTGTCACTGCCAGTTTCGTGACCTAAATATAGCCTGAAAACAGCTCATTCAAAATAACTGGCCAGGAACAGAGCTTGATGTATTGATTCACAAGTTGACTGAACTGTGACAGGAATTAATTGTACACCAGCCGTACATTTTTGTTGTAATTTTAGATATTGCACAGACATTAACAACAACTATCACCTTGTCTCAGGTGTTATTCAATGTACACCTAGATACCAAAGAATTTAGATAACAGAGACATGATGGGGCGGGTGAGGAGTTTTAATTTGGGTGACTACCCGCTCCCATGCCCATAAATGGGCATGACTATGATGTCACGTCATGACTCAGGTCGCCTTGACCCATCCTTGACCCATATGCAGCAGTTGTACTCTACTAGAGCTAAGGAGATTGGTGCAGGCATCAAGTGGATTCTGTGAGATATATGTATAAATACAGCACTCTTACTGTATACTGATCTGTAAACTGTGCTAATTAGGTTTTTAAAAACAGGAGGAAGAAAGCTGGCAATTTTACTTTATATTTCCAGGTTTATCACTTTCTTATTTTTGAACGAATGTAGTGACAAGGCAGTTACTGGTTATTATGTTATCATACTAGAAAAATGCTGCACTACATAGTAGGTTTAACTGCACCACCTAATGCAGGGCTGGCCCGTGGCATAGGCAATATAGGCGAATGCTAAGAGCGCCATCCATCCAGGGGGCGCCACAAACGGAGGAAGAAAAAAAGTGTAACATTCCACTATTCTTAAAACTACTTGGTATTAATGTGTCTTAATATGAAAAGAACAAGCCCACATGGATTTTCCTGCTTAGCAAAGGCTATTAAGTAGTAGTAGTAATAACAGGGCCGGTCAATCCTATACGTGATATAGGCGATTGCCTAGGGCGCCACACCAGCTAGGACCGGTACTGACCTAATGGCTGGTCTACCAAATATTTAGTTTTATCATCAAATGTCCTGCCAATGTCATTCCACAATGAGAATGATCTAATTCCGGTCCTGGAGGACCAGATACTATGAATGTTATTCTGCTCTTTGAATTGCGCACAACTTCAGTACCGAGGTTGAATGCCAAATGAAGAAATAATGTTAACAGTCACGTGATAAAGACCTCAGCTGGAGGATCACACACAGCCTGAGCCTACAGCCTTCCATCAAAGGCCATGTGTATATATATAGTGTTTCTTCACCTCAACCTCAACATAAAACAGGACTGGTGTGATGACGCAAGCAAATGACAGAAGCTGTGGACAGATCACAGATCTGCTAGACCTCTGTCTCCAAGGATGCACTTCCAAAATTGAACAGAACCTCCATGAAGGGCAGGAGAAAAATATTCTATTTTATGATAGTAGCATTTCATTTTCATGAAGAATCCTGGACTGAAATTGACCTGCAGTCTTATTAGAGGCTCTTACTCCATAACCCATAAATCCCTATTTCAGTGTTCTGTCCGCTACTCAACACTGCAGCTTCGAAAAAAAAAACCCTTTACTTAACTACAGAAAAAATGGCAAACTTTTTTTTTTTTTAAATAAAGCTGCAATTGATATTAAAGCCCAGATTATTTAGCACCCAATAACACAAAGGAGTAAGGCAATATCCATTGCATTAGTGAACAGCCCAAATCATTGAGAAACTTGTCATTTTCTTCTGCACAATGGGGACTAGGAATACATTGTCTGAGAATAAATAGCCTGGAATTTCGTAAGACCTAGAAATAGAAGCAGAACGTGCCACAGTACTGGGGGAGGTATGAATTATACATTATTTTAAGATCCGTTGTGCTGCTTTTGAAAATGGAATATCGCATACCTCTCACGCATCTGCTTAGGCTTGGAATTGTAAAAGTACAGTAGTCCTAATGGTTTTGTTTTATATAACAAAAATAGGGGAAATAACTGTATCACACTAGATCCCCCCCCCACCAGAAGACTGCAATAATCACCTGAAGCAACAAAGAGCTAACCAAGTGCTAAATGCATACACCAGGCAACAAACAATAGCGAATTATGTCTATTTTTTCATCCACATCTCCAATAACCACACTAGATATTCAAAAAGGCTCAGAAACCAATAGCCTTACCTTAATGTATCCCCAAGAAACCGAAAGTAAATAATTAGCTTCAGGCATTTTGGGGAAAAAGAAAACGTCAAACTGGTCCAAAATAAGGAAGGGGATGGTTCTGCAAGTTTTTTGTGTGGGAGATGGAGCAGCTTTCTAAAAGCAGATCGCGGAGCACCTCAAACAGGTCTCATGCCACTTCCTTCTGGCTGCATCCACAGTACAGATTCCATTTTGTCTTTTTTTTCTTCTTTCATTTCTCGATGCTGAAAACGAATCCATGGATTGAAATCTGAACTAAGAGGCTAACACAAGTACAGGCAGCCAAAGCGAGGGACCGAAGGGTGGGGCTTCCAGCATCAGCATCTTTGCCCGCGCGCCACAGGAGGTTGAATAATGGAGACAGAAACAAGATTTTCTCGTGCAATCAGGAGGATGAGAGACTCCTGGAAGGTGGGGGGAGGGGGGGGGCTACTGCCAGTATCCTCCAAATAAGGGTCTTTTCACATTATCGGCCAGAGTCTGCACACGCCCTAATAGTCAGCCAATCAAATCTCTTTCATGGATCAGAAAGGCGTGAACCTAAGATGGGGATACAGACAGCTGATTGGTTGAGCGAATCCTGCGGAACTCCCCCTCTCCTCATGTTTGATTTTTGCAGCACAGTGAGACAGTGAAGCTTCCCTCTTACTGAACTCCTTGAAATCCTTTTGTGAGCATCAAACAAGGCACGATGGTGATCAGAAAGGAGAGCGGCATGTTTGTGTGCGAGTGGCTCCACCACTGTATGGGTTCTGATGGAGGTGTTTGGTGTAATCAGCATATATATACTCTGAATATATTCTGAACAACTACTTCACAGATTGGCCTATTGGAAATATGTATTTTTACCACACCACACTTCTAACACAGTTTAGATTATATATTGTATCTATGATAAAATTATTCCCAGATTAACAATCCATCAAACATTAAATATGACATATAAGATGATACTGATTATATTAATTTATACTGATGTATTTTTTGTCTAATGGAACACCTATAAAATTGTTATTTTTTAAAAATGCTACTTGTTCAGGTCCCTACACCTAGAGAAATGTAATTTGATCGTCTTTCTCTTCGGGAAACAAAGAAATCATACTCAGACCTATAGGTATGCTAACAAACTGCAAGTCTGAACCCATTGAAAAAATCTGATCTTGGCCCGAGAGTCAATGTCAGGATATCTGAGCTTAACATTTTAAAGAATGCAATGTGTGCAGATTGTATAACAATGAAGGAATACTGATCGAAGAATTATGAGGGTATATATGACGTCTCGCACTGAGACAAAAAAAGCTTCAAAGTTGTTACTTTTACAGAGATGTGGTGACGCTGACTAAGAGTGTGCATGATATCCGGTGAGGCTTGCTGAGTGGGCCCTTATTATTTAGTTAGGTACTTTAACCACAACTTAAGTACAAGCCCTTTGTTAATTTGCATTTAGGTGTGGCCTTTTTACAAGCTCATCCCACAGAGGAGTGGATCATGAAACCGGGAGGATGGGACGAGGCAAAGGTATCCCCCATCACACAGAGGACAGTGTTAATGTCATTTACATCACGGGTTTAACAGTGCCTGCGCAGAAAGTAAGCATCCAATTTACTGTCAAACATAATTCCACGACAATTATAAAATAAAGTTCAACTTTTAATCACTTCACATGTTAAATATCTGTATCACAAGACTTTCCCACATTTGTGAAAAAAACTATTTCCATTGTATTTCATTTGCTTGATTGTGTATATACCGCTGTGTTCCATTTAATTAATCTAGCTCCCATTAACTTGGATACCAGTTTGACTCCAGTCTCACACCCAACACATCCCATGTAGCCACTGGCCCATTGTGTTAGCATGTTAGCCTGATCTGACCCCATCCCATCCAGTCCAACTCTAATAGTGTAAATAACTCTATTCCTCACTGCAAAGGTTCTGTCCCCCTCAAATCTGTTCTCTCTCCCAAACAGAGGTGTTCTCTCGAAAGGTCCCCTCATACTTTACCCTATTCAATCGATAAGTCATGCACCAAGCATGTTTACCAAAGTGAATAATCTCAGACGAATTTCAGAGTAGGAACGCTTTTACACAAGTTCTGTAGACTTATGATATATGTGGTGTCTCCTGTAGAAGTAGTTTTTGGAAGTTCTGCAGAGCCCCTTTTCGTGTGGGACCCAGAGCACAGATCCTCAGCATGTGTATTAATCTTGGACAAAAACACGTGTTTGACAATGGCAAAGGGTAGAGTGACAACCCAGATAACCCCCGGGTCTTTATTGAAGAATGTTGATGTATCAATCAATCAGTCATCTGGACTACTGTGGATAGCGGGGTTGGTGAAGAACCACGCAACCCTTCATGCAAAAGCCCCGCACACGCAAAGGACACGATCATACTTGTCACATGATTACCCTCTCAGTTTTTTTTTTTTTACACAAGGATAAGATAAAGAATAAACCAGCCGCCCTGCCACATCAAAGCATAATACAGAAACACGTCATCCTCTCTAAAGGAATCCTCCCATCTTCACAGCAGACAACGCCTGCGGTGAAAACCCCCAAACATTCATTGCGTATAAATCAAACGTTTTCATCTGAACCTGGAAAATAATTCAAAATGTAATGATATGAAGAAATCCAAATTCCTTTCATCTGTAATTTATTTGACAAATTAAAACGGGGGGGGGGGGATCACACTTTCCAAGTGGATCCAGAATGAGAAAAATCCAGACTGATCCCGGACTGAAGCCACAGCAAGACAAAAAAGGAAAACGTTTGTTCCTGACCGTGTGGACATCAAAATGAAGCTGAAACTGAGACAAGACGTTCCGTCCTATTTTATAAATATATAACTAATTTATATTTGTTTTTCTATTGCTTTTCCCTAAAACTACAGTACTGGTTATGAAATATTCAATTGCACAGCTAGAACAAAATATGCAACACAGTCAATTACAATTTTACTAGTATTTCGTGTATGTAATAAAAGGAAAGCATACAGGAGAACATTTGAGAATAATGTGATTCTTTGTTTACAAGAAGCGTGTGTCAATTATATTAATATATCAATACAGATTTTAAGTGTGAACGAACAGGACGAATTTCTCTTCGCTTAATAATTATTGTTTCCTAAGCTTGTGTAATTAAAATTTGTAAAATGTTTCAGAAATCATTTTTGGGCAACGCAGTACCCTATCATCCAAACAAATAACCTTGAAATTGAAACTAGAATTCAAAGAGAAGGAGAACAAGGGAGAGAAAGAGAGAGGAGAGAGAGGAGAGAGAGGAGAGAGAGAAATTGAGAGGTAGGTCATGCCTTTGTTTTGCTTTCAGTGTAAGAGAAGCTACAGTCTGAGGCCGCAGAAGCCAAACTATGCCCCAGTGTTATGAGAATGGCGCTTTTGCAGTGTGCCGCACTACGCCAAAGCTCTGATTTTTTATTTTTTTTTGTTATCTAATGAACGCTGAGAAATTACACTACACTGCAAATATTGTTGCTTATATGAATATTAATGAGCAGAGTTTCCTATTCATTGTTCATTTGAAAAAAAAGGAACGCCCATATAACAGCCTGCGAGAGCGTGAAGGGAAATGCAGAGCAAGGAAAGCACGTTTAAGGTATCGGGGATTTTCCGGTGAGGGCCGAGCACACACGCTGATGCCTCTCCTTTCCCACCCCCTCCACGGCAAATGGTCTCGTCTGCTGCTCCTCTGGCTCGGCTCTCCAAAGATGCGCGTCTCCGCCGTATACAAATTCCTGCCTGCACTCCACCGCCGTCACCGCCGAGCCACGGGCACTTGTGTGCGTTGCCATGGAGACCGGGACATGTCTCTGTTTGTCTGTGTGCTTTACCGGTGCGTCTCCCTCTGTGTGTGTGGCTGCCTCCCTGGCCGTCAGTCTGCGATCCCTCACACCGGTAGGCATTCACACCGGGTCCCTTGCTTGCTAAACACATGTCTGTCCTTCCGTTTATGTGTACTGTGCTCTCTGACTACATCTGTCCACAGGGAGGCGGGTTTGTGGCTATGGGGGTCTTTCATCAGCTGCATTGCCCCCGATTAACAGAAACCCGGCAGACCACACACACACACACACACACACACACAGACCTTTACTTATATCTTTGTGGGGACTCTTCATTCATTTCTATGGGGCATTTTTACTTTTTCGGTTGCATTCACAGATCTTTGAGGGGACCTGAAAAATGGTCCCCACAATGTCAAAACAGGTTTTTATTACATTGTGCATGACATTTGGTCCCCACAATGTAATATAAACCTAATTCACACACACACATACACACACACATGCATGCACACACGCGCACACAAACACGCGGCTAGAGTTGCCTGGCATCCAGTGACATCAGAGAAAAGCAGCCTTGGTTCTGCATGCCAGAGAGTGTGCAGGGGCCTGCTGTAATCACAGCCCTGCCAAGTCTGAGCTGTAGAAGAGGGGACCCAGGTGCTATGTCCAGCTGACCTCTACAGCTGCTTAAAAAGGGAGTCAAAATCTCTGGGTCATTAGGCTTTGCACATGTTAAGCTCTCTAAGAATAGTGCTCCTTTGTAAATAATTCGGGGGATTCACCAAAACAGCTATCTTTTGAAAGTAGCTGGTTGGGGTCCAATGCCAGTCTGATGTTCCAGAAGGAGCAACTATTATCAGCTGTGAAAAGATTTATGAATGATTTCTTTGTTGTGCTCTAAGCTACTACTACATTGATAACCATCTGCGGCTTGTAGCACATTGATGTACACCGTACATTGTCTCACAATAAGGTGAGGTGACCGAAGATGTAGACAAAACCCAAAGTTTAGCTGAAATAGCAGTGTATTTAAAAGTGTTGTGCTTTTCACTAGACTGAAGTCAGCTGTTGGAAGTATTATTGTATATGGTTAGTTGTTTCCAGTACTGGGTGTGGTTGGACAAGTCAGCATTCCAACACACTTGTTGCACATGACCAATAAAACATCTCATATTTTGAATTTCAGAATGAAACTTGTCAGACAGAGCGGTCCCAAGGACCAGCTCCATATTACCACGCAGATAGTGGGTACATATGGCAACAATGGGGCTAAGTGACGCCGGCTCCCTGCTTGCAACTATTCGACCTGCTAGGCCCGTTGGAGGCGCCTATGCCGCAGCCAGGCGATACAAGCCGATTACCTGAACACCTCTGAGAGATCAGCCGGGGGATTGACACACCTCGCACTCAAGTTGGGCCCCTCTGCTTCAAGCCACAGTCTGACCTGGGCGTCTTTACTTGCCAAACATTTAAAGATCCCACTGAATCCCGCTCCTCCTTCAGTTATCACTTACTTTAAAGTGAATCATACAAAAATAACTCTTTCCAGTCAGAGTGACAAGCATCTACAATATTAGATAAATGCCATTCAACAACATTTCTCAACAAAGAGAAAACACACATTTCATAGAGAACAACATTTGTTTGAAAAATTTGGGGTTAATCAGGTCAATAGCTATACTGTTGCTGCAAATACCTTAAAATGAGTGCTGTCCAAATCAACAATTAATCTCACCCCTGCTTCAAGCAGCCAATCAGAGAAATTCCAGGAGAAACAGCAGATTAATGTCAATTCCCAATATTCAACTCACCAGCACAAGAGTATCTACAGTAGATTTAATCAAACACGTTTGAAATAAAAAAAAAGTGACTGACTGTAATGCACTTGAATGAATTTAGGTGCATTACAGTCATTAACTTTTTCATTTATACTGCATGTGTAACCATATTTGAAATGTAATTTATCTATCAAACAAACTAAAACCTGGGGAATGTGTTTAGCTGGTCACAGCAAGTGTGCACCCAGTAGGTGACCTTCACAAGGCTGATTACACATGCTTGATACATCCTGTTTAAAACACTGACAAGTTTTCCCTGGGGGAACCCAAGAGGTCTTTTATGGACTCTATGTTGACTCTGTTTTTAGCAGCAGACAACAGAATGTATTAAAATATTAGGGACACAAATCTAAATGACCTCCAAAGCAACTTTAAGTGATCCTCCTACCTATCACAATCTTTAATATCCCAATCTTCAGTACCTGTACATCTCACAGCCTGGACAATTAAAAAATAAATTCTCCTGATCTGAGGAGGGTTAGCATTTGCTGGACGAGCGTACATGGGTTCGAGGCCCTGGGCAATGCCACGTGATGGCTACGGTACACGTGACAGATGTTATGAACTTGGAAACAGGTCAGCCTTTTAAAAAGTGTCACATGGACAAATGCTCCAGTATCTGTATGAGCTAAATAAAACAAGGCACTTAAGAGCATCGGGGGAATGAGGTGTGATGCCATACTGACAGACAGGGCATGAGAGGCAGCACATGGCACCATTATCTCTAGCTGCAATTTAAACCACACATGACTGGGACCCCCAGCCCCCACAGCACGGGCATGCTCTTTGAACCAATGACCTTCATTGCAACAGTTCGCATCCCTTCCTTGGCTCTAGAAGCCGCCATCCCCTTGCAGTTTTTCACCGCTGATGCGTAAAGCTATACCAGCCTGAAGACATTCACTCTTAAACCCATCCCGGCAAAGAAATCAAGATTCAGATAGGGCACATCCAGATGACACAAACACCAGCTTCACTGCATTCCTTTATCTGGTCATTTTTCGGCAAAATTTTCGCTGTGAATGTGAGACACAAACGGTGACGTCTATCGGTCTGACAAACATGCGACCTGCCAATGCTGTGCCAGTCAGCTAGACAGCTATAAGCACAACAACAACAACTACACCACACAGCCTTGAGCAAGGCGTCCCTCAGACATTACACGCTGTATGTGTGCAGAGAGATACAGGCTCCAGTCTCCTGCCACAGTCATACAGTCATCTCCCAGCGGGGGGAGTCATTCATCGCAGGAATCGGCTGCGAGCAACCGGCTACACAGCTGCCTTTTCTGAATGATGGGGTTCCGGCAGTGAGCTGCTCTCCGCGTGTGCGTGACACCCGTCACTCTGCCTCCCCAGGAGGCCATCTTGGCTTTGCCCAAGACCGCCGATGCTCCCGCTGCTATGCGGAGCACCTCATACAGGCTTGGCAAGGCAGCGCCATTGCTACTCTTGACCCAGCCGTAACATCTCCACAGCACCTGTGCCTTTTACTGAGCTGCCACGCAAATGCGTCCCGGTGTCTAGGCGCCCGGAAGGCGGCACACAGGTGCCGGCCGCTCACCTTGTTGGAGGCCATCTCGCTGACGGAGTGCCTGGTCTGCAGCGTCTCCAGCTGGTCCAGGCACCAGTCCAGCTCCTCCAGGGTCTCGGTGGCCAGCTTCTGGTAGGCCTCCTCTGGAGGGAGAGAGCGGAGCGGCGGGTCAGTTTTCAGCCTCTTGACAGGGCTGGCGGTGGCTCCCAGCGGCGGGTCCGCCGCTCCGTCGACGGCCATGTCGTGTTGCCCGGCGTGGACGCATGGGTGACTCTTCATAACGCCACCAACGGCCCTCCGTGGACACCGGTGGGGGAATCCGCTCCGTGCCCCCTCCCCGTCCCCACCACAGAGCAGCGGTCCAAGTGAGGAGTCACGCTCCACAGTCCCTTCGCCACGCGCAGTCCCAGTCACTCCCCCCTCCCCCAAAAAAAAAACACAGCTACAGGGAGAGCGTAGCCGGGGCTATCTCTCTTCTCTTGTTTTGGAATAGATAAAGACAAAACACACAGACAGATACACACAGGCACGCTTACGCAAACACACACACAGACACACACACACGCGCGGACACAGACAGGTCTCAGTAATCCGGACTGTGATGCGCCTTATTCCAATCAGTATAATTCCAGTCCTGTAGCAGGATAAAAATCAGTCTCATAAACACATCCATGTTTGTCTTGGGATTTCTCTGCGAGCCCGGAGCTCCTCGGAATCAGTCTGGCTTCACACGGCCCATAACAAAGAAGGCATGGCGAAGCATGGCAGCTTCTGGGGGCGGGGGGTGGGGGGCAGCGAGCAGACACATACAGACACACACACATAACACACACGCACACACGCACACTCACGCCCAGTCAAACAGACGGAGTCACGTCCAGAGTGAGGCAGACACAGTTTCCCGTTCCTCCAGCCTTCCAGCACGCACGCCGGCCCCTATTTGCTCACTTCCAAACTGAATTTAAAACAAAAACAAAGTGATTGGATTCTCCTCTGCACTGTGGTTTCGGGGCTGAGGAGGCATCCTGCAGCTAACCATGAGTGCTGCTTCTTTTGAACCAGATCCTGAAGGCTGAGATTGCTGCACGGAGAGGGGACGGGCTGCAGCCAAATCCCGGCTTGGAAGCAGGAGCGTGGAGCCAATGCCTCATCTGTGCTGCACAGAGCCTCTCCCCGTGCTCTCGGAGTGAGGCAGGCTTCAGGACTAGGTCCTGAGCGCATTGTCATGCCATTCCAGAATCCCGGCATCTAGTATGACCTTTGTCAGTAGATCCTAGCGAGTTAAACACATTCAGGTTCTAAAGCAGATTTTTCCATTGATAAAATAACGTCCGCACACTTGTTCTCTGACTCACAGAGTACTCCCCCCGAATGCAAGGAGACAGCCATGACACTGATGTTTAGCAGTGTGGTGCTGGAACATTTTAAAATGACAGTGGAAGGATTGTATGGCTCAATGAGGCTAAGTGTGGGCAAGTGTTTCTCCCTGTCCCTGATGTCTAAAAAGCACTAATATATCACAAGGGCTACAGGAAAGGCAGACAGGCTCTCAAAGACCCACACAAACCCCCTTCCCACGTGTGTCACTGAACTAAAGACACCAAGACCAATAACATCTCGCAAAGTTTTTAACATCTTAACACCCCAGGCAAGGTTTTTATTCATTTAGACAAAATCCTATAGTCAATTTCAAATGACATTTTGTTTTGGCGCCAAAAATGTCATTGTGTTAGTGAACTGCCACAGCCAAACAATTTGTAATTAATCTAAAACATAAATTACATTACGGAAAGCTGCTAACAGTAAAAAGTTTTTATATAAAGTCTCAAGCTGTGTGAAGAGTAAAAAAGTTCAAGTACGTTCAAATTTTACCTGGGAGATATTCAAACTATTCTCAGAGTTACAACCTCTTTTCCATACAAGTTGGGATGCTGTGTAAAATGTAAATAAATACAGAATGCAATGATTCGCAAATCATTTAAACCAATATGTAATTGAAAATCGAATTTGATGCCAGCAACACGTTTCAAAAAAGCTGAGACAGGGGTATGTTTACCACTGTGATTCATCACCTCTTCTTTAAACAACACTCTGTAAATGTTTTGCTGGAGTTTTCAGAGTGAAAGTTTGTCCCATTCTTGCCTGATATGGGATTTCAACTGCTCAACAGTTTGGGGTCTCCTTTGCCATTTTTTTTGTTTCATGATGCGCCAAATGTTTTCAATGGGAGGCATTTCTGGACTGCAGGCAGGTCAGTCTAACACCGGGGCTCTTCTACTACGGAGCCATGCGCAGAATGTGGTTTCAGCATTGTCTTGCTGAAATATACAAGGCCTTTTCCGAAAAAGACATTGTCAGGATGGCAGCAAATGTTGCTCCAAATACTGTATAAATTGTTCAACAATAACGGTGCCTTCCCAGATGTGCAAGCTACCAAAGCCATGGGCACTAATGCACCCCCACACCATCATGGATGCTGGCTTTTGAACTGTCTGCTGAAAACAAGCTGGATGGTCCATCTCCTCTTTAGCCCAGAGGACACAGCATCCATGATTTACAAAAAGAATTTGAAATTTTGATTCGTTGGACCACAAGACAGTTTTCCATTTTGCCTCAGTCCATCTTAAATGAACTCGGCCCAGAGAAGTCTGCATCATTGCTGGATCCTGTTTAGATATGGTTTCTTTGCATGGTAAAGTTTCATCCTGCATTTGTGGATGCAGCAACAAACTGTGGTCACAGACACTGGTTTTTGGAAGTGGTCCTGAGCCCATGCAGTGATTTCCAATGTAGAATCATGTCCGTTTTTACTGCAGTGCCACCAGAAGATTACGGCTATTCAATACTAGTTTTCGGCCTTGTCCCTTGCGTACAGAGATAGCTCCGGATTCTCTGAATCTTTTAATGGTATTATGTACTATAGATGATGAAATTCCCATATTCTTTGCAATGTTACATCGAGGAACATTATTCTTAAATTGTTGCACTATTTGCCCATGCAGTCTTTCACAGAGTGGTGACCCTCTCCCCATCTTCACTGCACAGAGACTCTGCCTCTCGGGGAGGCTCTTTTTATACTCAGTCATCTTATTGACCTGTTGCCAATTAACCTAATTAGTACTGAGATATTCAACCCTGTGTTTTGTTTTAGCCTTACACAACTTTTCCAGTCTTTTGTTGCCCCTGTCCCAACTTTTTTCAAACATGTTGCTGGCATCAAATTCAAATTGAGCATATATTTGTCATAAAACACTTTCATTTCTCAGTTTCAACATTTGATATGTTGTCTTTGATCTATTCAATGAAATATGGGTTTAAATGCTTTGCAAATCACTGCATTCTGTTTTTATTTACATTTTACACAGCGTTCCAAACTTTTTTGGAAACAGAGATGTACACTTCTCTCTGATACAATTCAGGTCCAAATAATGCTCATTTGCTTTTGATACAGACAGTTCTACACCCATAGGCTCCCCTATAAACAGGGCAGAAACCACGACATGCCCCTTATTTTCAATCTTACTATTCGCCTAGATGCTGTCTGACCTCTGTGACAATCCTGTTCAAACCTCCTCAGGAGCACCTGCTATTTCTGAAGGTCCTGCTCAGCAAGCAAACTGTGCAGCTACTGTAGCAGATTAAATGGCAAAATTGACCCAGAAACACACAAGATATTAGGAAGTTTCAAAAACTTTCCCACTCTAAGTCTGCATTGAAAAATAATGTATCAAATTACAATAAAGGTGAACTAAAATCATATTGATACTCTGGATATGAGTTCCAACCTATTAACTATATAACCTGCAAAGAAGTTAAACACATGTTAAATTACTAATTTCAGTTACATCCAACAGATTTTAGGTACTTTAAACGTATTTTTGAATAGCTGAAATGCTCAAGCTGACTCACTGGGGTGGTCTGTGGTTCTGCGGGTTACGAATCTATGTCTATGATCGGATGGTTGTCGGTTCAAATCCTATGGTCTATATAGTCAGGAGAATAGCTTGATATTCTGGGCCCCCTAACAAAATGTCACAGGCCCTCAGGGTTTTGAAAGGTCCCTGTAAAATGCTGGGCCTTCTTAATCTGCCACAGTATCCGTGCCCCTCCTGCGCCCCTGGGTAGGGCCGCTATAAAGTGCTGGGCCCTCTGAATCTGCAGGGTATCCATGCCCCTCCTGCAGCTCTGGGAGGAGTGATGTTGCGCTGTAAGGCTCCTGACATAAATGGCTCCAGTATTGCTGGCTGAGCCTGTGCTCTGACCCCAAAGTTTTCCTCTCACCTGCATACGTCTCTGAGTCTCATGAAGAGCATGGGCTATGTAAAAAGGACCCGTATTTCTATTCTCGTATTTCTATTCTCTATTCTCTGCCACCTGTGCTATGAGGCTCCGCTCATGGGGGCAGCAAGTCAGAATCTTCTGAAGGTACATAACTGTGGAATTTTTAAGGCACAGCGCAATACTGATTTATATTATTATTCTTGTGGGAAATCAACATTAGTTCAGTATCCCCCTTCACTGGTTGTATTTCCCTGTTATGCTGCCAGATGCCACCACTACGACAGATCTGGAGCTTAAGCCACTTTTGGTGCATTTTTCATTATGACACTTAAGAGCGTTGCCATGACACCTTTGGGTGAAGCTGGGCCTGTATGACACACAGCTGGGGTTTGAACCGCGCTGGCCGCTGGGGGCGGGAACACCATTTGGAAAGGAAAACCACACTCTAGCGTGGACAGTTTAATTAGCAGCAGTTAGCAATCTGCGGCAATCTCAGGTCTACTAAAAGTTTACGCTGAGACGCGTAAAACACAGACCCCTCAGAAGTATGTGACGTGACTCGCTGTCCGCGAAAGAAGCAGTTAGGAGCAGAACAGGAAAAAAACATGCGTGCAAACGGCACATAAAATTCTAGTCAAAGGTGGAATAATTATAAGCTTAAATGTAGAGCAAATAAAGATGACGTTCTGTTGCCTTTAATTAGAGGACAGCGTAAAGTAGCTAAAGTATTAGTACGCAATGCACGTCAGCTAAACAGTGGTAAGAAGTATTAGGTATCTGAGCACTATAAAAATACCGAGAGAGAACACATGTTACTGGCATTTAACTGGCCAAGAAAATGGTCTCTGACAAAACTCCTTGCCGGTTTGAAATGATGCAACTTGGTGTCTAAAAGGCAAGGCCGAAGGAGCTTAGCTGTGGTAGCAGTTGTCGATAATATGAAGCAGGTGACACTGCTGTGTACGAGAGAGAGCAGTTTAAGGTGAAACATCTCTGTACTTCTAACTCCGAAGTGTGTGACAGTGCAGGTACAGACAATACCAGGGCATCAGAAAGTCATCTGCTGTAAAAACATGTACAACAGTACAGGACTGTCTGCAGGGTATCTTAGTAATGTTTAAGAGTGGGGCATTGTACATGAGATCCTTTGCAGTGGGAAAATTGCGATTGTAGCTTGTGAGGAAACAAGCAACATGAAAGACAGATGTAAAACACATGGCTGACGTAGCACTTTAAGGGGAAAAAACTGGCTTGTAAAACATTTAAATGGCTGATTAACTTTTGACCATGAAATCGGAGAGCAAATGTGCGAAATAAGGTTGTATGATTTCCTTCCTAAAAACATGTAGAATGTTTCTGGCCTCCCATGAATTCCAGCTACCGTGGCTGGTGGAGTGCCGGAGTTTTCGAGGAAGACACTTGGCTAACAGTATCTCCAAATCCATTGCGAAACGCAGCCCGATGAATAGCAGCTAAAAGCTGATGCAGGTATACTGTTCAGGGGCTAATGCCCTCACAGTGGGACAGGGGATCTGCGGAGGACCGGATACAGCCGACTCCGGCATGACGGGGGACCGTTCCCCGGCTCCCTCACTGAAGGTCATTGAGATGAGCTGGCAGAGAGGGAAGGCAGACGTGTCCAGTCAATGGGAGGCTCCCATCCAGGCTGCACTACACTTCCCCTCATGACAGAGACACCGTCATCGTGTGCCCCTCTGCGATACTGTGTGTGAGCACACGCCTGTGAGATAAAACTCTGCACACACTGTTGCCTGTTACATCTGTGACTCTCCCCCTTCGTATTCAATCTCCTCGTCCTCCTTTAGTGCCTCTTCTCTGCATCGCCCCTCTTTTTCCCTCCTCTTTCTTTCTGCCTGTTTCTCCCCCTTCCCTCTCTCCCAGTAATGGTGCGTTCCCCCGAGCAGGGGTGCCACTCTCCCAGGCAGAGCGAGCGCTGACGTCAGTGGCATTCTTCCCATGCTCAGTGCGACATCAGACGCCAGCCCTCAGAGGCCACACTGCTCAGCCGCGGCGGGCTGCGGCCAAACTGTGGACTGGAGTCTACAGACAGAGCGGGACCGGACTCTGCTCATCTACCATCTGCTCTGCCAGCTCCCGCTTCATCTCTGACTTCAGATTATCATCTTCCTCATCAGGATCAGTATCTCCACCACTGCTACTGTATGCCGGCTGCTAATCATCCTCACCCTCATCACCATAATAACACAATATTCCTCAGGAAACTTACTCAGAGTTTAAGCTTCATTCTCTTAAAAACACAGTCTGTTTCATTCCTGCCTGAAAAACATTTACATGCCACATTTTTGTCGCATTATTTTTGTAAGGATCCTCCAGGAATTTACCATTACCGGCATCTTTGCTCTGAACAGATTTAAATAATGTGCGTAAACAAGCAGATGTTTACGACTCGCTAAGGCTCATTATCAATGACAGACTGTGCATTACGATATCATTACAGACGACAAGCCGACTGTTTCGCTGTCCTTTCAGTTCATTAGAGAGGCACCATGAGACGTTCGACTTCTGCAGCGTCGACACAGGCTACAGAAACAGGCGTGTACGCAAACTCTGTAGCCATTTATTCCACTTAATAGACACCAAACCAGCAATTGTACTGAACAGTACAAACTACATATCAGGTACCATCTTACTGTACTGCAAATGTAGCCAAATACTAAGCATTCAAAGCTAATTGCTGGCAGTTGATGTCAGTAGCAGGAAAATAACACAAAATAACTGCAGAACAACCGGTCTAGTTACGCTGGATCCCAGATAATCTTGATACATTGCTTATGTTTGGGAATTCCATATTTCAGGTTTCTTATAGTTAATATTTGATCGAAACACACAGTTTTATTTAAACACACAATTAAGCAACTCTGATCTGCCTTCAGCACTTGGAAAGTGAAACATGGAGTCATTTCGTAAAAGGATGTCCGCAAGAGCCATGAAAAGCTAAGTACAGTAAACAAGAATCTACACTTAATGCCATCCGGAAGCATGTCGGCTCTCGGTGTCGGCCGGTGAACCATGACAGTCAGCTTTCAGCCTGTAATTACCAATTCTTCTCACTGAAGCAGTCATTATCTGACCTAGTGTAACTAAACTAAATGTTTTTACGTCATAATGGATTCCTGGCGATGTAGGCCCCAAGCCTGCAAAGGCCAGGGAGGGGAAAGCACCCGGGTATGAATCGGTGTGAAGCACACATCTCAGTTACTCACCAGGACGTTACTTTACATAAAGCTTTTGTGGTTTACAAGTACTTAGGTTACGGCTAAAGCAAACAGGCCCCTGACTTTCTTTTCTGAAACCTAGAATTTGCTTATCATTTCCCTGGGAAATAGAGGACGTCAGAATCGAACGCCACTCCCATGGGCCTCAACCGCATGCAGAAAAATGCATACACCTTGCTTCTCAGCTCCTAAGCGAAATAAAGTTTAACAACATGGAACAAAACACCACTGGCTAAGAGGGATCGCTGTTGCAAAGGCAGATTGTGTGTCCACATCAAAAGTTACATGCTGCCCTCAGCAACACCAAAGAGCCGTGGTGTAAAGAAGGTGCCCTGTCTCAAAGAGTCTACCCATTTACTTATTGCATGCAATTATGAAGTATCACTAACCACTAAACCAACCACGTATCACATGTGCAGGCCTGCAGTATATTATATGGATATATAAGTATGTGTGTGTGTGTGTGTGTGTGTGTGTGTGTGTGTGTGTGTGTGTGTGTGTATATACACACACACACACGTATACACAAACACAATATAAAGTACAGTGCAGTAAAGTAGTATATAAGACTGAGGTAAATGTTCCATAAACATTATTTAGTATATTACAGTACATAAGGTAGAGGTACATCTATTCATGACAATGCAGTTAACATTGTGATTTAGACCATCACTTCGCACTTTTCTATAGAATCAAATCTCACTCTGAACAAGGTGCATTCACTGACTATTATTTCCAATCTAAAATTTCCTTCTCATTTGATCCACATTGCAGCCTAAAAATCTGAGTTGTGCGCAAGTGTATAGGATGGCCATCAGCAGTAGAGAAAGACAGAGTGAGCTCAGGAAAATTCCAGGGGAAAGCCGACAGACACCGTAATGACTGTCTCTATACTTGCCATGGGGGATGTGGTTTTGAAAGCTGTTATATGCAGGCCATCATGACATATACATTAACCACCATTACATATAGTCAGGTGACATGATAATATTTACTTACACATTAACTAAATGTCATGTTTTATGTCAGAGCTTAAACCTGGAACCCAGCCAACTGAGATGTTAAGCAGGTTGATCTATATGTGTGATCTACGTATGTGTATGTGTGTGTGCATGTGTGTGTGTGCATGTGCGTGTGTGTGTTTTCTTGTATGCACCACCTTGCTCTCCATAAGAGACACAGATGCATATGTAAAAAAATGGTGAGACGTGACAGTTTTTTGGGCTAAGAGTGGAAATACCCTGGAGCAGGGCCTTGGTGATATGATTCCTCTGCCAGCCATGGGATTCAAACCCATGACCTCCAGGACACAGGGGCAGATACCTTGGAAAGTGGAAGAGATTTAAACATTGAGCATGAATGCTTGGCCTTCCACGGGGCTGACATGTGCTGGGCTTGCCCTTCCAGCCTCACGCCCGGGATGTCATGGCGACCATCAGCGTAAACGGCTCCTGTGAGAATTTGGAGAATGACTCACTGTGGAATGGAAGGCATCCACAAGCAGGGCAGCATGTGGCTCAGGGAGGCAGGAGAAGGTCGGTGTGTGCGTGTGTCTGTGTCTGTGTATCTGTGTGTGTATGTGTGTGACCAAGAGTGCAAAGTGTGTATTTACATGTCAACAGAGGGGAACCACAAGCATTCATGTGTGTCTACGTGTGGAAGCCAGGGTGGGGGTGTGGTTTCTGTAACAGGAGAAGCGAAGCGTGTGACGGAGCACGTGTGTAACTGGAGAAGAGCAACAGACATGTGTAGTGGTGCAAATGCAGAAGAGCCAGGTGGCTTGGCATATGAATGAGAAGGCTGGTATTACGTGTGGAGGTGCGTGATGTGGGGAGAAGAACAGAGTCCCATCGACTCCAGGACGACCGCACAAGGTTGAGGCTATTTCAGGCCTTGCGTCTGCCTGGATGCGACCTGCCACCCCAGTGCCACGTGGTGGCATCGAAATATGGCCAGAAAAAAAATTCAATGAAGTCCGACAGACGACCATGACGCTATACTGGACGAGCAGTTGTGGGAGAAAGATCGGTGGATGGAGACGCGACAAACCCAGTTACGTTACTGATGAATTTGGTTACCAATAAAGTTTTGTGAACAATTTAATGGATGGAGCATCCATGTGGCATCAAGTGCTGTGGCATTAACATGTGCTTCTAGTGTCTCCTCATAGCCTAATGTTAGAAAGTCACCTGGCATTAGACACAAAGGCATCCAGGTCCTGGATCACAGGAAACAGCTGCTGCCACGGTAGGCACATCCCGAGACAAACTGGCTATTCTCTTTTTTTCAGTCAGTATTCCATTATTCCATGGGGTTTCTGATTTCCTGCATGACGACTACTTAACTAACTAAACAACAAATATCAGGGCAGTTATATTCTGCTTCCTTTCTAGCAGTACACTAGTATGTACATACACTCATGTCAAAGGCATGTGTACATTCCACCACCACCACAAAGCAGATCTTATACTCCTAACCCTTATTTTGATGACCTTCCGCTCGACAAGATGAGACTCTCACACAATCTGTCATTCACATCTCCAAACCACACACACACACACACACATATAACTTATTCTAGTAAGCAAGGCTACAGAGGAGTACCCTTCGTAATGACATACAAGAGTTCAATATGTGCCCTCTTCCCAATCATATCTGTGGCACGAAAGAGCTTTACACTGAAACCATTTAAAAGCAAACTGGAACAGTTCCTGGGAATTGCCACATAAATAAAACACAAGTGTTAAACAGACTCATACCTGGATCACTATACATACACACACCAATCTACCCATGCACTTCAAACTTTGCTGAAGCACACAAACCGAAAGTTAAAAACCTGCAGCATGAATGAAAAAAAAAATCACTGTACCTGTGAAGGATGGCTTGGTGATTGGTGGTTGGTTACACATGGGCGATCGCCTGAAAAGGAGATCAAGTAAGAGATGCTGACATCATTTTCACAGCTAAAACTGCTAGACTGACAAGCCTACAGAAAAAAAACAAACAGAAAAATCCCAAAATGCTGGCAATCTGCTAATGTAGAACAAAATTACAGTTAATGTGTGGGTTTTGATTTCATAGGTATTACAAATTTGAAACCCAACTTCTTCCATTGTTATTGTTCTTCTGACAGTGACCATTAGGTGGCGACCACCAAAACAGTTAAATACTTATCCAGCTGCACTGTAAAAGAGTATTAGAGGTCCCTGGGTGGAAATTAAGCAAAGCACCAATAGGAAACCTATTCCTACAAAACTATGCTTGTAAACAGCAAATCAATAAACCAGAAATCATAAAAATCATCATAAACAGGAGTATTTGTACAATCCTCAGTATAAAATACTCAACACTGGAAAGCTTTAAAGACATTCCAGCAATTAGACAGAAACATATCCACTGCAATCTAAAAGTATGCAGAAATGAACTGTACTGGTGTCAAACTCACTTGCTGGAGGCTCTGTCCTGCTGTAAATTGGTTAATGCAGCAAAGTTATTTCTCACGGTTCTCAAACTAGCCAGCACCTTAAATAAAGAGAGAAAAACATAAGCATCAGTTCATCTTAAATGTATGACACACAGTGCATATACAACACACAGAGAATAAGTCAGATACCCAGTGTTAGTTAAGATAATATGGAGAACATGCTGCATGTGTTGCAGTCAAACACCTCGTAATGCGCTTACTGACAGTTAGACTTCAGATTTATATCCAGGGACAACATGAGCCAGGATTTGGAAGCAGACATGTAACACACATCCAATTGTTTGCATCTTAACTAAATAAAATACGCCGTACTGATCCACTGTCCCCCAAACCCATGTGCAGGGCAGTCTTGATTCTCAAGTTCAAGTTACAAGTTACTGTATTATTTCATGTTAACATGTACACAAACTCACCTGAGCAAACGGCGTTACAATCATGTCGTCTCCATGTCTGTAAGAACAAAGAAAATGTTACATCTCTAGGCATATTTTAATAAGAAATCCTCTGTTGGGGGCTGTAGAGTGGTGGCTCACAGGGTACGAATAAAACCTCCAGGGTTGTGGGTTTGAAGCCACCCCCAGTTTTGTGTATTTGCAGTTTGCATGGTCCTCCTGGGTACTCTGGTATCCTCACACATTTGGTTAAGGTAGACTGCCCTTTAAATTGCCCTTAATGTATCTGCCCTGTGCTGTACTGAAATCCCTTCCAGGGTGTCCCCTGATCTATGTGCTCTGGAACAGGCTTCAGGCTTGCAGCAACTCTGCACTGAATAATAGGCTGAATAATAGGCTGAAAATTAGTGGAATTGGTCATCCAGAAGACAGCTTATACGGCAGCACCACCTACAGGCCAACCCTCACATCTGCATCCAGACTGACACCCCAGCATCGCTCAAAAACCTCCACATCCCACCTGTTCGAAAGGAAGCAGATTCTACAAAATCTCTTAAACTTGTTCTTAGTCTCAGACATACTGGAAGAATTAAATTCTCTTAGGAAGTGACTCTCATATCCGTTAAAACTGAACTAATTTGTCTAACACTATTTTCCAGAGGCATTTACATTATTCATTTGCTTAGAAGAAGCTCGTATAGACTGTCACACTTAGCTGGATATTATTTATTAAAATAGAACTTTATGTCTGGATGTGGGTTTAACCAGGATGGTGTCGTCCAGTTTGCCTCTACTCTTCTAACAGAAAAGTTTAATTATTTTTGGAAATACCCCCATTAAACATTTAAGAGAATAAAATATTAAACCAAACCACTTACAAATACATTTAAGAATGTTTTTCTAGGGGCAAACTCTAGCAGTGAGCGCTCTAACACGGTGTTCCTGAAAGTGCCATCTAAAGCATTACAACCTGCTATAAGCACTAGCCTAGGGATGCTATCTGAGTCCATAACTTACACCTGCAGTGCATTAGACAAAGTCTGGAAGTTTATTTAATACAGAAAACTGGATAAGTTTATGAGTGTGTGAACTGCAACTCTGCAGAAACCGTTACGGCCGGAAACACAACCGTGACAGGCTCCCGATCCTTAAGGAATTTTCAGGGGACACTGAGGAAATGTCCCTGTCGAACCCTTGCTTGCAGTGACACAAATCATGTCTGCAAAAACACATCTCTTGGAGTCACCACAGGTGGTTCCTCAGAGTAATGAAAATCACGCACTAGAACAATAAATGCAACCTTTCTGCCATGTCCCCACGTCAGATTATAGGGCCCACGCTAAAGTACTGGCAGTCCTCTTCAATCAGTTCTTGGGGTCCCACCGATTGCTCTACCCTTCTAGAATGTTTCCCTCCTGATGAGAAGGGCCCGCAGAGAAGCTTGGCACGTCAGCAGTAAGTCAACACCCTGCCTCAAATAGGGCCCAGACAGCCTGCAATCTCTCACCAGCCACTCTCTTATGCCTGTAGAGCGTGTCCCCCATAAAGGTCATCTAAATCAATCCCCCAACAAACAAGACACCAGCAGAAACCCTGCCAAAGAAGCCAAAAAACTGTCGTCTTATTCCACGGCCCTACATGCCTCATTACCTATTCCGGAAGGCAAGGATGCTAATATTTTTATCGTGAACACACAAAACGTGTAGATTGAATTCACTAACAAATGTACTGGTGGGAAAAGTGGTCTTTGACCTCAGTAGCATTTCATGAGAATGTCAGCCATGAGTAAATGACACCTTTCAGCAGTGCTCTGTGAGCAAAGCCGGATCACTGTGATGAGCGCCTCCTATGGACCAAGGATTTAACAAATGTTGCATTTTCTTTTATAACAGAAGGGGATTTCATAATTTCAGCTAAATTACACATTAAGAAGAGATACCGCTTATAGGATCTTGCAAGGTGTCTTTTCATTAGCAGGTCATGGGTACAGTCTATTTAAGGCCTTCAGGTATGAATGTTGGATCTTTTGATGGATTCGATACCTGAAAGAAAAGTCTAGACAAAGCAGGAAAGCCTTTAGCAGAGCATCTCTTTCCTAGAAGATTGAAGGTTCTCTTGTTCATTTTTTGAACTGGCCAATGGTTCAGCTCAGCTCCCTCAGCTTAAATCTCCTGAAAGTGCAAGTGATGTTTGCACGTTTATGGCTATAAAGACCGTCTCAAAACTTTGACTTCAAGTTTTCACAGGGAAGACGGCAGGAAAGTTTTGTGCTGTCTTAGCGACACGAGCAGCACAAGGTGTACAGTCACTGTGTCACCACACACTGTTAGCGCCTTGTGTAGCACATGAGCTTTCACAAGGACACTTTCAGCTCAGACTTCTTTAAGCAACTTGGGCTTTTAACCCAGTTTTGCAACTATATTACTTCAAACTTAGTAATTCCTGCGCCTATCAGCAGAAGGATAATAGAAGGGGCTTTCCTCCAATGCTTTGAGAAGAGTGAAGGCAGAGAGAGTCCAGCAAGGTTGGTTAGTAGGGCAGGGGTGGGGCAGGGAAAGTGGCCCAGGGCAGCAGGCAGGAGATCCAGGGGGAAGGGAGCAGCTGAGAGGGCAGGGAGGCGAAAGGCGCAGGGAGAAGCCAGCGGACGTGAAAAAGCGACATGCCACGAAGAACCTCGCAGGAGCCCCGAGCCCACATACCGCCGGCATCTGTCACTGGGCTCGCTGAAGAAGCGGCCTATAACCCGCATGGCTGGCGCTCGCGGGGGGCGGGGCGGGCGCATGGCCGAGCCGGGCGGAGGTCCCCTCCTGGGGCGGGCGCTAGGGGACGGCGAACATGCACCGTGTCGCATGTGTCCTACTCGCCGGAGGACCGGCTCTCTTAGCTGACGGTGCAGCAGCGCGGAAAGGTGTCCGATACTGACGGGGAAAGGCAAGCGTCACACAGACCCCATGGCGAAAGATGAGGCAGGAATGTGCCACAAATAAAGCACTCTAAACTTGGCGGGGGCGGGGG